>JARQOC010000001.1:624922375-625064875 GCA_033576535.1 Allobates femoralis | reverse complement strand
CCATCAAGAGTCACTCTCATTTCATCAGTCCATAAAACCTTTGAGGAATCAGTCTTCAGATATTTCGTGGCCCAGTCTTGACGTTTTATCTTATGTTTCTTGTTCAGAGGTGGTGGTTTTATCTTATGTTCCTTGTTCAGAGGTGGTGGTTTTATCTTATGTTTCTTGTTCAGAGGTGGTGGTTTTATCTTATGTTTCTTGTTCAGAGGTGGTGGTTTTATCTTATGTTTCTTGTTCAGAGGTGGTGGTTTTATCTTATGTTTCTTGCTCAGAGGTGGTGGTTTTATCTTATGTTTCTTGTTCAGAGGTGGTGGTTTTATCTTATGTTTCTTGTTCAGAGGTGGTGGTTTTATCTTATGTTTCTTGCTCAGAGGTGGTGGTTGTATCTTATGTATCTTGTTCAGAGGTGGTGTTTTTACCTTATGTTTCTTGTTCAGAGGTGGTGGTTTTATCTTGTTTCTTGTTCAGAGGTGGTGGTTTTATCTTATGTTTCTTGTTCAGAGGTGGTGGTTTTATCTTCTGTTTCTTGTTCAGAGGTGGTGGTTTTATCTTATGTTTCTTGTTCAGAGGTGGTGGTTTTATCTTATGTTTCTTGTTCAGAGGTGGTGGTTTTATCTTATGTTTCTTGTTCAGAGAGTGGTGGTTTTATCTTATGTTTCTTGCTCAGAGGTGGTGGTTTTATCTTATGTTTCTTGTTCAGAGGTGGTGGTTTTATCTTATGTTTCTTGTTCAGAGGTGGTGGTTTTATCTTATGTTTCTTGCTCAGAGGTGGTGGTTGTATCTTATGTATCTTGTTCAGAGGTGGTGTTTTTACCTTATGTTTCTTGTTCAGAGGTGGTGGTTGTATCTTATGTTCCTTGTTCAGAGGTGGTGGTTTTATCTTATGTTTCTTGTTCAGAGGTGGTGGTTTTATCTTATGTCTCTTGTTCAGAGGTGGTGGTTTTATCCTATGTTTCTTGTTCAGAGGTGGTGGTTTTATCTTATGTTCCTTGTTCAGAGGTGGTGGTTTTATCTTATGTCTCTTGTTCAGAGGTGGTGGTTTTATCCTATGTTTCTTGTTCAGAGGTGGTGTTTTATCTTATGTTCCTTGTTCAGAGGTGGTGGTTTTATCTTATGTTTCTTGTTCAGAGGTGGTGGTTTTATCTTATGTTTCTTGTTCAGAGGTGGTGGTTTTTCCGCCTTCCTTACCTTGGCCATGTCCCTGAGTATGGCACACTTTGTGCTTTCTGATACTCCAGTAACGTTGCAGCTCTGAAATAAGGCAAAACTGGTGGCAAATGGCATCTTGGCAGCTTCACGCTTGATTCTCCTCAATTCATGGGCAGTTATTTTGCGCCTTTTTTGCCCTCACGCTTCTTGCGACCCTGTTGGCTATTAGCCATGAAACACTTGATTGTTCGGTGATCGCTTCAAACGTTTGGCAATTTCCAGACTGCTGCATCCCTCTGCAAGACATCTCACAATTGTGGACTTTTCAGAGTCGTCACATCTCTCTTCTCACCCATTTTGCCAAGGGAAAGGCATTTGCCTAATAATTAAGCACACCTTATATAGGGTGATGATGTCATTACACCACACCCCTCCTCATTACAGAGATGCCATCACCTGATTTACTTCATTGGTAGTTGGCTCTCAGCCTATACAGCCTGGAGTAACAACATGGATAAAAAGTGTCATGTGATCAAAATACTCATCTGCCTAATAATTCTGCACACAGTGTATTCATGCTTGATTCATGATTTATTTATCCATCATTTGGTGCTATTAGCATTATTGAATCATTACTTTCCTTCATTATCTAACGTTCTGGAACATGCTGCCTTGTTATTAAAACATGCTAGACTTTGGCTTCACGCCCAGACCCAGGGGGCCTTCATGGTTTTCTCTAAACACAGTACAAGATTTGTTGTATAAAAACAGTACCTATTTCTCTTAAGGGCAACTGTTTAAAGGGATACATATAGGCTAGATATGCAGCACAATACAGGATACAAGCACATAGATAAATCTTTGGATATTTTTATATATTGATATATATTGATTTCCATAATTGACCAAAATACACATCTAGATAGAAACAATTAAAAGGCAGAAACAACTGCCATAAGTACCAAAACCACCTGTGCAGAAGGGTCTATAACTGCATAGGTAGGAGCACAAACCATGTCATATACACGTCATAAATTGGGTCTCACTGTAATACCTAAATCATGCACAGAAAATATGTATACAGCTAAATCCACATAGGAGGCCATACACCTCAATAAATCCACATAGGAGGCCATACACCTCAATAAATCCACATAGGAGGCCATACACCTCAATAAATCCACATAGGAGGCCATACACCTCAATAAATCCACATAGGAGGCCATACACCTCAATAAATCCACATAGGAGGCCATACACCTCAATAAATCCACATAGGAGGCCATACACCTCAATAAATCCACATAGGAGGCCATACACCTCAATGATAATAAACCTTAGACTAAAACCTCTGGTGTTATAACAGCCATTCACCCTGTTTAATACCCTTAATAAAGGAATCCATTAATAAAGCCCCTCAGAGGTTTTTGTAAACTAATCTAAGGTTCAGTGACCCTCAGTAATGAAGCAAAGATCACACGGTCATAACACTGCGGGGGGCTATGAGATCTGAGGACTCGGGATCTATGTGGAAGAGTCTGGTCAGGACGCAACTTGTATCGCTCGTCTTTCTCTGATAACTCGTCCTCCTATAACTCGTCCTCCTATAACTCGTCCTCCTATAACTCGTCCTCCTCCGAAAACTCGTCCTCCTCCTATAACTCCTCCTTCTCTGATAACTTGGCCTTCTTCTTCCTCCAATAATTTGACACCTTCCATAACTTCTCCGATAACTCTTCTTCGTATGATAACTCTTCCTTCTCCAAAAACTCATCCTCCTCCGATAACTCTTCCTCCTCCGATAACTCATCCTCCTCCGATAACTCGTCCTCCTCCGATAACTCATCCTCCTCCGATAACTCGTCCTCCTCCGATAACTCTTCCTCCTCCGATAACTCATCCTCCTCTGATAACTCATCCTCCTCCGATAACTCGTCCTCCTCTGATAACTCTTCCTCCTCCGATAACTCATCCTCCTCTGATAACTCATCCTCCTCCGATAACTCGTCCTCCTCCGATAACTCTTCCTCCTCCGATAACTCTTCCTCCTCCGATAACTCATCCTCCTCTGATAACTCATCCTTCTCCGATAACTCATCCTCCTCCGATAACTCTTCCTCCTCCGATAACTCATCCTCCTCTGATAACGCATCCTCCTCCGATAACTCATCCTCCTCCGATAACTCTTCCTCCTCCGATAACTCATCCTCCTCTGATAACTCATCCTCCTCCGATAACCTGTCCTCCTCCGATAACTCTTCCTCCTCTGATAACTCGTCCTCC
Source organism: Allobates femoralis (assembly GCA_033576535.1). Taxonomy (NCBI): domain Eukaryota; kingdom Metazoa; phylum Chordata; class Amphibia; order Anura; family Aromobatidae; genus Allobates; species Allobates femoralis. The sequence continues at coordinate 625,061,443 of JARQOC010000001.1, read as the reverse complement.
TCCGATAACTCTTCCTCCTCTGATAACTCGTCCTCCTCCGATAACTCTTCCTCCTCCGATAACTCGTCCTCCTCCGATAACTCTTCCTCCTCCGATAACTCATCCTCCCCCGATAACTCTTCCTCCTCCGATAACTCATCCTCCTCTGATAACTCATCCTCCTCCGATAACTCTTCCTCCTCTGATAACTCGTCCTCCTCCGATAACTCTTCCTCCTCTGATAACTCGTCCTCCTCCGATAACTCTTCCTCCTCCGATAACTCGTCCTCCTCCGATAACTCATCCTCCTCCGATAACTCTTCCTCCTCCGATAACTCATCCTCCTCCGATAACTCATCCTCCGATAACTCATCCTCCACTGATAACGTCTCCAATAACTCTTCCTCCCGTGGCGTGACTAGAGTCTGGTGGGTGAAATTTAGACCTGCCCCCCCCCCCCCACGTGCACACCTTGGTCAGATGTATGTATGTTCTAAATCCTTTAAAAACTCACAAATTGACCCCTCTCCCCTTCATTATGTACTAATGTCCCTCATCCTGCTATATATGATCCTCCTACTGGAATATTGCCCTTATCATGGTATATATGTTCCCCATCCTGGTTTACATGGTCTTCCTCCTCCCACCACCATAGTCCTCCAATTATGGTAATGCATCCCCATATTCCTTCATATATTACAATGTACCCCCATAATCCTCTATGTATTGTAATACAGCCCATAGTCCCCCATTCATAAGGTAGCCCCCATAGTCATCCAGTTATTATAATGCAACCCCATTATCCTACATATAATATAATGCAGCCTCATAGTCCTCCATATAGTATAATACAGCCTGACAACCCTCCATATAGTATAATGCAGCCTCATAGCCCCTTCATATAAGATAACGCAGCCTCACATCCCTCCATATAGTATAATGCAGCCTTATAGTCCTTCATTTAGTATAATGTAGCCTCACAACCCTCCATATAGTATAATGCAGCCCCATAGCCTTCCATATAGTATAATGCAGCCTCATATTCCTCCATATAGTATAATGTAGTTTCATAAATCTCCATATAGTATAATGCAGACTTACATCCCTCCATATAGTATAATGCAGCATCATATCCCTCCATATAGTATAATGTAGTGTCACAGCCCTCCATATAGTATAATGCAGCCTCATAGCTCTCCATATAGTATAATACAAACTCATAGCCTTTCCATATAGTATAATGCAGATTCACATCCATCCACATAGTATAATGCAGCCTCATAGCCCTCTATACAGTATAATGCAATGTCATATCCCTCCATATAGTATAACGTAGCTTCATATCTTTCCATATAGTATAATGCAACCTCACAGCCCCCCATATGGTATAATGCAGCCTCATATCTCTGCATATAGTATAATGCAGCTTCACATCCCTCTATAACTCATCCTCCTCCGATAACTCCTCATTCTCTGATAACTCATCCTCCTTCAATAACTCTTCCTTTAATAATTGTTCCTCTTCCGATAACTTTAACTTTTCCTCGTCCGATAACATCCTTCTTCAATAACTCTTCCTCCTCCAATAACTCTTCCTCCTCCGATAATTCATCCTCCTCTAATATCTAATAACTCGTCCTCCTCCGATAACTCTTCCTCCTCCAATAACTCTTCCTCCTCCGATAATTCATCCTCCTCTAATATCTAATAACTCTTCCTCCTCCGATAACTCTTCCTCCTCCGATAATTCGTCCTCCTTCGATAACTCTATCTCCTCTGATAAATCGTCCTCTGATAGCTCGTCCTCGTCTGATAACTTTAACTTTTCTTCCTCCGATAACTTATCCTTCTCCAATAACTGTTCCTCCTCCGATAACTCTTCCTCCGATAATTCGTCCTCCTCCGATAACTCTTCTTCCTCCGATAATTCATCCTCCTCCAATAACTCATCCTCCTCCGTTAACTCTTCTTCCTCTGATAACTCTTCCTCTGATAACTCGTCCTCTTCGAATAACTCATCTTCCTCCAATAACTCATCCTCCTCCAATAACTTTAACTCTTCCTTCTCCGATAACTCTTCCTCCTCCAAGAAGTCATCCTCCTATGATAACTCATCTTCCTCTTCCCATAACTCATCCTCCTCCAATAACTCGTCCTCCTCTGAAAACTCTCCATTCTCTGATAACTCAGCCTTCTCCGATGATTCATCCTCCTTCGATAGCATTTCCTCCGAGAACTCCTCCTTCACCGATAACTCGTCCTTCTCGAAAAACTCTTCCTCCTTTGATAACTTTTCATCCTCCAAAAACACGATCTTCTCTGATATCTCTTCCATCAAAAACTCATCCTCCGATATCTCTTCCTCCTTCGATAACTCATCCTCCTCTGATAAATCCTCCTTCTCCGATAACTCATCCTCCTAACTAGTACTTCTCTGATAACTCCTCTTTCACCGATAATTTGTCCTTCTCCAAAAACTCTTTCTCCTTCGATAACTTTTCCTTTTCTAATAACTTATCCTCCTCCAATAACTCATCCACCTTCGACAACTCTTCCTCTAATAACTCGTCCTCTTATGATAACTTGTCCTCCGAAAACTCGTCCTTCTCCGATATCTCTTCCTCCTACAATAACTCTTCCTCCTCCAATAATTTGTCACCACAGATAGCTTGACCTCCTCTGATAACTCTTCCTTCTCTGATAACTCTTCGTCCTTAGATAAGTCTTCCACCTCCGATAACTCATCCTCCTCAGATAACTCGTCCTTATTAAATAGCTTGTCCTTCTCCGATAACTCATCCTCCTCCGATAACTTTTCCTCCAATAACTCTTCCTCCTCCGATAATTAATCTTTATCCGATAACTCGTCCTTCGATAACTTTTCCTCCTCCAATAACTGTTCCTCTTCTGATAACTCTTCTTCCTCCAAAAGCTCTTCCTCCGATAACTAGTCCTTTTCTAATGACTCGTCCTCCGATAAGTCTTCCACCTCCAATAACTCGTCCTCCTGCGATAACTCTTACTCTTCTGATAATTTGTCCTCTCCTGATAACTCGTTCTCCTCCAATAACTGTTTCTCTTCCCCCCCAATAACTTGACCTCCTCCTATAATTTGACCTTCTCTGATAACTCTTCCTCCTCTAATAAATTGTCCTTCTCCAATAACTCATCCTCCTCTGATAATTTTTCCACCTCCTATAACTCGTTCTCCTTTGATAACTCATCCTCCTCTTCCTTTTTGTTCTTATTGTGGTTTTCATATTCCTCATTCTTTTTGTCCTCCTTATTCTTCTCGCCCTCCTCATTATTTTTGTCCTCCAATATCTCATCCTTCTTGTTCTTGTCTTCCTCATTCTTCTCCTCCTCCTCTAATAACTCATCCTTCTTGGTCTTGTTCTCCTCATACTTCTCATCCTGCCCATTCTTCTCGTCCTGCTTGTTCTTCTTGTCCTCCTTGTGGTTTTCATATTCCTCATTCTTCTCGTCCTGCGCGTTCTTCTCCTCCTCATCATCCTTCTCATCCTCCTCGTTCTTCTCGTCCTCCTCTAACTCATCCCTTTTGTTCTTGTCCTCCTCATTCTTCTCGTCCTTCTCATTCTTCTCATCCTCCTCGTTCTTCTCGTCCTCCTCTGATAACTCATCCTTTTTGTTCTTGTCCTCCTCATTCTTCTCCTCCTCATCATCCTTCTTCATCCTCCTCATTCTTCTCGTCCTGCGCGTTCTTCTCCTCATCATCATCCTTCTCATCCTCCTCGTTCTTCTCGTCCTCCTCTGATAACTCATCCTTTTTGTTCTTGTCCTCCTCATTCTTCTCGTCCTCATCATTCTTCTCCTCCTCATCATCCTTCTTCATCCTCCTCATTCTTCTCGTCCTGCGCGTTCTTCTCCTCCTCATCATCCTTTTCATCCTCCTCGTTCTTCTCGTCCTCCTCTGATAACTCATCCTTTTTGTTCTCGTCCTCCTCATTCTTCTCGTCCTTCTCATTCTTCTCATCCTCCTCGTTCTTCTCGCCCTCGTCTGATAACTCATCCTTTTTGTTCTTGTTCTCCTCATTCTTCTCATCTTCCTCGTTCTTCTCGTCCTCCTCTGATAACTCATCCTTTTTGTTCTTGTCCTCCTCATTCTTCTCATCCTTCTCATTCTTCTCATCCTCCTCTGATAACTCATCCTTTTTGTTCTTGTTCTCCTCATTCTTGTCCTTTTCGTTCTTCTTGTTCTCCTTATGGTTTTTGCACTCCTTGCCCTCCTCGTCTTTCTCAGTTTGACGTTATCTCATATCAATAAACTTCCTATGAATTCCCGGGGGTCCGGTCATCATCGGCAGGGGGGGGGGGTCTTCTTTCTCTATCACGACCTTTAGTAAATTCTGAAGGCGACGCTGCTTTATCTGCTCTGAATTTTGCTGTAACCTTTTCACATTGGACGTGGGATGAAGCTGCTCTAATGGAAGGAAGAAAACTAAGGAGAATAAGACGCTCAAAGGAGATTTCTGCAAGACGCTAAACCAGAGGAATCCTGATGTGATCAGACCGTGGGTAATAGAGATGAGGAGTCAATGTGTCATAGTCACTGCCCCCACCATGTGTGACTGTGGGAAGTGTGCTCTACAGGGGAATACTGTGCTCGTCTACGTATATTGATGTTTATGTTTGTCCTACTGCACCCTGTTACCTTGGGTAAACTTGGGTTAAATTAGCTGGTGAGACAGTACACCCCTAAAGGGTGCACTTATAGATTTCCTCTAGAAGGGACAATGAAAGTGTTATTAGGCAGCCAGTGAGTCCACCCAGTAAGGGTGGAGTGTAAGCAACAATACAAGTCTGTTTGTGTCTGCAAAGTGGAAAGTCCCATAAAAGTAGAGGTAAAACAGGAGCGTCTACCATTCATGATTCGGCTGGACCCGTTGGGTCACCCCAGGATTTGTGCCTAGGATCCGGGACGTGGACCAGAACAAAAAGTGAGTGTGATCCTCCTGGTGTTGGTGCTCGTTCCCTGCCTTTAGCAGGACCCCGGACAGCGTCTGTTTCCTCTGGTTCTGTGGACCTCGGCATAGACTCAGGTAAATAGGCCATCACAGTGCGACCAGTGAAGGAACGTTGTAGTGTGTAGTGTTTATAGTGTTGGCCCTGATTGTTTCCTTGGGATGGATTCCTGTGGGTGGGATCAGGCTGGAAGCAACAGAGATCTCATGAATTTATGATATTGAAGGACGAGAGTCTGGAGGAGCCGGGACCAGGGGAGCAGGAGGAGCGGTGTCTGCAGGAGGAGCGGTGTCTGTGGTGGAGCAGGAGGAGCAGTGTCTGCAGTGGTGTATGAGGAGCAGTGTCTGCAGTGGAGCAGGAGGAGCGGTGTCTGCAGGAGGAGCAGTTTCTGCGGTGCGATCTGCACAGGGGAGCGCATCATGCTGCATACATGAGAATGCAACCTCTTGCAAACATTCTGGACTCGCCGGGCTCGAAGGATCCATTCAGTTGTTTAATTTTGTAGAAAAAAGCAGATCACAGACCTGGCACAAAACTAAAGTCATTTCACATAGCGACTTTATGGCTTTAAGAAACACTAAAAGAAATCAAGATAAATAATGTGGTAGCCACATACTGTGCATCCTCAACCCAAAAAGGTCCCACAAGTTGATCTTTGATGATCCCAGCCCATACCAGTACCCCACCTCCACCTTGCTGGTGTCTGTGTCGGAGTGGAGCTCTCTGCCCTTTACTGATCCAGCCTCTGGCCCATCCATCTGGCCATCAAGAGTCACTCTCATTTCATCAGTCCATAAAACCTTTGAAGAATCAGTCTTCAGATATGTCTTGGCCCAGTCTTGACGTTTTATCTTATGTTTCTTGTTCAGAGGTGGTGGTTTTATCTTATGTTTCTTGTTCAGAGGTGGTGGTTTTATCTTATGTTTCTTGCTCAGAGGTGGTGGTTTTATCTTATGTTTCTTGTTCAGAGGTGGTGGTTTTATCTTATGTTTCTTGTTCAGAGGTGGTGGTTTTATCTTATGTTTCTTGTTCAGTGGTGGTGGTTTTATCTTATGTTTCTTGTTCAGAGGTGGTGGTTTTATCTTATGTTTCTTGTTCAGAGGTGGTGGTTTTATCTTATGTGTCTTGTTCAGAGGTGGTGGTTTTATCTTATGTTTCTTGTTCAGAGGTGGTGGTTTTATCTTATGTTTCTTGTACAGAGGTGGTGGTTTTATCTTATAATAATAATAATAATAATAATAATAATAATAAAAATAATAAAAAAGCTTTATTTATATAGCGCCAACATATTCCGCAGCGCTTTACAATGTAGGGTTAGAGTACAGAGAATATACAGTAAGTAATTATAGTAGAGAACCAATAAAGTACAATAATTGGATACAAAACAATAGGCATAGAATCAATGTAGAAAAAAAAATACAATAAATAAAGCAAGAAATGAAGGTGACCCTGCTCAAAAGAGCTTACAATCTACAATGGGATAGGGGTTGCACAAGGTGCTGGGGCTTATTGCACTGATGGTCCAGGCATCTTGAGGAAATGGGGCATAGGGATAAGCTTACATGAATGGTCATCAGACAGTCTGTGTAGACCTTTTTGGTTTGGTGGAGTTTGTAGAAGAGTAATGTCCAGAGGGATAGCCCATTCACTGTCTACAGTACAAAGGACTTCTGTTAGGGAGTATGATAGGCCGCCTTAAAAAGATGCGTTTTTAGGGATCGTCTGAAGCCATGCAAGTTGTGGATAGTCCTGATTTCTTTGGGTAAAGCATTCCAGAGGTTTGGTGCAGCTCTGGAAAAGTCTTGGAGCCGGGAGTGGGAGGATCGGATTAGTGCAGTTGTTAGTCGAAGGTCATTTGAGGAACGTAGAGAGCGGGTGGGGTGATAGACAGAGATGAGGGAGGAGAGGTAGGGGGGTGCTGCTCTGTGAAGAGCTTTGTAGGTGAGAACAAGCTATTTGAATTTGATCCTGTAGTATACGGGCAGCCAGTGCAATGACTGGCACAGAGCAGAGGCATCTGAGTAACGATTGGCCAGATGGGTGATCCTGGCTGCTGCATTAAGGATGGACTGGAGAGGAGAAAGTCTGGTGAGGGGGAGTCCGCTTAATAGAGAGTTGCAATAGTCAAGGCGGGAATGGATTAGGGCCACGGTGAGGGTTTTTGTTGTTTCCATGGTGAGAAAAGGGCGGACTCTAGAGATATTCTTCAGGTGTAAGCGACAGGAGCGGACGAGGGATTGTGTGTGGGAGGAGAAGGAGAGATCGGTGTCAAACATAACACCCAGACAGTGAGCCTGCTGCCTAGGCGTTATCACAGTGAGCCTGCTGCCTAGGCATTATCGTAGTGCCACAAACTGAGAGAGAGATGTCCGATTTAGGGAGGTTAGTGGATGGGGGGAGCAGAAGAAGTTCAGTTTTGGAAAGGTTTAGTTTCAAATAGAGAGTGGACATGATATTGGAAACTGCAGCTAGACAGTCATTGGTGTTCTTTAATACCGCAGGGGTAAGGTCAGGGGCTGAAGTGTATAGTTGTGTGTCATCAGCATAGAGATGGCACTGGAAGCCAAATCTGCTGATGGTCTGTCCAATCAGGGCCGTGTAGAGAGAGAAGAGGAGAGGGCCAAGGACTGAACCTGAGGGACCCCAATAGTGAGGGGAAGAGGGGAAGAAGTGGAGCCAGCAAAAGATACACTGAAAGAGCGGTCAGTAAGATAGGAGGAGAGCCAGGAGAGAGCAGTGTCCTTTATGCCAATGGAGTGCAGCATAGAGAGTAGGAGCTGATGGTCGACAGTGTCAAAAGCCGCAGAGAGATCAAGAAGGATAAGCAGAGAGGGGTCACCATTACGTTTTGCTGTCAGAAGGTCATTGGTCACTTTGATGAGGGCAGTTTCTGTAGAGTGAAGGGGGCGGAAACCAGACTGTAATGGATCTAGAAGAGAGTGAGCGGAGAGGTAACGGGTGAGGCGGGAATAGACCAGGTGCTCCAAGAATTTAGAGATGAAGGGGAGATTGGAGACTGGTCTGTAGTTATTTGTGCAGGTTGGGTCGAGAGTGGTTTTCTTTAGTAATGGAGTAATGATCGAGTGTTTGAAGGAGGAGGGGAAGATGCCAGAAGAGAGGGAGAGATTGAAGATTTTGGTTAGATGAGTGGTGACGACTGGAGAGAGGGACTGGAGCAGGTGTGAGGGAATGGGGTCAGTAGTGCATGTGGTGGGACGAGAGGAAGAAAGGAGCCTGGAGACTTCTTCTTCTGTGACTGGGTCAAATGTGGAGAATGAGCCGGAGGAGATGTGGGGAAGAATGGGGGTGGCAGTGCTTGGAGGCTGAGAGCTGATTTCCTGGCGGATGTTGTCTATTTTCTCCATGAAGTAGGAAGCCAAGTCATCAGCACAGAGGTCAGTGATGGGGGCAGATCATCAGCACAGAGGTCAGTGATGGGGGCCTGCACTTTAGGACTGAGGAGAGAGTGAAAGGTGTCAAAGAGTTTTTTTGGATTGTTGGATAGTGAGGAGACCAGGGTGGTGAAGTAGGTCTGTTTGGCAAGGTGAAGGGCGGAGTTGTAGGTTTTTAGCATGAATTTATAGTGGATAAAGTCTCCTGGTGAGCGAGTTTTTCTCCATATCCGTTCAGCACTCCTGAGCATCGCTGGAGGAATCGAGTTTGTGGTGTGAGCCAGGGCTGTTTTGTTCTCTGTTTGGAGGTTCTGCGGGTGAGGGGCGCTACTTGGTCCAGGGAGCTTCTGAGAGAGTCATTGTAGTGATTTACTGCCTGATCTGGACAGGAGATTGAAGAGATTGGGGTCAGTGATGAGTGTAGAGAGTCTGTGAGTGCTTGAGGGTTAATGGCCTGTAGATTTCTGGATGTGTGATAGGTAGGATTGGGCTGTGTTGGCCGAGGGTTAGTGAGTGAGAAGGAAAGAATGTTGTGGTCAGAGAGTAGAGTTGAGTTATCCATGTTTCTTGTTCAGAGGTGGTGGTTTCTCAGCCTTCCTTACCTTGGCCATGTCCCTGAGTATGGCACCTTGTGCTTTTTGATACTCCAGTAACGTTGCAGCTCTGAAATATGGTAAAACTGGTGGCAAATGGCATCTTGGCAGCTTCACGCTTGATTTTCCTCAATTCATGGGCAGTTATTTTGCCCCTTTTTGCCCTCACGCTTCTTGTGACCCTGTTGGCTATTTGCCATGAAACGCTTGATTGTTCGGTGATCGCGCTTCAAACGTTTGGCAATTTCCAGACTGCTGCATCCCTCTGCAAGACATCTCACAATTGTGGACTTTTCAGAGCCGTCACATCTCTATTCTGACCCATTTTGCCTAAGGAAAGGCATTTGCCTAATAATTAAGCACACCTTATATAGGGTGATGATGTCATTACACCACACCCCTCCTCATTACAGAGATGCCATCACCTGATTTACTTCATTGGTAGTTGGCTCTCAGCCTATACAGCTTGGAGTAGGACAACATGGATAAAAAGGATCATGTGATCAGAATACTCATTTGCCTAATAATTCTGCACACGGTGTACACTCATGCAGTGTTAACTACCCCGCCCTACCTGGTGTCACTAATAGGCTCTTGTTCAGCACTGTGCATACATTCATGCAGTGTTAACTACCCTGCTCTACCTAGTGTTACTAATAGGCTCTTGTTTAGACACTGTGTATACAATAATGCAGTGTTAACCAGCCCGCCCTACCTGGTGTCACTAATAGGCTCTTGTTCAAACACTGTGAATACATTCATGCAGTGTTAACCAGCCCGCCCTACCTGGTGTCACTAATAGGTTCGTGTTCAGACACTGTGTATGTATCTCACATATCTCTATAACAGGCTCCCTATGTTGCATTATTAGTGTGCAATTCTTATGCTAAGCAGCAGGTTGTGATTGGCTGCCTCATCAGCATTTTGCCCCTGGGCTGCCCCCATCTCTATAATGTGTGCACTTAGTATCAGGTTTGGCTCCATGGTGGGGGTTTGGATCTATATCTTATATATGCCTTCTGGAGCGTCCTCACCACCTCTGGTCACCCCAGCTCTCCTCCCTACACGTGCTCTCTAGATCGGGGTCCCGTCCCCCTGTGATGTAGCCCGCACACTCCTCGGAGCGGCTCCTTGGCTCTCGGCCACTCTCTCGCTCTCCTGCCATCCTCCACTTTGAAGCTCAGATACAAAGTTAATTTTATTGCAATATTAAATGCATTAAACCCTGGTCCGACCACTCTGGGCTTCTCAGAAACAATGTGACTAATGTCAGGATTGCACCCGGAGACCTCCAGGCAATGTAATAGGATTATTACTGAGCTACAATATGATTCAAGGTTATACATAGAGCTTCAGTCATTCTGCAGAGTGCTGACACGGGAGGAGCGAGCGCAGGGAGAGGCTGATACCCGCCATTGTATTTCCATAATAAAGTGACCGGACCATTGTGCGGCAGACGTGAGATCTGTATGGACGACACACAATTATCTGGAAAGACCCGGAACAAAGAGCTTCACATTTATCAAGGCTCCGTGATGCTTGTAATAGAAAATTGATAAACGGTCAAGATGCCGTCAAGATTAAGACTCAGACTTTACTGGATCAAAGAGGATAAAGATTAATGAATGAAGGCGTCACAGACCGGAGACAACCTACGAGAGGCCGTCCACTGATAGAGAGATCGGAGGACGACACGAGGGGGGAACGACCCAAAATTACCACAATGACATCCGCGGCATGATATGTGGCACAACGTGTAAGAAGAAGAAAGAAGAGCAAAAGGATGAGATGAAGAAGAAGAAGAAGGAAAAGAAGAAGAAGGAAGAGCGAAAGGATGAGATGAAGGAAGAAAAGAAGGAAAATCAAAGGGAAGGATGAGATGAAGAAGAAGAAGGAAAAGAAGAAGAAGGAAGAGCAAAAGGATGAAATGAAGAAAGAGAAGAAGGAAAAGAGGAAGAAAAATCAAAAGGAAGCATGAGATGAAGAAAGAGAAGAAAGGAAGAAGAAGGAAGAGCAAAAGGATGAGATGAAGAAAGAAAAGAAGGACAAGAAGAAGAAAGAGCAAAAGGAAGGATGAGATGTAGGAGAAGAAGGAAAGGAAGAAGAAGAAGAAAGAAGAGCAAAAGGGTGAGGTGAAGGAAGAAAAGAAGGAAAATCAAAGGGAAGGATGAGATGAAGAAGAAGAAAGAAAAGAAGAAGGAAGAGCAAAAGGATGAGATGAAGGAAGAGAAGAAGGAAAATCAAAGGGAAGGATGAGATGAAGAAGGAAAAGAAGAAGAAGAAGGAAGATCAAAAGGATGAGATGAAGGAAGACAAGAAGGAACAGAAGAAGAAGAAAGAGCAAAAGGATGGATGAGATGAAGAAAGAGAAGGAAAAAGAAGAAGAAGAATCAAAAGGAAGGATGAGATGAAGAAGAAGAAGGAAAAGAAGAAGAAGAAAGAGCAACAGAAAGGATGAGATGAAGAAGAAGGAAAAGAAGAAGAAGAAGAGCAAAAGGATGAGATGAAGGAAAGAAAAGAAGGAAAAGAAGAAGAAGAAAAATCAAAAGAAAGGATGAGATAAAGAAGAAGAAGGAAAAAGAAGAAGAAGAAAGAGCAAAAGGAAGATGAGATGAAGAAGAAGGAAAAGAAGAAGAAGGAAGAGCAAAAGGATGAGATGAAGAGAAGAAAAGAAGGAAAAAAAGAGAGAAGAAGAAAAATCAAAAAAAAGAAAGGATGAGATAAAGAAGAAGAAGGAAAAGAAGAAGAAGAAGAAGAGCAAATAGGATGAGATGAAGGAAGAAAAGAAGGAAAAGAAGTAGAAGAAAAATCAAAAGGAAGGATGAGATGAAGAAAGAGAAGAAGGAAAAGAAGAAGAAAAATTAAAAGAAGGATGGGATGAAGAAGAGGATAGAAAGAGAAGGAGAAGAATCAAAAGGAAGGATGAGATGAAGAAGAAGAAAAGAAGAAGCAAAATCAAAAGAAAGATGAGATGAAGAAGGAAAAGGGAAAGGAAGAAGAAGAGAAAGAAAGAAGGAAGAGATCAAAATGATGAGATGAATAAGAAAAGAAGGAAAATCAAAGGAAGGATGAGATGAAGAAGAAGAAGGAAGAGCAAAAGGGAGATGAAGAAAGAGTAGAAGGAAAAGAAGAAGAAGAAATATCAAAAGGAAGGATGATAATGAAGAAGAGAGGAAGAAAGAGAGAAGAATAAAAGAAAGGAATGAGAATCAAAGGAAGAAGAAGAGAAAAGGAAGAGCAAAAGGGTGAGATCAAGAAAGAAAAGAAGAGAAAAATCAAAGGCAAGGATAAAGATGAAGAAGAAGAAGGAAAAGAAGAAGAAGAAAAAGCAAAAGGATAGAGATGAAGAAAGAAAAGAAGGAAAAGAAGAAGAAGAAAGAGCAAAAGAAGGATGAGATGAAGAGAAAAGAAGAAAGAAGAAGAAGAAAAGCAAAGAAGAAGATAAGAAGAGAGAGGAAAGATAAAAATAAAGGAAGTAGAAAAGAGAGAAGAAGAAGAGAAGGAGAGCAAAAGGATGAGATGAAAGAGAAGAAGGAAAAGAAGAAAAATCAAAAGGAAGGATGAGATGAAGAAAAGAGGAGAAGGAAAAGAAGAAGAAGAAAAATCAAAAGGAAGGATGAGATGAAGAAAGAGAAGAAGGAAAAGAAGAAGAAAAATTAAAAGGAAGGATCGGATGAAGAAGGAGGATAGAAAGAAAGAGAAGAATCAAAAGGAAGGATGAGATGAAGAAGAAGGAAGAGCAAAATGATGAGATGAATTAAGACAAGAAGGAAAATCAAAGGGAAGGATGAGATGAAGAAGAAGAAGGAAGAGCAAAAGGGTGAGATGAAGAAAGAGTAGAAGGAAAAGAAGAAGAAGAAATATCAAAAGGAAGGATGAAATGAAGAAAGAGAAGAAGGAAAAGAAGAAGAAGAAAAATCAAAAGGAAGGATGAGATGAAGAAAGAGAAGAAGGAAAAGAAGAAGAAGAAAAATCAAAAGGAAGGATGAGATGAAGAAAGAGAAGAAGGAAAAGAAGAAGAAGAAAAATCAAAAGGAAAGATGAGATGAAGAAGGAGAAGAAAGGAAGAAGAAGAAAGAGCAAGAAGAAGAAGAAGAAAAAGAAGGAGAAGAAAGAAGAGCAAAAGGAAGTATGGGATGAACAATTGGAAGAAGAACAGTAGAAGCAAAAGCAAAAGGAAGAATTAGATGAAGAAGGAGAAGAAGAAAGAGAAGACAGAATTTAAGAATAGGAAGGAGAGAGTAGAGGAAAATAATGAGAACAAGAAAAAGCATAGGAAGAAGCGAATGAAAATTGAATGAAAGTATTAAAAGGGAAAGAGGAAAAATGAGGAGGAAATGGAGGAGAAGAAGAGGAAAGATTGGGGTGATGGAGGAGGAGAAGAAGAAAGTAGAAGGCAAATGTAAAGGTGAATAAAAAGAAGATGGATGAGGAAAAGTAGATGGAAAAAGGAGGAGTAAAAAAAAGAAAGGACAGAAGAATACGGAAAAGAACAAGGCATTAAAGAGAAGAAAAAGGGGAAAATAAAAGTGAATGTAAGAAGTAAAGAAGAACGAGAAGATGGAACATTAGAAAATCCAAATCAAAACAAGAAAAAGTAAAAAAGTAAAGAATGAAAATAAGACAGGAAAGAAGGAGAAAATGGCTGAGGAGAAGATGAAAATGACTAAATAGGAGGTGAAGAAGGAGAAGAAGGGGGGAAAAAGAACAAGGAAAGGAAAGATGATGGAGGGAGGAAAGTAAGAAAAAGTAAGAGAAAGAAGATAGAGGATAAAGTAACAAAGAAGAAAAGAAGAACAAGACAATGAAAGAGGAAGAAAGATGAAAAGCAAAGGGGAAGGAGGATATAAAGAAGAAGGAGAAGAATTAGCATACGAAAAGATCAAAGGAAGAGAAAGATGGAAAAGAGCAGGAAAAAAAGAATACGAATAAAAAAAATCGGAAAAATGAATATGAATGAGAAGAAAAAGAGGAGGAAGATATGACAGAGAGAACAGAAGGCAAAAATGAAGAAGAAAGAAGTAAAAATAAAGAATAAGAAAGAAAGAAAAAAGCAAATGAAGCAGAAATATAACAGGAAGAAGAAACTGTTGGGAATTAAGAAGGAGTGTAAGAAAGAAGAAGAGAAAGCGGAGGACGAGAAGAAACAGGGAAGAGAAGAAAGAGAATATGAAACGTTATGTAAGGATCAGAGGACGGAGAAGAAGAAGGTGGAGAGAAGGGAGATCTGTGTGTTACACCTTCATCAATGTGCAGAGGGAGATTATTCCATCTGATGGAGAATCTATAATCCCGGAATCATCCGTGACCCTTCTATATAGTGACTGTAGAGGTGTCAGCAGATTACCAGGATCTAACTCTTCTATATAGTGACTGTAGAGGCGTCAGCAGATTACCAGGATTTAACTCTTCTATATAGTGACTGTAGAGGCGTCAGCAGATTACCAGGATCTAACTCTTCTATATAGTGACTGTAGAGGTGTCAGCAGATTACCAGGATTTAACTCTTCTATATAGTGGCTGTAGAGGTGTCAGCAGATTACCAGGATCTAACTCTTCTATATAGTGAGTGTAGAGGTGTCAGCAGATTACCAGGATTTAACTCTTCTATATAGTGACTGTAGAGGTGTCAGCAGATTACCAGGATTTAACTCTTCTATATAGTGAGTGTAGAGGCATCAGCAGATTACCAGGATCTAACTCTTCTATATAGTGACTGTAGAGGCGTCAGCAGATTACCAGGATCTAACTCTTCTATATAGTGACTGTAGAGGCGTCAGCAGATTACCAGGATCTAACTCTTCTATATAGTGAGTGTAGAGGCGTCAGCAGATTACCAGGATTTAACTCTTCTATATAGTGAGTGTAGAGGTGTCAGCAGATTACCAGGATTTAACTCTTCTATATAGTGACTGTAGAGGCGTCAGCAGATTACCAGGATTTAACTCTTCTATATAGTGACTGTAGAGGTGTCAGCAGATTACCAGGATTTAACTCTTCTATATAGTGACTGTAGAGGCGTCAGCAGATTACCAGGATTTAACTCTTCTATATAGTGAGTGTAGAGGTGTCAGCAGATTACCAGGATTTAACTCTTCTATATAGTGGGTGTAGAGGCGTCAGCAGATTACCAGGATTTAACTCTTCTATATAGTGAGTGTAGAGGTGTCAGCAGATTACCAGGATTTAACTCTTCTATATAGAGCTGTAGAGGTGTCAGCAGATTACCAGGATTTAACTCTTCTATATAGTGACTGTAGAGGCGTCAGCAGATTACCAGGATCTAACTCCTCTATATAGTGAGTGTAGAGGTGTCAGCAGATTACCAGGATTTAACTCTTCTATATAGTGACTGTAGAGGCGTCAGCAGATTACCAGGATTTAACTCTTCTATATAGTGACTGTAGAGGCGTCAGCAGATTACCAGGATTTAACTCTTCTATATAGTGATGTAGAGGTGTCAGCAGATTACCAGGATTTAACTCTTCTATATAGTGAGTGTAGAGGCGTCAGCAGATTACCAGGATTAACTCTTCTATATAGTGAGTGTAGAGGTGTCAGCAGATTACCAGGATTTAACTCTTCTATATAGAGACTGTAGAGGTGTCAGCAGATTACCAGGATTAACTCTTCTATATAGTGACTGTAGAGGTGTCAGCAGATTACCAGGATTTAACTCTTCTATATAGTGACTGTAGAGGCGTCAGCAGATTACCAGGATCTAACTCTCTATATAGTGAGTGTAGAGGTGTCAGCAGATTACCAGGATTTAACTCTTCTATATAGTGATGTGTAGAGGTGTCAGCAGATTACCAGGATTTAACTCTTCTATATAGTGAGTGTAGAGGTGTCAGCAGATTACCAGGATTTAAATCTTCTATATAGTGAGTGTAGAGGTGTCAGCAGATTACCAGGATTTAACTCTTCTATATAGTGAGTGTAGAGGTGTCAGCAGATTACCAGGATTTAACTCTTCTATATAGTGAGTGTAGAGGTGTCAGCAGATTACCAGGATCTAACTCTTCTATATAGTGATGTAGAGGCGTCAGCAGATTACCAGGATTTAACTCTTCTATATAGTGAGTGTAGAGGTGTCAGCAGATTACCAGGATTTAACTCTTCTATATAGTGAGTGTAGAGGTGTCAGCAGATTACCAGGATTTAACTCTTCTATATAGTGAGTGTAGAGGTGTCAGCAGATTACCAGGATCTAACTCTTCTATATAGTGAGTGTAGAGGCGTCAACAGATTACCAGGATTTAACTCTTCTATATAGTGACTGTAGAGGTCGTCAGCAGATTACCAGGATCTAACTCTTCTATATAGTGACTGTAGAGGCGTCAGCAGATTACCAGGATCTAACTCTTCTATATAGTGACTGTAGAGGCGTCAGCAGATTACCAGGATTTAACTCTTCTATATAGTGACTGTAGAGGCGTCAGCAGATTACCAGGATTTAACTCTTCTATATAGTGACTGTAGAGGCGTCAGCAGATTACCAGGATTTAACTCTTCTATATAGTGACTGTAGAGGCGTTAGCAGATTACCAGGATTTAATTCTTCTATATAGTGACTGTAGAGGCGTCAGCAGATTACCAGGATTTAACTCTTCTATATAGTGGCTGTAGAGGCGTCAGCAGATTACCAGGATTTAACTCTTCTATATAGTGACTGTAGAGGCGTCAGCAGATTACCAGGATTTAACTCTTCTATATAGTGAGTGTAGAGGCGTCAGCAGATTACCAGGATTTAACTCTTCTATATAGTGAGTGTAGAGGCGTCAGCAGATTACCAGGATTTAACTCTTCTTATAGTGACTGTAGAGGCGTCAGCAGATTACCAGGATCTAACTCTTCTATATAGTGGCTGTAGAGGCGTCAGCAGATTACCAGGATTTAACTCTTCTATATAGTGGCTGCAGAGGCGTCAGCAGATTACCAGGATTTAACTCTTCTATATAGTGACTGTAGAGGCGTCAGCAGATTACCAGGATTTAACTCTTCTATATAGTGACTGTAGAGGCGTCAGCAGATTACCAGGATCTAACTCTTCTATATAGTGAGCTGTAGAGGCGTCAGCAGATTACCAGGATTAACTCTTCTATATAGTGAGTGTAGAGGCGTCAGCAGATTACCAGGATTTAACTCTTCTATATAGTGACTGTAGAGGCGTCAGCAGATTACCAGGATTTAACTCTTCTATTTAGTGACTGTAGAGGCGTCAGCAGATTACCAGGATTTAACTCTTCTATATAGTGAGTGTAGAGGCGTCAGCAGATTACCAGGATTTAACTCTTCTATATAGTGGCTGTAGAGGTGTCATCAGATTACCAGGATCTAACTCTTCTATATAGTGACTGTAGAGGTGTCAGCAGATTACCAGGATCTAACTCTTCTATATAGTGACTGTAGAGGCGTCAGCAGATTACCAGGATTTAACTCTTCTATATAGTGAGTGTAGAGGTGTCAGCAGATTACCAGGATTTAACTCTTCTATATAGTGACTGTAGAGGCGTCAGCAGATTACCAGGATCTAACTCTTCTATATAGTGGCTGTAGAGGCGTCAGCAGATTACCAGGATTTAACTCTTCTATATAGTGGCTGCAGAGGCGTCAGCAGATTACCAGGATTTAACTCTTCTATATAGTGACTGTAGAGGCGTCAGCAGATTACCAGGATCTAACTCTTCTATATAGTGATTGTAGAGGCGTCAGCAGATTACCAGGATTTAACTCTTCTATATAGTGAGTGTAGAGGCGTCAGCAGATTACCAGGATTTAACTCTTCTATATAGTGAGTGTAGAGGTGTCAGCAGATTACCAGGATTTAACTCTTCTATATAGTGACTGTAGAGGTGTCAGCAGATTACCAGGATTTAACTCTTCTATATAGTGAGTGTAGAGGCGTCAGCAGATTACCAGGATTTAACTCTTCTATATAGTGAGTGTAGAGGTGTCAGCAGATTACCAGGATTTAACTCTTCTATATAGTGACTGTAGAGGCGTCAGCAGATTACCAGGATCTAACTCTTCTATATAGTGACTGTAGAGGCGTCAGCAGATTACCAGGATTTAACTCTTCTATATAGTGACTGTAGAGGCGTCAGCAGATTACCAGGATCTAACTCTTCTATATAGTGACTGTAGAGGCGTCAGCAGATTACCAGGATCTAACTCTTCCATATAGTGACTGTAGAGGCGTCAGCAGATTACCAGGATTTAACTCTTCTATATAGTGAGTGTAGAGTGTCAGCAGATTACCAGGATCTAACTCTTCCATATAGTGGCTGTAGAGGTGTCATCAGATTACCAGGATCTAACTCTTCTATATAGTGACTGTAGAGGCGTCAGCAGATTACCAGGATCTAACTCTTCTATATAGTGACTGTAGAGGCGTCAGCAGATTACCAGGATTTAACTCTTCTATATAGTGAGTGTAGAGGTGTCAGCAGATTACCAGGATTTAACTCTTCTATATAGTGACTGTAGAGGCGTCAGCAGATTACCAGGATCTAACTCTTCCATATAGTGACTGTAGAGGCGTCAGCAGATTACCAGGATTTAACTCTTCTATATAGTGACTGTAGAGGCGTCAGCAGATTACCAGGATCTAACTCTTCTATATAGTGACTGTAGAGGCGTCAGCAGATTACCAGGATTTAACTCTTCTATATAGTGAGTGTAGAGGCGTCAGCAGATTACCAGGATTTAACTCTTCTATATAGTGACTGTAGAGGCGTCAGCAGATTACCAGGATTTAACTCTTCTATTTAGTGACTGTAGAGGCGTCAGCAGATTACCAGGATTTAACTCTTCTATATAGTGAGTGTAGAGGTGTCAGCAGATTACCAGGATTTAACTCTTCTATATAGTGACTGTAGAGGTGTCAGCAGATTACCAGGATCTAACTCTTCTATATAGTGAGTGTAGAGGCGTCAGCAGATTACCAGGATTTAACTCTTCTATATAGTGGCTGTAGAGGTGTCATCAGATTACCAGGATCTAACTCTTCTATATAGTGACTGTAGAGGTGTCAGCAGATTACCAGGATCTAACTCTTCTATATAGTGACTGTAGAGGCGTCAGCAGATTACCAGGATTTAACTCTTCTATATAGTGAGTGTAGAGGTGTCAGCAGATTACCAGGATTTAACTCTTCTATATAGTGACTGTAGAGGCGTCAGCAGATTACCAGGATCTAACTCTTCCATATAGTGACTGTAGTGGCGTCAGCAGATTACCAGGATTTAACTCTTCTATATAGTGACTGTAGAGGCGTCAGCAGATTACCAGGATTTAACTCTTCTATATAGTGAGTGTAGAGGCGTCAGCAGATTACCAGGATTTAACTCTTCTATATAGTGACTGTAGAGGCGTTAGCAGATTACCAGGATCTAACTCTTCTATATAGTGAGTGTAGAGGCGTCAGCAGATTACCAGGATTTAACTCTTCTATATAGTGAGTGTAGAGGCGTCAGCAGATTACCAGGATCTAACTCTTCTATATAGTGAGTGTAGAGGCGTCAGCAGATTACCAGGATCTAACTCTTCTATATAGTGAGTGTAGAGGCGTCAGCAGATTACCAGGATCTAACTCTTCTCACATAACACTTCACACCGCTCTCACGTCTTAATCCACCAGTCAGACATTACCCTCCACATTCCCCATTGAAGTCACAATGTGTCGGTAAAATCCTGTTGGATAAAGGTCAGAATTAAGATACAATTTCAAGATGTACAAGAAGAGTCCGATCTGACTCCATTCCTGAGTCTTCAATGGCTCCAGAAGCTGAAAGAGTCCAAAGACACTGAAACTCAAGATGGCGACTTAAGGGTCTTCTCCAGGATGTCACAGAGAATGTAACAAAAAACAGCAGCACTCTGAAATAATAAGATATAGAATTCCATATAGAAGAATATTACAGCTAAGGAGAAATGAGAAAATGAGTCACTTAGATTATAAAGAAAGCCATACCCATAACCGCCTAGTACCCAATATAAATATGGCCATATCCGTAACCACCCAGTAGCCAATATAAATATGGCCATATCCATAACCACCTAGTAGCCAATATAAATATGGCCATACCCATAACCACCTAGTAGCCAATATAAATATGGCCATATCAGTAACCACCCAGTAGCCAATCTAAATATGACCATATCCATAACCGCCCAATAGCCAATATAAATATGGCCATATCCATAACCGCTTAGTAGCCAATATAAATATGGCCATATCCGTAACAGACCAGTAGCCAACATAAATATGGCCATATCCATAACCACCCAGTAGCCAACATAAATATGGCCATATCCATAACCACCTAGTAGCCAATATAAATATGGCCGTATCAATAACCGCCTAGTAGCCAATATAAATATGGCCATATCCATAACTGCCCAGTAACAAATATAAATATGGCCATATCGATAACCGCCTAGTAGCCAATATAAATATGGCCATATCGATAACCGCCTAGTAGCCAATATAAATATGGCCATATCCATAACTGCCCAGTAACAAATATAAATATGGCCATATCCATAACCACCCAGTAGCCAACATAAATATGGCCATATCCATAACCGCCTAGTAGCCAATATAAATATGGCCATATCCATAACCACCTAGTAGCCAACATAAATATGGCCATATCCATAACCACCTAGTAGCCAATATAAATATGGCCATATCCATAACTGCCCAGTAACAAATATAAATATGGCCGTATCGATAACCGCCTAGTAGCCAATATAAATATGGCCATATCGATAACCGCCTAGTAGCCAATATAAATATGGCCATATCCATAACTGCCCAGTAACAAATATAAATATGGCCATATCCATAACCACCCAGTAGCCAACATAAATATGGCCATATCCATAACTGCCCAGTAGCCAATATAAATATGGCCATATTGATAACTGCCCAGTAGCCACGCAAGGTGTGTCTCTTATACAGTGTCCCTACACTTAGTCCCAGAGAACGCAGCCCCCAGCACAGCATTGCTTACCGTTGTGTTGAGCCCCCACAGATCACAGACCTGCACCCCGCTCTGGATGGGACCTCTGCTACTATGGGAAGCTACACATGATATATAAGGAAAGGGCCACTGCTTCTGTAAATGTCTAGAACTGGAAACAGATGTGACATCCAGACATGTATTTTTTATTCCATCTTCTCAGACAACATTCAGAACAATAACCCCTGACGCCTCCTCATCATGGGGGGCAGAGACGACCTCTGGGGTTCAGTGATGTTGACTGATCAATGTCTTCCCATGACCCGGTGCGGATTCTGATCTGGTGATCTCGTCTACTCGTCTTCCAGTGAAGATTTCCTGTAACAGAGAGATTTGTTAGGCAAATGATCTCCATGATTCAGACTGGAGTAATTGAGAATCTCCATTCCGGCCGCTCGTTGTGTTGACACTTTGGAGTTGAGTCTGCGCTGTGTTATAATGGATCTATGTGCAGAGGTCCAGGGTGTATGAATGTGAATTTGGTTCATTACAGAGAAGAGAGACACATCTGTATGTGGCGAGGCCTCTGTGCACTCGATATTCAATATGACTTATAAACTCAGCTTATAGCCACCACTGAACAAAAATATGATGTCCTCAGTGAATGACTTGCAGTAAGGTCAGATATTGATCATGAGTGAGCATAGGAACTTGGATGAGTTCTCCAGCACAAATGGAAACTTGGTCTGGTCAACTAGTAATAAGGCGGCCTTGAGTTTTAGACCTTGGCAATGTGCACTCATGAGTTTGGGACTTGGCTTTGTCCAACAATGAGTGTAAGACATTGGCTTTGTTCTCTAAGGGATATATGATCTACAATATTTTTTCCAGAGGGGAAAGAACCTTGATTGACTCCACCAGTTTTCGTGAGTCCTCGACTAAGTCCACCAGTGATTACTATCGATATATGTTCACCAGGGAATATAACACCATGGGTATGTCCACCAGGGAGTATGAAACCATGGGTATGTCCACCAGGGAGTATGAAACCATGGGTATGTCCACCAGGGAGTATGAAACCATGGGTATGTCCACCAGGGAGTATGAAACCATGGGTATGTCCACCAGGGAGTATGAAACCATGGGTATGTCCACCAGGGAGCATAAGACCTCAGCTAAGTTACCAATGATTATGAGACCTCAACTATGTCCAACAGGGAGTATGACAGCTCAGCTATGTCCCTCAGATCAGGGAGTATGAGTCTTCAACTATGTCCTCCAGGGAGTACGAGACCTCGGCTGTGTTCACCAGGGAGTATGAGACCTTGGCTATATCCACTAGAGAGGAAAAGTCCCCGGCTATGTCTACCAGGGAGAATGCATGCTCAACTATGTCCACCAGAGACTATGACATCTCAGTTATATTCACCAAGGTGTATAAGATCTTGGCTACGTCCACCAGGAAATTTGAGACCTCAGCTACACCAAACGGGGAGTTTGAAATTTAGGCTACATTATGAGAGGTTATGAGACTTTGGCTATGTCCACCAGTGAGCATGAGTCCTTGGCAATGTCCAACTAGGACTATGAGATCTTGGCTTTGATCACCATAGAGAACGAGTGTTCGGCTATTTCCCCCAAGTAGTATGAGTACTCGACTATATCCACCAGGGAGTCCACAAGGGATTATGAGACCTCGGTTATGTCCACCAGGGAGTATGAGACCTCATCTATGTCCAGCAGGGAGTGTGAGACCTCATCTATGTCCAGCAGGGAGTGTGAGACCTCATCTATGTCCAGCAGGGAGTGTGAGACCTCATCTATGTCCAGCAGGGAGTGTGAGACCTCATCTATGTCCAGCAGGGAGTGTGAGACCTCATCTATGTCCAGCAGGGAGTGTGAGACCTCATCTATGTCCAGCAGGGAGTGTGAGACCTCATCTATGTCCAGCAGGGAGTGTGAGACCTCATCTATGTCCACAGGGAGTGTGGAGACCTCATCTATGTCCAGCAGGGAGTGTGAGACCTCATCTATGTCCAGCAGGGAGTGTGAGACCTCATCTATGTCCAGCAGGGAGTGTGAGACCTCATCTATGTCCAGCAGGGAGTGTGAGACCTCATCTATGTCCAGCAGGGAGTGTGAGACCTCATCTATGTCCAGCAGGGAGTGTGAGACCTCATCTATGTCCAGCAGGGAGTGTGAGACCTCATCTATGTCCAGCAGGAGTGTGAGACCTCATCTATGTCCAGCAGGGAGTGTGAGACCTCATCTATGTCCAGCAGGGAGTGTGAGACCTCCTCTATGTCCAGCAGGGAGTGTGAGACCTCATCTATGTCCAGCAGGGAGTGTGAGACCTCATCTATGTCCAGCAGGAGTGTGAGACCTCCTCTATGTCCAGCAGGGAGTGTGAGACCTCATCTATGTCCAGCAGGGAGTGTGAGACCTCATCTATGTCCAGCAGAGATGTGAGATCTCATCTATGTCCAGCAGGAGTGTGAGACCTCATCTATGTCCAGCAGGGAGTGTAAGACCTCATCTATGTCCAGCAGGGAGTGTGAGACCTCATCTATGTCCAGCAGGGAGTGTGAGACCTCATCTATGTCCAGCAGGGAGTGTGAGACCTCATCTATGTCCAGCAGGGAGTGTGAGACCTCCTCTATGTCCAGCAGGGAGTGTGAGACCTCATCTATGTCCAGCAGGAGTGTGAGACCTCATCTATGTCCAGCAGAGAGTGTGAGATCTCATCTATGTCCAGCAGGGAGTGTGAGATCTCATCTATGTCCAGCAGGGAGTGTGAGATCTCATCTATGTCCAGCAGGGAGTGTAAGACCTCATCTATGTCCAGCAGGGAGTGTGAGACCTCATCTATGTCCAGCAGGGAGTGTGAGACCTCCTCTATGTCCAGCAGGGAGTGTGAGACCTCCTCTATGTTCAGCAGGGAGTGTGAGACCTCATCTATGTCCAGCAGAGAGTGTGAGACCTCATCTATGTCCAGCAGGGAGTGTGAGACCTCATCTATGTCCAGCAGGGAGTGTGAGACCTCATCTATGTCCAGCAGGGAGTGTGAGACCTCCTCTATGTCCAGCAGGGAGTGTGAGACCTCCTCTATGTTCAGCAGGGAGTGTGAGACCTCATCTATGTCCAGCAGGGAGTGTGAGACCTCATCTATGTCCAGCAGGGAGTGTGAGACCTCATCTATGTCCAGCAGGGAGTGTGAGACCTCATCTATGTCCAGCAGGGAGTGTGAGACCTCATCTATGTCCAGCAGGGAGTGTGGGACCTCCTCTATGTCCAGTAGGGAGTGTGAGACCTCCTCTATGTCCAGCAGGGAGTGTGAGACCTCATCTATGTCCAGTAGGGAGTGTGGGACCTCATCTATGTCCAGCTGGGAGTGTGAGACCTCCTCTATGTCCAGCAGGGAGTGTGAGACCTCATCTATGTCCAGCAGGGAGTGTGAGACCTCCTCTTTGTCCAGCAGGGAGTGTGAGACCTCATCTATGTCCAGCAGGGAGTGTGAGACCTCCTCTATGTCCAGCAGGGAGTGTGAGACCTCCTCTATGTCCAGCAGGGAGTGTGAGACCTCATCTATGTCCAGCAGGGAGTGTGAGACCTCCTCTATGTCCAGCAGGGAGTGTGAGACCTCCTCTATGTCCAGCAGGGAGAGTGAGACCTCCTCTATGTCCAGAAGGGAGTGTGAGACCTCATCTATGTCCAGCAGGGAGTGTGAGACCTCCTCTATGTCCAGCAGGGAGTGTGAGACCTCCTCTATGTCCAGCAGGGAGTGTGAGACCTCATCTATGTCCAGCAGGGAGTATGAGACCTCATCTATGTCCAGCAGGGAGTGTGAGACCTCATCTACGTCCAGCAGGGAGTGTGAGACCTCATCTATGTCCAGCAGGGAGTGTGAGACCTCATCTATGTCCAGCAGGGAGTGTGAGACCTCATCTATGTCCAGCAGGGAGTGTGGGACTTGGACTATGTATCAATAAGCCCAGATC
Source organism: Allobates femoralis (assembly GCA_033576535.1). Taxonomy (NCBI): domain Eukaryota; kingdom Metazoa; phylum Chordata; class Amphibia; order Anura; family Aromobatidae; genus Allobates; species Allobates femoralis. The sequence continues at coordinate 625,036,529 of JARQOC010000001.1, read as the reverse complement.
CTTGTCTTTTACATTGTATCTACCAGTGCGGGTCCTTTGGTTTCGGTGTCTGATCATGGGTGGGTCTAGGACCTTTCGTTCTCCGAGGGGTGATCTATAAGCAGTAAAGCCATCACTACACAGTGTGCACCAGACCTTCAGCACCGGAGGCGGTTAATGACCCTGCAGATATTCATTCTTAGCACAATTGTAGATTAGACTTTGGAGAGATGATTTTCATTTCATTACATTTGATGTAAGTTTTGTACACCCTAGATATCATCTGCAGGGGCGGGTGGACGGGTGGCGTCACGGGCACTTGTATACTTCATATTCTCTGAATTATTCAGGAACACCTGGAGACATACATTTTATTGCGCCTATATAACTTTTTGTAGCTGCTGTGAGGTCGGACGCCTTCGCACGTTGATTTCCCTCTCAATTATTAAATAGTCCAGACTGTGGCCGTATTTCTGCCGCTGCGGAATATTACAGCAGGCAATGAGCCTGCAGGAAGGTCCGGATAACCAGCTAAACCCGCACACTACAACCACTATCCTCCGCTGTGTGTTTTACCCTTTCTTCTCATTGCAGATTGAGCTGTAAATTCTTCTGTTTTGTCCTCAGGCATCAAAATGTAATTTGATTTTCTTATTTTACCCATCAATTGCTGCAGAAAACTTCAGGATCTGAGAGGTTCGTACAGTGAATGAGCGCGGTCCCCGGGTGATTGTATGGAGGTAGTGATGATTGTATTGTGCTGTCAATGACTAGACCCCAAAACATCTCACCCCCACACTATCCAGACCTCCAGCATGTCGAGAAGACTAGTCCAGATTGATTAGGGTGTTCCCAGTATATGGAAGGTCTTGTGGGGTGTTCCCGGTATACATCAGGTCTTGTAGGGTGTTCCCAGTATACAGTAGGTCTTGTAGGGTGTGAATAGCATATGGTAGACCTGTGGGGTGTTCCCAGTATATGACAAGTCTTCTGGGTGTTCCCGGTGTATGGCAGGTCTTGTGGGGTGTTTCCAGTGTATGGCAGGTCTTGTAGGGTATCCATGGTATATGGTAGATGTGTGGGGTGTTCCCGGTATATGACAAGTCTTGTGGGGTATTACCGGCATATGGCAGGTCTTATGGGGTGTTCCCGGTTAATGACAAGTCTTCTGGGGCGTTCCTGGTATATAACAAGTCTTCTGGGGTGTTCCTGGTATATAACAAGTCTTCTGGGGTGTTCCCGGTGTATGGCAGGTCTTGTGGGGTGTTTCCAGTGTATGGCAGGTCTTGTAGGGTATCCATGGCATATGGTAGATGTGTGGGGTGTTCCCGGTATATGACAAGTCTTGTGGGTATTACCAGCATATGGCAGGTCTTATGGGGTGTTCCCGGTTAATGACAAGTCTTCTGGGGCGTTCCTGGTATATAACAAGTCTTCTGGGGTGTTCCTGGTATATAACAAGTCTTCTGGGGTGTTCCCGGTGTATGGTAGGTCTTGTGGGGTGTTCCCAGTGTATGGCAAGTCTTGTAGGGTATCCATGGCATTTAGTAGATGTGTGGGGTGTTCCCGGTATATGACAAGTCTTGTGGGGTATTACCGGCATATGGCAGGTCTTGTGGGGTGTTCCCGGTTAATGACAAGTCTTCTGGGGCGTTCCTGGTATATAACAAGTCTTCTGGGGTGTTCCCGGTGTATGGTAGGTCTTGTGGGGTGTTCCGAGTGTATGGCAGGTCTGGTGGGGTGTTCCCAGGTATATGGCAGGTCTTCTGGGGTGCTCATGGTATGTGGTAGATCTTGTGGAGTGTTCCCAGTAAACAGCAGGTCTTGTGGGGTGTCCATGGCATATAGTAGCTCTTATGAGGTGTTCCCAGTACAGTATATGGCAGGTGTTGTAGGGTATCCATGGTATATGGTAGATCTTGTAGGGTGTTCCTGGTGTTATGAACCGATGACTCAAGTCGTTGGTAACTGTACTGACCGCAATCCCTGACTACACATCGCAACTAGAAGTAGCCGTGGGATGTAACTAACCAGACGTAGACACCTCTGCACAGCCGGAGAACTAACTGCTCCTAAAGATGGATGTAGGAAAAGCTATCTTGCCTCAGAGCAGACCCCCAAAAAAATAGCAAGCCCCCCACAGATATTAACTGGGAAACAAGAGACGGAAAAACAAACACAGGCAGAGTATAAGGTTTAGCAAAAGAGGCCACACTAGCTGTATAGGAAAGACAGGATAGAATACTATTGTGGTCAGTATAAAACACTATCAAAAACCACCAACAGCAGATATTACAAAAATTACCCTGAGTCACTAAGACTCGGCACCCTCTATATCTGCAGACTTCTATAAATCAAATGCCAGCAGAACTGGAAATAACAGATAATAGTGAATGGTAAAATTCCTAGGAAGAAAACTTCCTATCTGAGAGCAGATAAACAAATATAGAGACTAGATAGCAAACCCACAGCTCAGAATAAGATAAAACATAAGCAGAACCTTAAGCACACAAAAGTGTGCCACAAAATATCAAAAAATCATTCACTTATCTTGCAAAGATCTCCACAGAGCAGAAGAAACCAGAGAGATGTGAACTCCTCCAGGAACCAAAGACAACTGGCAAGGAATGATCCACTTCCAACCATTATATGCTCCAAGAACCAGATTGCCAAACCCCATCACCTGTGAAGCCGACACAGTCAGCTGCATCACCAGCAACAACCACTGGAGGGAGCTCCAATGAATTCACAACACCTGGTATATGGCAGTTATTTTAGGGTGTACATGGTAGATGGCAGTTCTTGTGGGGAGTTTGAGGTTTATCGTAGCTTTTGTGGGGTTTTGCAGTATACGGCAGGTCTTGTGGGGTGTTTCTAGTATATGGAGGGTTTTGTGAGTTGTTCCCAGTACAGTATACGTCAGGTCTTGTGGGGTTGTTCCCATTATACGGCAGGTCTTGTGGGGTGTTCGCAGTATACGTCAGGTCTTGTGGGCTGTTCGCAGTATACGTCAGGTCTTGTGGGGTGTTCCCAGTATACGTCAGGTCTTGTGGGGTGTTCCTGTTATATGCAGGTCTTGAAAATTGTTTCCAGTATATAGAAGGTGTTGTGGGGTATTTTCTGTATACGATGTTGCTTGTGTGTCCTGATCATTTTTATACTAGGTTGAATCCTGGCTGTTCATGCTCTAGGTCAGGTGCTGCTCTTTTCTATAGTACGTCATACTTTGGACATTCTTATTCTCAGTAAGGTTTGGTCCTTCTTTTAATTGAACATTTTTTGGCTATTCTTTTTATGGTTATTCTCATACTAGGTCAGGTTTAGGTTACTCTCATACTAGGTTAAGTTTAGGTCATTCTCATACTAGGTCAGGTTTAGGTTATTCTCATACTAGGTCCCGTTAAGGTCATTCTCATACTAGGTCAGGTTTAGGTTATTCTCATACTAGGTCAGGTTTAGGTTATTCTCATACTAGGTCAGGTTTAGGTTATTCTCATACTAGGTCTGGTTTAGGTTATTCTCATACTAGGTCAGGTTTGGATATTCTCATACTAGATCAGGTTTAGGTTATTCTCATACTAGGTCAGGATTAGGTTATTCTCATACTAGGTCAGGTTTGGGTTATTCTCATACTAGGTCAGGTTTAGGTTATTCTCATACTAGGTCTGGTTTAGGTTATTCTAATACTAGGTCAGGATTAGGTTATTCTCATACTAGGTCAGGTTTGGGTTATTCTCATACTAGGTCAGGTTTAGTTTATTCTCATACTAGGTCAGGTTTAGGTTATTCTCATACTAGGTCAGGTTTAGGTTATTCTCATACTAGGTCAGGTTTGGGTTATTCTCATACTAGGTCAGGTTTAGTTTATTCTCATACTAGGTCAGGTTTAGGTTATTCTCATACTAGGTCAGGTTTAGGTTATTCTCATACTAGGTCCCGTTAAGGTCATTCTCATACTAGGTCAGGTTTAGGTTATTCTAATTCTAGGTCAGGTTTGGGTTATTCATATACTAGGTTAGGTTTAGGTTATTCTCATACTAGGTCAGGATTAGGTTATTCTCATACTAGGTCAGGTTTAGGTTATTCTCATACTACGTCAGGTTTAGGTTATTCTCATACTACGTCAGGTTTAGGTTATTCTCATACTAGGTTAGGTTTAGGTTATTCTCATACTACGTCAGGTTTAGGTTATTTTCATACTAGGTTAGGTTTAGGTTATTCTCATACTACGTCAGGTTTAAATTATTCTCATACTAGGTCCGGTTTAGGTTATTCTCATACTAGGTCAGGTTTAGGTTATTCTCATACTAGGTCAGGATTAGGTTATTCTCATACTAGGTTAGGTTTAGGTTATTCTCATACTAGGTCAGGTTTAGGTTATTCTCATACTAGGTTAGGTTTAGGTTATTCTCATACTAGGTCAGGATTAGGTTATTCTCATACTAGGTCAGGTTTAGGTTATTCTCATACTAGGTTAGGTTTAGGTTATTCTCATACTAGGTCAGGATTAGGTTATTCTCATACTAGGTCAGGTTTAGGTTATTCTCATACTACGTCAGGTTTAGGTTATTCTCATACTAGGTTAGGTTTAGGTTATTCTCATACTAGGTCAGGTTTAGGTTATTCTCATACTAGGTCAGGTTTAGGTTACTCTTATACAAGGTCAGGTTTGGACATTCTCATACTAGGTCACGTTAAGGTTATTTTTATACAAGGTCGGGTTTGGGTTATTCTCATACTAGGTCAGGTTTGGGTATATAGTTAATATGTATTTTTGGGTGTGAGCAGCCGCTGACACAGCTGCTGCAGCACCTCCCTCCTCTCCCCGCAGGTCTGACACTGTTCTTGTCTCTCCTCCAGTTTTCGCTTTCCTTTTGGCGGCTTGGTTCCTCGGCAGCTCTCTGCCTCCATCGCTGCGATATTTCCGGATGTATTCGCCAATGTTTGGCTTTATAAGCTGCTTAATTACATTCCTTCATTGTTATAAACAGTCGAAATCTGGCGAGGAGCAGAGTCTACCAGCTGCCACAATGTTTATATGGGAACAGAGATTGTGGATTCCTAGAAGAACCTTGTGAGAAAACGAATTAAGAGCCAGGAAAATCCATCCAGTCCTCGTCCACTGAGGGGCATCCAAAAATACCATATCTGCCCCCAGTGTCATTATCCTGTACCCCCAGTGTCATTATCCTGTACCCCCAGTGTCATTATCCTGTACCCCCAGTGTCATTATCCTGTACCCCCAGTGTCATTATCCTGTACCCCCAGTGTCATTATCCTGTACCCCCAGTGCCATTATCCTGTACCCCCAGTGCCATTATCCTGTACCCCCAGTGTCATTATCCTGTACCCCCAGTGTCATTATCCTGTACCCCAGTGTCATTATCCTGTACCCTCAGTGTCATTATCCTGTACCCCCAGTGTCATTATCCTGTACCTCAGTGTCATTATCCTGTACCCCCCAGTGTCATTATCCTGTACCCCCAGTGTCATTATCCTGTACCCCAGTGTCATTATCCTGTACCCCCAGTGTCATTATCCTGTGCCCCCAGTGTCATTATCCTGTACCCCCAGTGTCATTATCCTGTACCCTAGTGTCATTATCCTGTACCCCCCAGTGTCATTATCCTGTACCCCCAGTGTCATTATCCTGTACCTCCAGTGTCATTATCCTGTACCCCAGTGTCATTATCCTGTACCCTAGTGTCATTATCCTGTACCCCAGTGTCATTATCCTGTACCCCAGTGTCATTATCCTGTACCCCCAGTATCATTATCCTGTACCCCCAGTGTCATTCTCCTGTACCTCCAGTGTCATTATGCTGTACCCCAGTGTCATTATCCTGTACCCCCAGTGTCATTATCCTGTACCTCCAGTGTCATTATCCTGTACCCCAGTGTCATTATCCTGTACCCCCAGTGTCATTATCCTGTACCTCCAGTGTCATTATCCTGTACCCCCAGTGTCATTATCCTGTACCCCAGTGTCATTATCCTGTACCCCCAGTGTCATTATCCTGTACCTCCAGTGTCATTATCCTGTACCCCAGTGTCATTATCCTGTACCCCCAGTGTCATTATTCTGTACCCCAGTGTCAGTGTCATTATCCTGTACCCCCAGTGTCATTATCCTGTACCCCAGTGTCATTATCCTGTACCCCCAGTGTCATTATCCTGTACCCCAGTGTCATTATCCTGTACCCCCAGTGTCATTATCCTGTACCCCAGTGTCATTATCCTGTACCCCAGTGTCATTATCCTGTACCCCAGTGTCATTATCCTGTACCTCCAGTGTCATTATCCTGTACCCCAGTGTCATTATCCTGTACCCCAGTGTCATTATCCTGAACCCCCAGTGTCATTATCCTGTACCTCCAGTGTCATTATCCTGTACCCCAGTGTCATTATCCTGTACCCCAGTGTCATTATCCTGTACCCCCAGTGTCATTATCCTGTACCCCAGTGTCATTATCCTGTACCCCCAGTGTCATTATCCTGTACCCCCAGTGTCATTATCCTGTACCCCATGTCATTATCCTGTACCCCCCAGTGTCATTATTACCTGTACGCCCAGTAGTCATTATCCTGTACCCCCAGTGTCATAGTCCTGTACCATCCATTAGTCATTACCTGTACCCCAGTGTCATTATCCTGTACCCCAGTGCATATCCTGTACCCATGTCATTATCCTGTACCCCCAGTGTCATTTTCCTGTACCCCAGTGCATTATCCTGTACCCCAGTGTCATTATCCGTTACCCCAGTGTCATTATCCTGTACCCCCAGTGTCATTATCCTGTACCCCATGTCATTATCCTGTACCCCCAGTGTCATTATCTTCCCATCATCCTGTACCCCAGTGTCATTATCCTGTACCCCCAGTGTCATTATCCTGTACCCCCAGTGTCATTATCCTGTACCCCAGTGTCATTATCCTTACCCCAGTGTCATTATCCTTACCCAGTGTCATTATCCTGTACCCCCAGTGTCATTATCCTGTAACCCAGTGTCATTATCCTGTACCCCAGTGTCATTATCCTGTACCCCAGTGTCATATCCTGTACCCCCAGTGTCATTATCCTGTACCCCCAGTGTCATTATCCTGTACCCCCATGTCATTATCCTGTACCCCAGTGTCATTATCCTGTACCCCCAGTGTCATTATCCTGTACCCCAGTAGGTGTCCATTATCCTGTAACCCAGTGTCATTATCCTGTACCCCCAGTGTCATTACCTTACCCGTTCATTTCCTGTACCCCCATGTCATTATCCTGTACCCCATGTCATTATCCTGTACCCCAGTGTCATTATCCTGTACCCCCAGTGTCATTATCCTGTACCCCCAGTGTCATTATCCTGTACCCCAGTGTCATTATCCTGTACCCCAGTGTCATTATCCTGTACCCCAGTGTCATTATCCTGTACCCCAGTGTCATTATCCTGTACCCCATGTATGTCATTATCCTGTACCCCAGCTGTCATTATCCTGTACCCCAGTGTCATTATCCTGTACCCCAGTGTCATTATCCTGTACCCCATGTCATACCTGTACCCCATTCATTATCCGTACCCCCAGTGTCATTATCCTGTACCCCCAGTGTCATTATATCCTGTACCCCAGTGTCATTATCCTGTACCCCCAGTGTCATTATCCTGTACCCCCAGTGTCATTATTCCTGTATCCCCATGTCATTATCCTGTACCCCAGTGTCATTATCCTGTACCCCATGTCATTATCCTGTACCCCCAGTGTCATTATCCTGTACCCCAGTGTCATTATCCTGTACCCCCAGTGTCATTATCCTGTACCCCAGTGTCATTATCCTGTACCCCAGTGTCATTCATCCTGTACCCCCAGTGTCATTATCCTGTACCCCCAGTGTCATTATCCTGTACCCCAGTGTCATTATCCTGTACCCCAGTGTCATTATCCTGTACCCCCGTGTCATTATCCTGTACCCCCAGTGTCATTATCCTGTACCCCAGTGTCATTATCCTGTACCCCAGTGTCATTATCCTGTACCCCCAGTGTCATTATCCTGTACCCCCAGTGTCATTATCCTGTACCCCAGTGTCATTATCCTGTACCCCAGTGTCATTATCCTGTACCCCCAGTGTCATTATCCTGTACCCCAGTGTCATTATCCTGTACCCCAGTGTCATTATCCTGTACCCCATGTCAATGTCATCCTGTACCCAGTGTCTTTCTGTACCCCAGTGTCATTATCCTGTACCCCAGTGTCATTATCCTGTACCCCCAGTGTCATTATCCTGTACCCCAGTGTCATTATCCTGTACCCCAGTGTCATTATCCTGTACCCCAGTGTCATTATCCTGTACCCCAGTGTCATTATCCTGTACCCCAGTGTCATTATCCTGTACCCCAGTGTCATTATCCTGTACCCCCAGTGTCATTATCCTGTACCCTCCAGTGTCATTATCCTGTACCCCAGTGTCATTATCCTGTACCCCCAGTGTCATTATCCTGTACCCCCAGTGTCATTATCCTGTACCCCCAGTGTCATTATCCTGTACCCCAGTGTCATTATCCTGTACCCCCAGTGTCATTATCCTGTACCCCAGTCATTATCCTGTACCCCCAGTGTCATTATCCTGTACCCCAGTGTCATTATCCTGTACCCCCAGTGTCATTATCCTGTCCCCCCAGTGTCATTATCCTGTACCCCCAGTGTCATTATCCTGTACCCCAGTGTCATATCCTGTACCCCCATGTCATTATCCTGTACCCCCAGTGTCATTATCCTGTACCCCCAGTGTCATTATCCTGTACCCCAGTGTCATTATCCTGTACCCCAGTGTCATTATCCTGTACCCCCAGTGTCATTATCCTGTACCCCAGTGTCATTACCTGTACCCCCAGTGTCATTATCCTGTACCCCCATGTCATTATCCTGTACCACGTGTCATTATCTTACCCCAGTGTCATTATCTGTACCCCCAGGTTCATTACCTGTACCCCATGTCATTATCCTGTACCCCATGTCATTATCCTGTACCCCATGTCATTATCCTGTACCCCAGTGTCATTATCCTGTACCCCAGTGTCATTATCCTGTACCCCAGTGTCATTATCCTGTACCCCATTCATTATCCTGTACCCCAGTGTCATTATCCGTACCCCCAGTGTCATTATCCTGTACCCAGTGTCATTACCTGTACCCCCAGTGTCATTATCCTGTACCCCAGTGTCATTATCCTGTACCCCAGTGTCATTATCCTGTACCCCAGTGTCATTATCCTGTACCCCCAGTGTCATTATCCTGTACCCCAGTGTCATTATCCTGACCCCAGTCATTATCCTGTACCCCAGTGTCATTATCCTGTACCCCAGTGTCATTATCCTGTACCCCAGTGTCATTATCCTGTACCCCATGTCATTATCCTGTACCCCAGTTCATTATCCTGTACCCCCATGTCATTTCCTGTACCCCCAGTGTCATTATCCTGTACCCCAGTGTCATTATCCTGTACCCCATGTCATTATCCTGTACCCCCAGTGTCATTATCCTGTACCCCATTTTTGTCATTATCTGTACCCCATGTCATTATCCTGTACCCCAGTGTCATTATCCTGTACCCCAGTGTCATTATCCTGTACCCAGTGTCATTATCCTGTACCCAGTGTCATTATCCTGTACCCCATGCATTATCCTGACCCCATGTCATTATCCTGTACCCCATGTCATTATCCTGTACCCCAGTGTCATTATCCTGTACCCCAGTGTCATTATCCTGTACCCCAGTGTCATTATCCTGTACCCCAGTGTCATTATCCTGTACCCCAGTGTCATATCCTTACCCCAGTGTCATATCCTGTACCCCAGTGTCATTATCCTGTACCCCAGTGTCATTATCCTGTACCCGGTTACCTGTACCCATGTCATTATCCTGTACCCCAGTGTCATTATCCTGTACCCTATCCAGTGTCATTATCCTGTACCCCAGTGTCATTATCCTGTACCCCAGTGTCATTCCTTACCCAGTTCTTATCCTGTACCCCAGTCTTTCTGTACCAGTCATTTCTACCCATTCATTTCGTACCCAGTGTCATTATCTGTACCCCATGCATTATCCTTACCCATGTCAGTCATTATCCTTACCCATTCATTACCTTACCCATGCATTATCCTTCCCCATTCATTCTTACCCATGTCATTTCCTTACCCCAGTGTCTTCTTACCCCAGTCATATCCTGTCCAGTGTCATTATCCGTACCCATGTCATTACCTGTACCCATGTCATTATCCTGTACCCCTGCATTATCTTACCCCAGTGTCATTTTTCCTTACCCATGTCATTACTTACCCATTCATATCCTGTACCCCAGTGTCATTCTGTACCCAGTGTCATTATCCTGTACCCCAGGCATTATCCTGTACCAGTGTCATTATCCTGTACCAGTGTCATTTCTGTACCCAGTGTCATTATCTGTACCCAGTGTCATTTCTGTACCCCAGTGTCATTTCCTGTACCCCAGTGTCATTATCCTGTACCCAGTGTCATTATCCTGTACCCCAGTGTCATTCTGTACCCCAGTGTCATTCCTTACCCCATGTATCCTGTCCCCAGTGTCTTATCTGTCCTCCCAGTGTCATTATCCGTACCCCTGTCATTATCTTACCCATGTCATTTCTTATTACCCTGTCGCCAGTGTCTATCCTGTACCCCAGTGTCTTATCCTGTACCCCAGTGTCATTTCCTGTCCCCAGTGTCATTATCCTGTACCCCAGTGTTTATCCTGTACCCCAGTTCATTATCCTGTACCCCCAGTGTCATTATCCTGTACCCCCTGTCATTATCCTGTACCCCAGTGTCATTTTCCTGTACCAGTGTCATTCTGTACCCAGTATATCCTGTACCCCAGTGTCATTTCCTGTACCCCCAGTGTCATTTCCTGTACCCCAGTGTCATTATCCTGTACCCCAGTGTCTTATCCTGTACCCCAGTGTCTTATCCTGTACCCCCAGTGTCATATCCTGTACCCCAGTGTCATTATCCTGTACCCCAGTGTCATTTCCTGTACCCCATTCATTATCCTGTACCCCCATGTCATTACCTGTTCCTCCATTGTACCCATGTCATTATCCGTACCCCCAGTGTCATTTCCTTACCCCAGTGTCATTATCTGTCCCCAGTGTCATTATCCTGTTACCCCAGTCAGTTCTTATCCTGTTCCCTACTGTCTTTATCCTGTACCCCATGCTATCTTACCCCTGTCACTACTTGTCATTATCCTGTACCCCAGTGTCATTATCCTGTACCCCAGTGTCATTATCCTGTACCCCCAGTGTCATTATCCTTACCCCCAGTGTCATTATCCTGTACCCAGTGTATTCCTGTACCCCAGTGTCATTATCCTGTACCCCAGTGTCATTATCCTGTACCCCAGTGTCATTATCCTGTACCCCCATGTCATTATCCTGTACCCCAGTGTCATTATCCTGTCCCCTGTCATTATCCTGTACCCCCAGTGTCTTATCCTGTACCCCAGTGCATATCCTGTACCCGTGTCATTATCCTGACCTATCTCCGTGCATTATCCTGTACCCCATGTCATTATCCTGTACCCCAGTGTCATTATCCTGTACCCCCAGTGTCATTATCCTGTACCCTGTGCATTATCCGTACCCCAGTGTCATTTCCTGTACTCCTGTCATTATCCTGTACCCCAGTCATTATCCTGTCCCCTGTCATTATTCTGTACCCCAGTGTCATTATCCTGTACCCCCAGTGTCATTATCTTACCCTATTCTTACTCCTGTCCCTATCGTCCTTATCCTGTACCCCAGTGTCATTCATTCTTATCCTGTACCCCCAGTTCTTATCCTGTACTCCAGTGTATTATCCTGTACCCCCAGTGTCTTATCCTGTACCCCAGTGTCATTATCCTGTACCCCCAGTGTCATTATCCTGTCCCCCAGTGTCATTATCCTGTACCCCCAGTGTCATTATCCTGTACCCCAGTGTCATTATCCTGTACCCCAGTGTCATTATCGTACCCCAGTTCATTTCCTGTACCCCAGTGTCATTATCCTGTACCCCGTGTCATTATCCTGTACCCCCAGTGTCATTATCCTGTACCCCAGTGCATTATCCTGTACCCCATGTCATTATCCTGTACCCAGTGTATTATCCTGTACCCCCTGTCATTATCCTGTACCCAGTGTCATTATCCTGTACCCCAGTGTCTATCTGTACCCAGTGTCATATCCGTCCCCATGTCATTATCCTGTACCCCTAGTGTCTTATCCTGTACCCTCCAGTGTCATTATCCTGTACCCCAGTGTATTATCCTGTACCCCAGTGTCATTATCCTGTACCCCAGTGTCATTATCCTGTACCCTAGTGTCATTATCCTGTACCCTAGTGTCATTATCCTGTACCCCAGTGTCATTATCCTGTACCCCAGTGTCATTATCCTGTACCCCAGTGTCATTATCCTGTACCCTAGTGTCATTATCCTGTACCCCAGTGTCATTATCCTGTACCCCAGTGTCATTTCTCTGTGCCCCAGTGTCATTATCCTGTACCCCAGTGTCATGTCCTGTACCCCAGTGTCATTATCCTGTACCCCAGTGTCATTATCCTGTACCCCAGTGTCATTATCCTGTACCCCCAGTTCATTATCCTGTACCCCAGTGTCATTATCCTGTACCCCCAGTGTCATTATCCTGTACCCCAGTATCATTATCCTGTACCCCAGTGTCATTATCCTGTACCCCAGTGTCATTATCCTGTACCCCCAGTGTCATTATCCTGTACCCCAGTATCATTATCCTGTACCCCAGTGTCATTATCCTGTACCCCCAGTGTCATTCTCCTGTGACCCCAGTGTCATTATCCTGTACCCCCAGTGTCATTATCCTGTACCCCCAGTGTCTCATTATCCTGTACCCCAGTGTCATTATCCTGTACCCCAGTGTCATTCTCCTGTGCCCCAGTGTCATTATCCTGTACCCCCAGTGTCATTATCCTGTACCCCAGTGTCATTATCCTGTACCCCCAGTGTCATTATCCTGTACCCAGTGTCATTCTCCTGTGCCCCAGTGTCATTATCCTGTACCCCAGTGTCATTATCCTGTACCCCCAGTGTCATTCTCCTGTACCCCAGTGTCATTATCCTGTACCCAGTGTCATTCTCCTGTGCCCCAGTGTCATTATCCTGTACCCCAGTGTCATTATCCTGTACCCCAGTGTCATTATCCTGTACCCCAGTGTCATTATCCTGTACCCCAGTGTCATTCTCCTGTACCCCAGTGTCATTATCCTGTACCCCAGTGTCATTCTCCATGTGACCCCAGTGTCATTATCCTGTACCTCCAGTGTCATTATCCTGTACCCCCCAGTGTCATTATCCTGTACCCCAGTGTCATTATCCTGTGCCCCCAGTGTCATTTATCCTGTACCCCAGTGTCATTATCCTGTACCCCAGTGTCATTATCCTGTACCCCCAGTGTCATTATCCTGTACCCCAGTGTCATTCTCCTGTGCCCCAGTGTCATTATCCTGTACCCCAGTGTCATTATCCTGTACCCCAGTGTCATTATCCTGTACCCCCAGTGTCATTATCCTGTACCACAGTGTCATTCTCCTGTGCCCCAGTGTCATTATCCTGTACCCCCAGTGTCATTATCCTGTACCCCAGTGTCATTCTCCTGTACCCCAGTGTCATTATCCTGTACCCCAGTGTCATTCTCCTGTGCCCCAGTGTCATTATCCTGTACCCCAGTGTCATTATCCTGTACCCCCAGTGTCATTATCCTGTACCCCCAGTGTCATTATCCTGTACCCCCAGTGTCATTATCCTGTACCCCAGTGTCATTCTCTGTACCCCAGTGTCATTATCCTGTACCCCAGTGTCATTCTCCTGTGCCCCAGTGTCATTATCCTGTACCCCAGTGTCATTATCCTGTACCCCCAGTGTCATTATCCTGTACCCCCAGTGTCATTATCCTGTACCCCCAGTGTCATTATCCTGTACCACAGTGTCATTCTCCTGTGCCCCAGTGTCATTATCCTGTACCCCCAGTGTCATTATCCTGTACCCCCAGTGTCATTCTCCTGTACCCCAGTGTCATTATCCTGTACCCCAGTGTCATTCTCCTGTACCCCAGTGTCATTATCCTGTACCCCAGTGTCATTCTCCTGTGCCCCAGTGTCATTATCCTGTACCCCCAGTGTCATTATCCTGTACCCCCAGTGTCATTATCCTGTACCCCAGTGTCATTCTCCTGTACCCCCAGTGTCATTATCCTGTACCCCAGTGTCATTATCCTGTACCCCAGTGTCATTATCCTGTACCCCCAGTGTCATTATCCTGTACCCCCAGTGTCATTCTCCTGTGCCCCAGTGTCATTATCCTGCACCCCAGTGTCATTATCCTGTACCCCAGTGTCATTATCCTGTACCCCCAGTGTCATTATCCTGTACCCCCAGTGTCATTATCCTGCACCCCAGTGTCGTTATCCTGTACCCCAGTGTCATTATCCTGTACCCCCAGTGTCATTATCCTGTACCCCCAGTGTCATTATCCTGTACCCCCAGTGTCATTCTCCTGTGCCCCCAGTGTCATTATCCTGTACATCTTGTCAGGTGCATTGTTCAGGATAATAATAAGAGGGGACGTGTACAGACAATTTTAGTCACTGCAGAGTGAGGAAATATTCCACAGGTATCAGGAGGAGAGAAAGCCCTAATCACAAGCTGCGATCTATGAGGAAATAGGGGAGGCACAAAAGATAAGTGGTAAAAAGTGTCATTGTCAGGGGCGATCAGCTCTCTGGCGCCTCCTTATCCATCAGGACAATCAGAGAATTGACAGAGGATAAAGAAATGAGCGCAGCTGCTCGGATCATGCAGAATATTGGGGCGCTTGCCTTGATGGATTGTATATATCACCTACCTAGGAATATATATACCTCAGTCCTGTCACTAACCCTCAATAACACATGAATGGAGAATACGCTGCCACCACCAATCATTTATCAGACTGATTGAACACCCGTCACCGGTAACGTGGGGTTACACTGGGTTGTGGAGCCTCCACCTCAGGCCTCTCACACATAGTGATGGTGGGAGGAGCCTCCACCTCAGGCCTCTCACACATAGTGATGGTGGGAGGAGCCTCCACCTCAGGCCTCTCACACATAGTGATGGTGGGAGGAGCCTCCACCTCAGGCCTCTCACACATAGTGATGGGGGGAGGAGCCTCTACCTCAGGCCTCTCACACATAGTGATGGGGGAGGAGCCTCTACCTCAGGCCTCTCACACATAGTGATGGGGGGAGGAGCCTCCACCTCAGGCCTCTCACACATAGTGATGGTGGGAGGAGCCTCCACCTCAGGCCTCTCACACACAGTGATGGTGGGAGGAGCCTCTACCTCAGGTCTCTCACATATAGTGATGGTGGGAGGAGCCTCCACCTCAGGCCTCTCACACATAGTGATGGGGGGAGGAGCCTCTACCTCAGGCCTCTCACACATAGCGATGGTGGGAGGAGCCTCCACCTCAGGCCTCTCACACATAGCGATGGTGGGAGGAGCCTCCACCTCAGGCCTCTCACACATAGTGATGGTGGGAGGAGCCTCTACCTCAGGCCTCTCACACATAGTGATGGGGGGAGGAGCCTCTACCTCAGGCCTCTCACACATAGTGATGGGGGGAGGAGCCTCCACCTCAGGCCTCTCACACATAGTGATGGTGGGAGGAGCCTCCACCTCAGGCCTCTCACACATAGTGATGGGGGAGGAGCCTCTACCTCAGGCCTCTCACACATAGTGATGGGGGGAGGAGCCTCCACCTCAGGCCTCTCACACATAGTGATGGTGGGAGGAGCCTCCACCTCAGGCCTCTCACACATAGTGATGAGGGGAGGAGCCTCCACCTCAGGCTTCTCACTCATAGTGATGGGGGAGGAGCCTCTACCTCAGGCCTCTCACACACAGCGATGGTGGGAGGAGCCTCTACCTCAGGCCTCTCACACATAGTGATGGTGGGAGGAGCCTCCACCTCAGGCCTCTCACATAGTGATGGTGGGAGGAGCCTCCACCTCAGGCCTCTCACACATAGCGATGGTGGGAGGAGCCTCCACCTCAGGCCTCTCACACATAGCGATGGTGGGAGGAGCCTCCACCTCAGGCCTCTCACACATAGTGATGGGGGAGGAGCCTCTACCTCAGGCCTCTCACACATAGTGATGGGGGGAGGAGCCTCCACCTCAGGCCTCTCACACATAGTGATGGTGGGAGGAGCCTCCACCTCAGGCCTCTCACACATAGTGATGGTGGGAGGAGCCTCCACCTCAGGTCTCTCACATATAGTGATGGTGGGAGGAGCCTCCACCTCAGGCCTCTCACACATAGTGATGGGGGGAGGAGCCTCTACCTCAGGCCTCACACATAGCGATGGTGGGAGGAGCCTCCACCTCAGGCCTCTCACACATAGCGATGGTGGGAGGAGCCTCCACCTCAGGCCTCTCACACATAGTGATGGTGGGAGGAGCCTCCACCTCAGGCCTCTCACACATAGTGATGGTGGGAGGAGCCTCCACCTCAGGCCTCTCACACATAGTGATGGGGGAGGAGCCTCTACCTCAGGCCTCTCATACATAGTGATGGGGGGAGGAGCCTCCACCTCAGGCCTCTCACACATAGTGATGGTGGGAGGAGCCTCCACCTCAGGCCTCTCACACATAGTGATGAGGGGAGGAGCCTCCACCTCAGGCTTCTCACTCATAGTGATGGGGAGGAGCCTCTACCTCAGGCCTCTCACACACAGCGATGGTGGGAGGAGCCTCTACCTCAGGCCTCTCACACATAGTGATGGTGGGAGGAGCCTCCACCTCAGGCCTCTCACATAGTGATGGTGGGAGGAGCCTCCACCTCAGGCCTCTCACACATAGTGATGGTGGGAGGAGCCTCCACCTCAGGCCTCTCACACATAGTGATGGTGGGAGGAGCCTCCACCTCAGGCCTCTCACACACAGTGATGGTGGGAGGAGCCTCTACCTCAGGCCTCACACACATAGTGATGGTGGGAGGAGCCTCCACCTCAGGTCTCTCACACATAGTGATGGTGGGAGGAGCCTCTACCTCAGGCCTCTCACACACAGCGATGGTGGGAGGAGCCTCCACCTCAGGTCTCTCACACATAGTGATGGTGGGAGGAGCCTCTACCTCAGGCCTCTCACACACAGCGATGGTGGGAGGAGCCTCTACCTCAGGCCTCTCACACATAGTGATGGTGGGAGGAGCCTCCACCTCAGGCCTCTCACACATAGTGATGGTGGGAGGAGCCTCTACCTCAGGCCTCTCACACACAGCGATGGTGGGAGGAGCCTCTACCTCAGGCCTCTCACACATAGTGATGGTGGGAGGAGCCTCCACCTCAGGCCTCTCACACACAGTGATGGTGGGAGGAGCCTCTACCTCAGGCCTCTCACACACAGTGATGGTGGGAGGAGCCTCCACCTCAGGCCTCTCACACATAGTGATGGTGGGAGGAGACTCTACCTCAGGCCTCTCACACATAGCGATGGTGGGAGGAGCCTCCACCTCAGGCCTCTCACACATAGTGATGGTGGAAGGAGCCTCTACCTCAGGCCTCTCACATAGTGATGGTGGGAGGAGCCTCTACCTCAGGCCTCTCACACACAGTGATGGTGGGAGGAGCCTCCACCTCAGGCCTCTCACACATAGTGATGGTGGGAGGAGACTCTACCTCAGGCCTCTCACACATAGCGATGGTGGGAGGAGCCTCCACCTCAGGCCTCTCACACATAGTGATGGTGGGAGGAGCCTCTACCTCAGGCCTCTCACACATAGTGATGGTGGGAGGAGCCTCTACCTCAGGCCTCTCACACATAGTGATGGTGGGAGGAGCCTCCACCTCAGGCCTCTCACACATAGCGATGGTGGGAGGAGCCTCTACCTCAGGCCTCTCACACATAGTGATGGTGGGAGGAGCCTCTACCTCAGGCCTCTCACACATAGTGATGGTGGAAGGAGCCTCTACCTCAGGCCTCTCACATAGTGATGGTGGGAGGAACCTCTACATCAGGCCTCTCACACATAGCGATGGTGGGAGGAGCCTCTACCTCAGGCCTCTCACACATAGTGATGGTGGAGGAGCCTCTACCTCAGGCCTCTCACACATAGTGATGGTGGGAGGAGACTCTACCTCAGGCCTCTCACACATAGTGATGGTGGGAGGAGCCTCTACCTCAGGCCTCTCACACATAGTGATGGTGGGAGGAGACTCTACCTCAGGCCTCTCACACATAGCGATGGTGGGAGGAGCCTCCACCTCAGGCCTCTCACATAGTGATGGTGGGAGGAGCCTCCACCTCAGGCCTCTCACATAGTGATGGTGGGAGGAGCCTCCACCTCAGGCCTCTCACACATAGTGATGGTGGGAGGAGCCTCACCCTCAGGCCTCTCACACATAGTGATGGTGGGAGGAGCCTCCACCTCAGGCCTCTCACACACAGCGATGGTGGGAGGAGCCTCTACCTCAGGCCTCTCACACATAGTGATGGTGGGAGGAGCCTCTACATCAGGCCTCTCACACATAGTGATGGTGGGAGGAGCCTCTACCTCAGGCCTCTCACACATAGTGATGGTGGGAGGAGCCTCTACCTCAGGCCTCTCACACATAGTGATGGTGGGAGGAGCCTCTACCTCAGGCCTCTCACACATAGTGATGGTGGGAGGAGCCTCTACCTCAGGCCTCTCACACATAGTGATGGTGGGAGGAGCCTCCACCTCAGGCCTCTCACACATAGTGATGAGGGGAGGAGCCTCTACCTCAGGCCTCTCACACACAGTGATGGTGGGAGGAGCCTCCACCTCAGGCCTCTCACACATAGTGATGGTGGGAGGAGCCTCTACCTCAGGCCTCTCACACATAGTGATGGTGGGAGGAGCCTCTACCTCAGGCCTCTCACACATAGTGATGGTGGGAGGAGCCTCTACCTCAGGCCTCTCACACATAGTGATGGTGGGAGGAACCTCTACATCAGGCCTCTCACACACAGTGATGGTGGGAGGAGCCTCCACCTCAGGCCTCTCACACATAGTGATGGTGGGAGGAGCCTCTACCTCAGACCTCTCACACACAGTGATGGTGGGAGGAGCCTCTACCTCAGGCCTCTCACACATAGTGATGGTGGGAGGAGCCTCTACCTCAGGCCTCTCACACACAGTGATGGTGGGAGGAGCCTCTACCTCAGGCCTCTCACACATAGTGATGGTGGGAGGAGCCTCCACCTCAGGCCTCTCACACATAGTGATGGTGGGAGGAGCCTCTACCTCAGGCCTCTCACACATAGTGATGGTGGGAGGAGCCTCTACCTCAGGCCTCTCACACATAGTGATGGTGGGAGGAACCTCTACATCAGGCCTCTCACACATAGTGATGGTGGGAGGAGCCTCTACCTCAGGCCTCTCACACATAGTGATGGTGGGAGGAGCCTCCACCTCAGGCCTCTCACACATAGTGATGGTGGGAGGAGCCTCCACCTCAGGCCTCTCACACACAGTGATGGTGGGAGGAGCCTCCACCTCAGGCCTCTCACACATAGTGATGGTGGGAGGAGCCTCTACCTCAGGCCTCTCACACATAGTGATGGGGGAGGAGCCTCCACCTCAGGCCTCTCACACATAGTGATGGTGGGAGGAGCCTCTACCTCAGGCCTCTCACACATAGTGATGGTGGGAGGAGCCTCTACCTCAGGCCTCTCACACATAGTGATGGTGGGAGGAGCCTCTACCTCAGGCCTCTCACACATAGTGATGGTGGGAGGAGCCTCTACCTCAGGCCTCACACATAGTGATGGTGGGAGGAGCCTCTACCTCAGGCCTCACACATAGTGATGGTGGGAGGAGCCTCTACCTCAGGCCTCTCACACATAGCGATAAGAGACCAAGGACAGAACCTTGAGGAATCTCACCCTTGGGAAGAAGTGAAGTGGAAGAGAAGCCGGAGGAAGCGACTGTGGAGGAGCAGTCAGAGAGGTGGGAGGAGAAACAGGAGAGAGCGGCGTCCTGAGCCCCATAGAGCGGAGCATAGATATAATACCCGGGGCCCAGTCTACTGCTGAGGGACACAGCTGTGTGGATATGTGTCACCCTGTGCCAGGTCACCACAGACTTCCTTGGGACACTGAGGGATTTCTCACAGCGAGTAACCCACAAACACACCAACACCTTCCACCCCAGGCCTGTAGGGGGAGCTCCACTGGTTGCCTTAAGCCAGTTTTCCCTATAAATACGGGTCCTGGAGGGAAAACAGCAGAGTGTGCAGTCCCAAGAGAGAGCCCTCAGTTCAGCCACCCGGGTGTGGAGAGAGAGAAGTAATGGTCCAGTCAGGTTTCATGCCTGCCAGGCCCCAAACAGAGAAGCTGAGACAAGGAGGCCGACAACCCTACTCACTGTGGAGATCCCAAAGTGTTTCCCGTACGAGTGTACCTGCAACCGAACAACAGTGAAAGGTACCAAAAGACTTTTATGTGTGCGTGTCCCTCCTTCCACCTGCACCACACTGACCGCGCTCCCCTACTCCCACCTTGCACAGAAATGACTGTGCTGCCCTATTCCAAATTACAGCTCACAGCCTCGGGGATCCCTCTCCTCCTGTAGGGAGCCACTCCATCTTGCTGCTGCCCATCACCCCGGAGGCCCAAGCAGTGCCGGTGCCATCACCGGACTCTACAGGTGGCGTCACGACTTGACATCTTTATTATTTTTTATCCCCCATCCATTGCTGTCCCCCGGGCCCACAGCCTCACGCATCGCTGTCCGTGACATCCCAACACCGTGCCTGAGATCTGAGTACCCCTGGCTCGGGCCGAACAGCAGGAGATCTATTCCAGTGTGTCAGGAATACATTGTGCATTGTGATGTTATACGGTAAGTATATACAATAATAATCATTTTATTTATGCACCCAGACATCACCACTACAGGAGCCCCCGGGGTCATATACAACACCTGTACCCAGATATCACCACTACAGGAGCCCCCGGGGGTCATATATAACACCTGCACCCAGACATCACCATTACAGGAGCCCCTGGGGGTCATATATAACACCTGCACCCAGACATCACCACTACAGGAGCCCCGGGGGTCATATATAACACCTGTACCCAGACATCACCTCTACAGGAGCCCTCAGGAGTCATATATAACACCTGCACCCAGACATCACCACTACAGGAGCCCCCGGGGGTCATATATAACACCTGTACCCAGACATCACCACTACAGGAGCCCCCAGGGGTCATATATAACACCTGTACCCAGACATCACCACTACAGGAGACCTCAGGAGTCATATATAACACCTGTACCCAGACATCACCACTACAGGAGCCCCCGGGGGTCATATATAACACCTGCACCCAGACATCACCTCTACAGGAGCCCCCGGGGGTCATATATAACACCTGTACCCAGACATCACCACTACAGGAGCCCCCGGGGTTATATATAACAATTACACTCAGACATTACTACTAAAGGCGACCTCGGGAGTCATATATAACACCTGCACCCAGACATCACCTCTACAGGAGACCTCAGGAGTCATATATAACACCTGCACCCAGACATCACCTCTACAGGAGCCCCCGGGGGTCATATATAACACCTGCACCCAGACATCACCTCTACAGGAGCCCCCGGGGGTCATATATAACACCTGTACCCAGACATCACCACTACAGGAGCCCCCGGGGGTCATATACAACACCTGCACCCAGACATCACCACTACAGGAGCCCCCGGGGGTCATATATAACACCTGCACCCAGACATCACCTCTACAGGAGCCCCGGGGGTCATATATAACACCTGCACCCAGACATCACCACTACAGGAGCCCCCGGGGGTCATATATAACACCTGCACCCAGACATCACCACTACAGGAACCCCCGGGGTCATATATAACAATTACACTCAGACATTACTACTAAAGGCGACCTCGGGGGTCATATACAACACCTGCACCCAGACATCACCACTACAGGAGCCCCCGGGGATTATATACAACACCTGTACCCAGACATCACCACCACAGGAGCCCCCCAGGGGTCATATACAACAATTACACTCAGACATTACTACTACAGGCGACCCCGGGAGTCATATATAACACCTGTACCCAGACATCACCACTACAGGAGCCTCCGGGGGTCATATACAACAATTACACTCAGACATTACTACTAAAGGCGACCTCGGGGGTCATATACAACACCTGCACCCAGACATCACCTCCACAGGAGCGCCCCCGGGGGTCAAATACAACACCTACACCCAGACATCACCACCACAGGAGCGCCCCCAGGGGGTCATATACAACACCTGCACCCAGACATCACCTCTACAGGAGCCCCGGGGATTATATACAACACCTGCACCCAGACATCACCACCACAGGAGCCTCCGGGGGTCATATACAACACCTGCACCCAGACATCACCTCTACAGGAGCCCTCAGGGGTCATATACAACACCTGCACCCAGACATCACCACTACAGGAGACCCCGGGGGTCATATACAACATCTGCACTCAGTGGTATAACTAGAGTATGGCGGGCCCCGGTGAGAAATTTAGACCTGGGCCCCCCACGCGCATTTTCGTTGGTTAAATGTATGGGCCCCGTGTCATTATGTATAAATGTCCTTCATCCTGCAATATATGATCCTCCTACTGGAATATGGCCCTTATCGTGGTATATATGTCCCCCGTCCTGGTATGTATAGTCTTCCTCCTCCCGCCACCATAGTCCTTCAATTATTATAATACATCCCCATATTCCTCCATATATTACAATGTACCCCCATAGTCCTCTATGTCTTTAAATGCAGCCCAGAGTCCCCCATTCATAAGGTAGCCCCAATAGTCATCTAATTATTATAATGCACCCCCATTATCCTACATACAGTATAATGCAGCCTCATAGTCCTCCATATCGTATAATGCAGCCTCATAGCCCTCCTATAGAATAATGTAGCGTCACATTCTTCCATATAGTATAATGCAGTGTTACATCCCTCCATTATAGTATAATGCAGTGTTGCAGCCCTCCATATAGCATAATGCAGCCTCACAACCTTCAATATAGTATAATGCAGCATCACAAACCTCCATATAATATAATGCAACCTCATAGCCCTCCATATAGAATAATGCAGCCTCACTTCCCTCCATATAGTATGATGCAGCCTTACAACCCTCCATATAGCATAATGTAGCCTCCTATCTCTCCATATAGTATAATGCAGCCTCACATCCCTCTCTATAGTATAATGCAACCTCCTATCTCTCCATATAGTATAATGCAGCCTCACATCCCTCTATATAGTATAATGCAGCCTCCTATCCCTAGTATAATGTAGCTACAGTGCTGTGCAAATTAATTGGGACAAAGCAAGTCTTTCCTTGTTTTTCTTGCATTAGTTTAACTATTGCTGATCAGTGTTTTATCAGTTCTTGGTGTCATTTTCCTTTTTCTTCCACATCTCCCTTTTGGTTTTGGAGAAAACGATCCAGTTTCATTGTGTGCAAATTACTCTGAAAACGGTAGATTTTCCAATCCCAACGGTGGAAGTGAATTCTCTTACAGTCAGACTTGTCTGTTCATTAAGAGTAATAATTCTAGACTCTTCCGTGGAGGAACATCCATTGTTACAGGCACGAATCATAATCACAAGAGAAAAAGTCCACTAAACCACTCCTCACAGAAACAAGCTCTCACCTGAAGCTGAGGGGGCGGCAGCTGTTATTTTCTGACTAAAACCAGTCAAACCACATTTTGTTACTCAAGGTTGTACACTCACACCCCTTGTTCAAAGCAGTTAAAACTGGTTTGAATCACTGACTGGTAACCAACTTACGATTTTACTTAAAGGCATCCTGTCACCTCCAAAACGCCTCCTAAACTACCAAAACACGTCCCTGCAGCATCCTATCACTAATCTCACTGCTCTTCCATTGCTTCATCTCTGCAGTGCTGAAGATCCTGTGGTGATATCAGGATCATGTGACCTGGCTCCGCCCATGATCCTGACATCACTACAGGTCCTGTAAGCCCCATCTTATCTGCGGATGCAGGGGCCATGGCTGGCAGAGAAGAGCGGCATCGGGTAAGTGGGGGGGACTGCGGGGACCAGGCGGGAGGGATCGGGCGGGGCCTTGCCGGGCGGACTGCGGGGAGTGGTGGGGGAAGCAGCGGCCGCCATAATAGCATTCCCATCACTTGGGTGTGCTAATATGTCGGGCGGATGTGACATAGGCGGACATCGGGACAGAGATGGATGAGCCACAAGGCAATTATATAGGTAGATGCAGCCTCATATCTTTCCATATAGTATAATGCAACTTTACATCCCTCCATATAGTATAATGCAGCCTCATAGCTCTCCGTATAGTATAATGCAGCCTCATAGCTCTCCGTATAGTATAATACAACCTCACAGCCCTCCATATAGTATAATGCAGCCTCATAGCCCTCTATACAGTATAATGCAGGCTCAGTTCACCATATAGTGCAGCCTCAAAACTCTCTATATAGTGCAGCCTTATATCTCTCCATATAGTGCAGCCTCATAAATGCAGCCTCATAGGTCTCCACATAGTGCAGCCTCACAACTCTCCATATAGTGCAGCCTCATATATGCAGCCTCAAAGCTCTCCATATAGTATAATGCAACCTCATTGCATTCTATATAGTATAATGCAGGCTCAGTTCTCCATATACTGCAGCCTCAAAACTCTATATAGTGCAGCCTTAAAACTCTCCATATAGTGCAGCCTCATATATGCAACCTCATAGGTTTCCATGTAGTGCAGCCTCATATATTCAGCCTCATAGCTCTCCATATAGTGCAGCCTCATAGCTTTCCATATAGTGCAGCCTCTGCATATAGTATCATGCACCCCCTCCTCCTCCCATAGTATTCTGGCAACTTTGCATTTACTTATTAAAAAAATAAATATTTACTTACCTCTCAGGAGGAAGAGGTGCAAAGAGGCGGCACTAGCCTGCTAAATGAGTTCCACAGTGGAAAGTGTAAAGCAGGCAGTGGTAAGAGGAAGCGAGGGGATGATCAACAGCAGTAGGAAGTGTAAGGCTCCCCCTCCACCCCTCCTCTCCCCGACACACGGGCCCCATAGCTGCGTGTAGCGTGCTGCCGCACAGTGCTGCACATCTATGTGAAATGAGTGCCCAGCGCAGGGATCGGCGGTTGCAGGGGCAGCAGGTGGCGCGGGCCCCAGTACGTCCGGGCCCCATCGCAGCTGCGACCCCTACCACTGCAATCATTACGCCCATGCCTGCACCCAGACATCCTCACTACAGGAGCCCCCGGGGGTCATATACAACACCTGTATACAGACATCACCACTACAGGAGCCTCCGGGGTCATATACATCACCTGCACCCAGACATCACCTCTACAGGAGCCCCCAGGGGTCATATACAACACCTGTACCCAGACATCACGTCTACAGGAGTCCCCCGGGGTCATATACAACAGCTGCACCCAGACATCACCTCTACAGGAACCCCGGGGGTCATATACAACACCTGCACCCAGACATCACCACTACAGGAGACCTCAGGAGTCATATATAACACCTGCACCCAGATATCACCACTACAGGAGCCCCCGGGGGTCATATACAACACCTGCACCCAGACATCACCACTACAGCAGCCCCCGAGGTCATATACAACACCTGCACCCAGACATCACCACTACAGGAGCCCCCGAGGTCATATACAACACCTGCACCCAGACATCACCACTACAGGAGCCCCCGGGGGTCATATACAACACCTGCACCCAGACATCACCACTACAGGAGCCTCCGGGGGTCATATACAACACCTGCACCCAGACATCACCTCTACAGGAGCCCCCGGGGGTCATATACAACACCTGTACCCAGACATCACCACTACAGGAGCCCCGGGGGGTCATATACAACATCTGCACCCAGACATCACCTCTACAGGAGCCCCCGGGGGTCATATACAACACCTGCACCCAGACATCACCACTACAGGAGCCCCCGGGGGTCATATACAACACCTGCACCCAGACATCACCACTACAGGAGCCCCTGGGGGTCATATACAACAACTGCCCCCAGACATCACCACCACAGGAGCCCCCGAGGAGTCATATACAACACCTGAACCCAGACATCACCACTACAGGAGCCCCCGGGGGTCATATACAACACTTGCACCCAGACATCACCACTACAGGAGCCCCCGGGGGTCATATACAACACCTGCACCCAGACATCACCACTACAGGTGCCTCCGGGGGTCATATACAACACCTACACCCAGACATCACCACTACAGGAGCCCCCGGGGGTCATATACAACATCTGCACCCAGACATCACCACTACAGGTGCCCCCGGGGGTCATATACATCACCTGCACCCAGACATCACCACTACAGGTGCCTTCGGGGGTCATATACAACACCTGCACCCAGACATCACCACTACAGGAGCCCCCGGGGGTCATATACAACATCTGCACTCAGTGGTATAACTAGAGTATGGCGGGCCCCGGTGAGAAATTTAGACCTGGGCCCCCCACGCGCATTTTCGTTGGTTAAATGTATGGGCCCCGTGTCATTATGTATAAATGTCCTTCATCCTGCAATATATGATCCTCCTACTGGAATATGGCCCTTATCGTGGTATATATGTCCCCCGTCCTGGTATGTATAGTCTTCCCCCTCCCGCCACCATAGTCCTTCAATTATTATAATACATCCCCATATTCCTCCATATATTACAATGTACCGGCATAGTCCTCTATGTCTTTAAATGCAGCCCAGAGTCCCCCATTCATAAGGTAGCCCCAATAGTCATCTAATTATTATAATGCACCCCCATTATCCTACATACAGTATAATGCAGCCTCATAGTCCTCCATATCGTATAATGCAGCCTCATAGCCCTCCATATAGAATAATGTAGCCTCACATTCTTCCATATAGTATAATGCAGTGTTACATCCCTCCATATAGTATAATGCAGTGTTGCAGCCCTCCATATAGCATAATGCAGCCTCACAACCCTCAATATAGTATAATGCAGCATCACAAACCTCCATATAATATAATGCAACCTCCTAGCCCTCCATATAGAATAATGCAGCCTCACTTCCCTCCATATAGTATAATGCAGCCTTTCAACCCTCCATATAGCATAATGTAGCCTCCTATCTCTCCATATAGTATAATGCAGCCTCACATCCCTCTATATAGTATAATGTAGCCTCCTATCTCTCCATATAGTATAATGCAGCCTCACATCCCTCTATATAGTATAATGCAGCCTCCTATCTCTCCATATAGTATAATGCAGCCTCACATCCCTCTATATAGTATAATGCAGCCTCCTATCCCTAGTATAATGTAGCTACAGTGCTGTGCAAATTAATTGGGACAAAGCAAGTCTTTCCTTGTTTTTCTTGCATTAGTTTTACTATTGCTGATCAGTGTTTTATCAGTTCTTGGTGTCATTTTCCTTTTTCTTCCACGTTTCCCTTTTGGTTTTGGAGAAAACGATCCAGTTTCATTGTGTGCAAATTACTCTGAAAACGGTAGATTTTCCAATCCCAACAGTGGAAGTGATTTCTCTTACAGTCAGACTTGTCTGTTCATTAAGAGTAATAATTCTAGACTCTTCCGTGGAGGAACATCCATTGTTACAGGCACGAATCATAATCACAAGAGAAAAAGTCCACTAAACCACTCCTCACAGAAACAAGCTCTCACCTGAAGCTGAGGGGGCGGCAGATGTTATTTTCTGACTAAAACCAGTCAAACCACATTTTGTTACTCAAGGTTGTACACTCACACCCCTTGTTCAAAGCAGTTAAAACTGGTTTGAATCACTGACTGGTAACCAACTTATGATTTTACTTAAAGGCATCCTGTCACCTCCAAAACGCCTCCTAAACTACCAAAACACGTCCCTGCAGCATCTTATCACTAATCTCACTGCTCTTCCATTGCTTCATCTCTGCAGTGCTGAAGATCCTGTGGTGATATCAGGATCATGTGACCTGGCTCCACCCATGATCCTGACATCACTACAGGTCCTGTAAGCCCCATCTTATCTGCGGATGCAGGGGCCATGGCTGGCAGAGAAGAGCGGCATCGGGTAAGTGGGGGGGACTGCGGGGACCAGGCGGGAGAGATCGGGCGGGGCCTTGCCGGGCGGACTGCGGGGAGTGGTGGGGGAAGCAGCGGCCGCCATAATAGCATTCCCATCACTTGGGTGTGCTAATATGTCGGGCGGATGTGACATAGGCGGACATCGGGACAGAGATGGATGAGCCACAAGGCAATTATATAGGTAGATGCAGCCTCATATCTTTCCATATAGTATAATGCAACTTTACATCCCTCCATATAGTATAATGCAGCCTCATAGCTCTCCGTATAGTATAATGCAGCCTCATAGCTCTCCGTATAGTATAATGCAGCCTCATAGCTCTCCGTATAGTATAATACAACCTCACAGCCCTCCATATAGTATAATGCAGCCTCATAGCCCTCTATACAGTATAATGCAGGCTCAGTTCACCATATAGTGCAGCCTCAGAACTCTCTATATAGTGCAGCCTTATATCTCTCCATATAGTGCAGCCTCATATATGCAGCCTCATAGGTCTCCACATAGTGCAGCCTCACAACTCTCCATATAGTGCAGCCTCATATATGCAGCCTCATAGGTCTCCACATAGTATAATGCAACCTCATTGCATTCTATATAGTATAATGCAGGCTCAGTTCTCCATATACTGCAGCCTCAAAACTCTATATAGTGCAGCCTTAAAACTCTCCATACAGTGCAGCCTCATATATGCAACCTCATAGGTTTCCATGTAGTGCAGCCTCATATATTCAGCCTCATAGCTCTCCATATAGTGCAGCCTCATAGCTCTCCATATAGTGCAGCCTCATAGTGCAGCCTCATAACTCTACATATAGTGCAGCCTCTGCATATAGTACCATGCACTCCCTCCTCCTCCCATAGTATTCTGGCAACTTTGCATTTACTTCTTAAAAAAATAAATCTTTACTTACCTCTCAGGAGGAAGAGGTGCAAAGAGGCGGCACCAGCCTGCTAAATGAGTTCCACAGTGGAACACAGATGTAAAGTAGGCAGTGGTAAGAGGAAGCGAGGGGAGGATCAACAGCAGTAGGAAGTGTAAGGCTCCCCCCTCCACCCCTCCTCTCCCCGACACACGGGCCCCATAGCTGCGTGTAGCGTGCTGCCGCACAGTGCTGCACATCTATGTGAAATGAGTGCCCAGCGCAGGGAACGGCGGTTGCAGGGGCGGCAGGTGGCGCGGGCCCCAGTACGTCCGGGCCCCATCGCAGCTGCGACTCCTACCACTGCAATCATTACGCCCATGCCTGCACCCAGACATCCTCACTACAGGAGCCCCCTGGGGTCATATACAACACCTGTATACAGACATCACCACTACAGGAGCCCCCGGGGGTCATATACAACACCTGTATACAGACATCACCACTACAGGAGCCCCCGGGGGTCATATACAACACCTGCACCCAGATATTGCCTCTACAGGAGCGCCCCCGGTGGTCATATACAACACCTGAACCCAGACATCACCACTACAGGAGCCCACGGGGGTCATATATACCATTTCTATAAATGCAACCTCCTGCTTTGACAATTGTTGTGGACATGAGGGAAGTGTTTAGGGGTCCAGTAACCCACTACAGTTACCATGACATTCCCATCTGCGGCCAGTGGAACTACATATCCCAGCTGGTCCTGCTGCAACATCTGGCAACCTTTCCCATTGTTGAGATTGTGATCCACAGTATTGAATGCAGCAGAGATCCAGGAGGATCTGTAGGGAGCAATGGGAGCAATGACCACTAGAGTCAGCTGTTAGTAGATCATTAGAGACTTTAGTGAGGGCAGTCTCAGTAGAGTGTAAAGAGCGGAAACCGAATTGTAACGGGACAAGAAGAGAATGATCTGAGGGATAGCGGATCATACAGGAGTGGACCAAACGCAGGGCCGCCGCATCCATGAGGCGACATAAAGTGTCTGCCTCAGGCGGCGAGCCCTGCTAGTAGACAAGGGGTGGCATCTGCAGGGGCGCCTGGTGGTAGCGCAGCCACCTGCACCTTCGTTACGCCCCCCCCTGTAGTGTGAGCCCACCTGTAGAGCCGCACAGGACCTGTGAAGATGTCATGGAGGGGAGGAGTCAGGGATCACATGATCAGCTCCTCCGTGTATGCAGGCCTTCACCATGCAGGATGAAGTGAAGAGGTGAAGAAGTGGATGAGGTAAAGTTTATGTATAGGGTCAGGATGGATTTACAGTGTGGATGTAGCAGAGACGAGTGTGTACGAGGTATACGGAGCGGAGCCACGCGTGTACGGAGCAGAGCCACGGGTGTACGAGGTGTACGGAGCGGAGCCACGCGTGTACGAGGTGTACGGAGCGGAGCCACGCGTGTACGAGGTGTGCGGAGCCACGCGTGTACGAGGTGTACGGAGCGGAGCCACGCGTTTACGAGGTGTACGGAGCGGAGCCACGCGTGTACGAGGTGTACGGAGCGGAGCCAAGCGTGTACGAGGTGTACGGAGCGGAGCCACGCGTGTACGAGGTGTACGGAGCGGAGCCACGGGTGTACGGAGCGGAGGCACGCGTGTATGAGGTGTACGGAGCGGAGCCACACATGTATGAGGTGTACGGAGCGGAGCCACGCGTGTACGGAGCGGAGCCACGCGTGTACGGGGTGTACGGAGCGGAGCCACGCGTGTACGGAGCGGAGCCACGCGTGTACGGAGCGGAGCCACGCGTGTACGGGGTGTATGGAGCGGAGCCACGCGTGTACGGGGTGTACGGAGCGGAGCCACGCGTGTACTGGGTGCACAGAGCGGAGCCACGCGTGTACTTGGTGCACGGAGCGGAGCCACGTGTGTACGAGGTGTATGAAGCGGAGCTGAGTGTGTACTAGGTGCACGGAGCAGAGCCACGTGTGTACAAGGTGTACGGAGCAGAGCCGTGTATGTACGGAGCATGAGGAACTGTGTGCGTACAAGGTGTGTGTACCAGTGGTAGCCCCCCGCGGATGCTGCTCCCACTCCTATCACTGAGCCACACTGTGCTGAGACGTGCAGAGGACATGCTGAGGAGACCGGAGCAGCAAGAAGAGAGGCGAGTATTTACTTTTTTTTTTTAATCAGTGAGTACACTGATGGGAAGCTATGTAATGTGCAATATAATATAGGAGGACAATGGGGGCCCATTATACTATATGGAGGACTATGGGGGTGCATTATACTATAAGGAAGGCTGTAGGAGATGCATTATACTATATGGAGGACTATGGGGGTGCATTATACTATATGGACGTATGGAGGACTATGGGGTTGCATTATACTATATGGAGGACTATGGGGTTGCAATATGCTATATGGAGGACTGTGGGAGTGCATTATTCTATATGGAGGACTGTGGGGGTGAATTATACTATATGTAGGACTGTGGGGGTGCATTATATTATATGGAGCCAATTATACTACATGGAAGCCATTATAATATTTGGAGGGCTCTGTGGAAGGCATCATAATACTTGGAGGGCTACAAGGGAGCCTTTATACTTTATGTGTAATCTATTTTTATTGAAAAAGCAAGTATATCAATACAAATATTAAAGTCCTGGAGGGTGATACACAACTGCCACTCACAGGGAGAACAGCCTTTAATGTCTGACAGTGTGAACCTCAAAAGAAGGGAAGATAAATAAGGGGACAAGAGGAAAAAGCACAATTGTTGAAAGCAGCAGACCAACACCTCCACCTGGCCTGCTCTCAGGTCTAGCGGTATGAGAAAATTGAAGGCCACCATAGGAGAGAGCAGCAGCAGCAGTGGTGTCCGACAATAGTATGCATAGTATTTCAGGTAATGCTTATGACTCTAAGTATCAAAAAGGAGTCCATGCACTTGCAGAAATAACAAGAAAGAAGTTACAAACCGAGAATATTTATCAGTCTTACATTCTTGTCCCATTCGGCCTATATACTTTATGAAGGGCTATTTGAGGGCTGTGTTGGGGGCCATTATACTGTACATAAGTCCATTATACTATATGGAGGGCTGGGCGGGAGTCATAGTTGGGGATCATACTGTACTGGGGTAGTTGAAGGAGGTACAGTGAGTGTGGAGGAATGCACTGTGGGGGATTATACAGTGTTTGTGGGGCACTTTTGTTGGCATCAGACTTTATAGGAGCAATGAAAGGGGAATCTAGGGGCTTCAGTAGGAGGAAAATTACTGTGTAAATGCTGAAATGTTGTGAGAGATGAACCTATGTGACCCAGCCAAATATTCTTTTTGTTGGTGGGGGCCCAATTAGAACGTCTGCTCAGGGGCTCCATGATTTCTATGACGCAGGATGCATTGTCCCTCTGCTGCAGGACCGATTGGCCATAATTACACCCCCGGTCCAGTGCCGCCCCTCGGTACATACAGGCATCCAGCCATGTTTCTCCTGAGCAGCGGTTGGTTGGTGGAGCTCTTCCCCCTTCCCGCTCCCATATCCTTTACTCAACCCAATAGTAAGCACCCTGTTATTAATCCCAGACAGTGTGCGGCGCTTGTGATTGGCTAAGCAATTCGGAGGCGTGGTCTGTTGGAGGAGAAGCGCCATTTTACCAGCTTAGTGCAGTGGCGGCTTGTTGATGCTCAGACTGCAGGTTGTTACCTGTGGTGTGTGGACGGTGCCGCATGGTGACATGTCTGACTAGTCAGTGCCAGGCAGCGGTCCAGAGTTTTGTAGGTGTGAGCCAGAGGATGGCAATCAGTGCTGCCTCCTGTGCTATAAGGATACAAGACTGTGTCTGCCTACAGGACCAACGCTCTGCCAGTCCTCATTATGTATCTATATGTGTGTGCCAAGCCGCCATTGCCATTAATGATCCTTGTTCTGGGTTCTTCTGTGTGGTTCTTGTATGTGCGTGTGATGGCGCTGACATCTTTTTTTTCTGTTTCTGTAGACTAAAATATCTACTATTTTTCTCATTTTTACAGGATAAAGATAAATCTGTATGAACCAGATTTAATTTTACCGATTACAAAAAATTTACTATGAGGGGCGCCGTTTAGCAGTTCTCATATTACTCCTCGCTTATCCCTAGTGTTGAAGTCGCTTGTTTGGAGAGGTGAAGGACGGTGTTGTATGTTTTCAGCATAAATTTATAATGGATGAAATCTTCGGCGAGTTTGGATTTTCTCTACAGGCGTTCTGCTCACCTGGAGCACCGCTGGAGAAACCGTGTTTGCAGTGTGCGCCAGGGCTGCCGCTGTCGGTACCGAGTTGTTCTAAGTGTAGGAGGTGCAGCTTCATCCAGGGCACTCTGCAGTGTTTCATTATACAGAGTCCGGACATGAGAGGGAGAAGATTGGGGCCAATGAAGACTGTAAATTCTTAGATTCTGGGTGTTATTGGCACATATAGTCCTATAGGTGTAGGAGTTGGGGTTGTCCTTGATGGGTTGACAGTTCTTGACTGAGAATACAAAAAAGTTGTGGTCAGAGAGCGGAAGAGGGGAATTAGTAGAATAATGCACTGAGCAGAGCCAGGTAGATCAGGTCCAGTGTATTCCCATCTTCATGTGTGGCAGAGTTAGTAAGTTATGAAAGACAGAGAGAGGAGGTTAGAGATTAAGGATGAGCATCAATTGAGGAGATGGGATTGTAAATAGGGATGTTAAAGTCCCCCATGATAAGATCGGTTAGGTCACAGGATAGCAAGTGTGGAAGTCAGGTGGCAAAGTGATCAAGGACCTGATGTGAGGGTCCTGGAAGGTGATACACAACTGCCACTCGTAGGGAGAACAGCCTGTAAGTTCTGACATTGTGAACCTCAAAAGAAGGGAAGATAAATGAGGGGACAAGAGGAAAAAGCACAATTGTTGAAAGCAGCAGACCAACACCTCCCCACCTGGCCTGCTCTCAGGTCTAGCGGTATGAGAAAATTGAAGGACACCATAGGAGAGAGCAGCAGCAGCAGTGGTGTCCGACTGCTGAATCCAGGTTTCTGTAAGAGCAAGGAGGCTAATGTTATGTGAAAGGAAAAAGTCATGGATGTAAGAGACTTTGTTACATGCAGAGTAAGGGTTCCAAAGAGCGCAATTAATGAGACAGCAGGCATGCAAGGAATATTAATGAGATTCCGGGATTTCTGAGTATAGCAGGGAAAGTATTAAGGTTAGTATTATAAGAGGGGTCTAGATTAGGTTCAATATTCCCTGTGATCATGAATCATTTTTCTTCAGTCATTTTCACCGTTCTGCTGTTTTCTGTCGGTGAATCCCTGGTGTCTACATTATTGGACGCACAGTCCGGTGTCGGAGGGGGGGCTTTTTTCTGACACATGGACCAAAAACAGATGGAAATCGGATCCAGTGCACTGATGAAGAATATTATCACCACTGGACTTCCTGCAAGGTGTCCCCTATAGGTATAGGAGCACATGGCTCCATATTATACCTGGGTGGATGAAGTCTTGCAATGAAGAAGAAAAGGAGGGAGAAAAAAAGGAAAAGAGAGGAGAGAAAAAGAGGATAAAGAAAGGAAAAGAAAGCAGGTGAGAGAGAGGAGAAAGCAAGGAAATGTCAGGAATATTTTGATTATCTTTTGGGCATCCTACCCTCTTCCAAGATGCCGCCCTTTGCTTCATGTTTCCTTTGTCTGCCTGCCTTAATAAACCCCATCCCAGTCTCTAATTATTTCCAGAGTATTTTGCCTGGTTTCCTGTTCCTGGTGGCTTCTTAAGTTCCCTGCCTACTCCTGCAAGTCCTGTGTGAATCTCTTGCTGCTCATCGGAGGTTCTGCTACCTTCACTTGTTGCCAGCGTTCCTGCTGCTCTGGCTGCTCGTGCTACTCTTGCCGCACCTGCCTTTATTGACACATATGTATGGTTATTCTGGGCACACCAATAATTGAATAAAGTAGAACCACACGTTTAGAAATAGTTTTTTATCTTATTGAAGCCACACAGTGTTCAGGCACTGTAAACAAACCGACGTTTCGGACAATTTTGGCCTTTATCAAGGTTCTATTTACAAACAGGAATACAAGAAAGTATATACTTGTATTAGCATAAGTACTTAAAGGTAAAACACAAACACGTCACGACCGGTGTCCGTGTTAACCCGAGTGATTGAACTTTAGCAGGGTCATGTGGTGGAGTGGCAAGAAAAACATGGTGTCACAATATGGTATGCGTCAAGGCATCTTGAGTGATAATGGAGTGGGGTGAAGTGATGAATTCAAGTGATCTGGGATCTGTTTAAGGTTACCCTTCTCGCATCATATGAGTAATTACAGTGCAGTGAAGTGAAGGAAAAACAAGGAAAAAAGGGGAAAGGGAAAAAAAAAGGGGAAAAGGGAAAACATAGAAATTGGTTGGGGGCGGCCGTATCGGATAGTGTTCGGAGCAGTGTTGGAGCCCCTCAGGGAACGGTGCTGTCGCCATTCCTTTTTACGTTATACACAGCTGATTTTCAGTATAAATCAGACCTTTGTCACCTTCAGAAGTACTCTGATGACTCAGTGATAGTCGGAGGTATTGAGAGAGGCCGGGGGGAGGAGGAATACAGAAGGGTGGTCTCGGACTTTGTTGACTGGTGCCAGGCTAACCATTTAGAACTCAACATAAAGAAAACCAGGGAGTTGGTGTTAAGTTATGGAAGGTGCATGAAGGATTGCTTACCTATCACTATTGATGGTCAGGATGTGGAGATGGTGGAGAATGTCAAATATTTGGGGGTTCACCTGGACAGCAAGCTTGATTGGAGGTGCCATATGGAGAAGGTTTGCAAGAAAGGGATGAGTAGACTTTACTTCCTAAGGAAATTAAGGTCATTTAATGTGTGTAGCAAAATGCTTGAAATGTTCTACCAATCTATTGTGGCGAGTGCAATCTTTGCTGCAATAATATGCTGGGGTAGTAGTGTGCGCACAGCTGACGCTAATAAGCTGAATAAACTTATCAAGAAGGCTGGTGCGGGGGTGGGTCTACAACTTAGGACTTTCCAGGAGGTATTAGAGGATAGAATTAATAAGAAATGCAAGGCTATAATGAGCAACAATACACACCCGCTCTCTGAACTGTCTGCGAAGCAGAAGAGCACATTCAGCAAGCGTCTAATCCAACTAATGTGTAAAAAGGAAAGATACAGAAAATCGTTTGTTCCGACAGCTGTGGGGATGTTTAACAAATGTATAAGTGTAAAGCATCCCAAGACTAAGTGAAGTTCTATGTGTATGGGGGGAATAGGTGAGGTACACGTACCAGTCTACCCGCATCTGCTGTCCATATAGACTTATTTTGTAAAGTGTGAAATGTTCTTGATCTTTGTTCTGCTGCTGTAATACTGTAATTTCCTCCGGGATCAATAAAGTTTATCTCATCTTATCTTATCTTAAATCACATTCCACATTCCTCAGTCTAAATTAAACAGCCACTTTTTATTAGAATCTCATTCCACTTTGTTTCATCCCAGGGATCAGTAAGTGTGCCATTGCATTGGAGGTGCATAAGTATTTCCTGTGACCCCCCCGCCAGTATAGACACTGGTAATTCTGATTTCTATGTTTTCCCTTTTCCCCTTTTTTTTCCCTTTCTCCTTTTTTCCTTGTTTTTTCTTTACTTCACTGCACTGTAATTAGTCATATGACACAAGAAGGGTAACCTTAAACATAGATCCCAGATCACTTGAATTCATCAGTTCACCCCACTCGATAATCACTCAAGATGCCTTGACGCATACCATATTGTGACACCATGTTTTTCTTGCCACTCCACCACATGACCCTGCTAAAGTTCAATCACTCGGGTTAACACGGACACCGGTCGTGACGTGTTTGTGTTTTACCTTTAAGTATTTATACTAATACAATGTATACTTTTCTTGTATTTCTGTTTGTAAATAGAAGCTTGATAAAGGCCAAAATTGGCTGAAACGTCAGTTTGTTTGCAGTGCCTGAACACTGTGGCTTCAATAAAAGAAAAAACTATTTTTTTTTGCACACACAAAACGTGTGGTTCTACTTTATTCAATTATTGGTGTGCCCAGAATAACCATACATCAGTGACTTTTCTTTTCTGGAGCATCCTAAGACTCAGTGAGCCTATTATCTCCTTTCACTTTTAATGACACATAAGCTGCTATAGCTAAAGTGCTCTGTCACTTCCTATGGTCAAATAGATGCAGAGCAGGAGTTTGTTCTGAACTTCTGGTCATTTGCTCTGTATCTGTTTCTGGACTTTCTAAGACTTCCTTCCCAGGCCCCTCTGTGTGATTTAATGTGTTTGTTATATAGCCTTTCTCAAACGTCTCTGTGTCTGGACTTGCCATAGACTTTCCTATTACAGCATCTCCAAGTGTAAACTGCGCTTTATAGACTGCTCCGCTTTTTGCATTTTCCTCTGAGGTTTTCCAACAGACTTTTCGTTGTTTTCATTCAGTATCTACACTGTCTGTTTATGGACTGTGAGTTTTCCTCTGCTCTTTATGTTATAACTAGATGGTGGCCCGATTCTAAAGAATCGGGTAGTCTAGAATCCATATATAGTTTATTTACTAATAGTTACGGGAGTGCGGTGAAATGAATTGTGTGTATACAGGCGGCTCTGTGGGTAGCAGAGTATATGGTGGCTCAGTGGTTAGCAGTGAGTGCGGTGGCTCAGTGGTTAGCAGTGAGTGCGGTGGCTCAGTGGTTAGCAGTGAGTGCGGTGGCTCAGTGGTTAACAGTGAGTGCGGTGAGATTGGTCAGCGCAGCGGCGTGGGCAGAGTGGTCAGCGCAGCGGCGTGGGCAGAGTGGTCAGCGCAGCAGCGTGGGCAGAGGACAGGGGCAGAGGCGCTGGGCAGAGACAGGGGCAGAGGACAGGGGCAGAGGACAGGGGCAGAGGACAGGGGCAGGGGCAGAGGACAGGGGGCAGGCGGCTGGCAGAGGACAGGGGGCAGAGCGGCTGGGCAGAGGACGGGGCAGAGGCGGCTGGGCAGAGGACAGGGGGCAGAGCGCAGCGTGGGCAGGAGGACAGGGGGCAGAGCGGGGGCGGGCAGGGTCAGGGCAGGGGGCAGGGACAGGGGGCAGAGGACAGGGGGCAGAGGACAGGGGGCAGAGGACAGGGGGCAGAGGCGGCTGGGCAGAGGACAGGGGGCAGGGGCAGAGGCGAGGACAGGGGGACAGAGGAGCAGAGGACAGGGGGCAGAGGACGCAGAGGACAGGGGGCAGAGGACGCAGAGGCAGGGGGCAGAGGACCAGGAGGCAGGGGCAGAGGAGAGGGGGCAGGGGGCAGAGGACAGGGGGCAGAGGACAGGGGGCAGAGGACGCAGAGGACAGGGGGCAGAGGACGCAGAGGACAGGGGGCAGAGGAGCAGGGGGCAGAGGACACAGAGGACAGGGGGCAGAGGACAGGGGGCAGAGGACAGGGGGCAGAGGACACAGAGGACAGGGGGCAGAGGACACAGAGGACAGGGGGCAGAGGACACAGAGGACAGGGGGCAGAGGACGCAGAGGACAGGGGGCAGAGGACGCAGAGGACAGGGGCAGAGGACGCAGAGGACAGGGGGCAGAGGACACAGAGGACAGGGGCAGAGGACACAGAGGACAGGGGGCAGAGGGAGGGGGGCAGAGGACGCAAAGGACAGGGGGCAGAGGACAGGGGGCAGAGGGACGCAGAGGACAGGGGGCAGGAGGACGCAGAGGACAGGGGGCAGAGGACGCAGAGGCGGCTGGGCAGAGGACAGGGGCAGAGGCGGCTGGGCAGAGGACAGGGGGCAGAGGCGGCTGGGCAGGGGACAGGGGGGCAGGGGACGGGGGGCAGAGGGACGGGGGGCAGAGGACGGGGGGCAGAGGACGGGGGGGCAGAGGACGGGGGGCAGAGGCGGCTGGGCAGAGGACAGGGGACAGGGGGCAGAGGACAGGGGCAGAGGACAGGGGGCAGAGGACACAGAGGGGGCAGAAGACAGGGGGCAGAGGACAGGGGGCAGAGGACGCAGAGGACAGGGGGCAGAGGACGCAGAGGACAGGGGGCAGAGGACGCAGAGGACAGGGGGCAGAGGACGCAGAGGACAGGGGGCAGAGGACGCAGAGGACAGGGGCAGAGGACGCAGAGGACAGGGGCAGAGGAGGAGGGGCAGAGGACGCAGAGGACAGGGGGCAGAGGACGCAGAGGACAGGGGGCAGAGGACGCAGAGGACAGGGGGCAGAGGACAGGGGGCAGAGGACAGGGGGCAGAGGACACAGAGGACAGGGGGCAGAGGACAGGGGGCAGAGGACACAGAGGACAGGGGGCAGAGGACAGGGGGCAGAGGACACAGAGGACAGGGGGCAGAGGACACAGAGGACAGGGGCAGAGGACACAGAGGACAGGGGGCAGAGGACGCAGAGGACAGGGGGCAGAGGAGAGGGGGCAGAGGACGCAAAGGACAGGGGGCAGAGGACAGGGGGCAGAGGACGCAGAGGACAGGGGGCAGAGGACGCAGAGGACAGGGGGCAGAGGACAGGGGCAGAGGACAGGGGGCAGAGGACGCAGAGGACAGGGGGCAGAGGACAGGGGGCAGAGGACAGGGGGCAGAGGACAGGGGGCAGAGGACAGGGGGCAGAGGACAGGGGGCAGAGGCGGCTGGGCAGAGGACAGGGGGCAGAGGACAGGGGGCAGAGGACAGGGGGCAGAGGACAGGGGGCAGAGGACAGGGGGCAGAGGCGGCTGGGCAGAGGACAGGGGACAGGGGGCAGAGGACAGGGGGCAGAGGACACAGAGGGGGCAGAGGACAGGGGGCAGAGGACGCAGAGGACAGGGGGCAGAGGACGCAGAGGACAGGGGGCAGAGGACGCAGAGGACAGGGGGCAGAGGACGCAGAGGACAGGGGCAGAGGACGCAGAGGACAGGGGGCAGAGGACGCAGAGGACAGGGGGCAGAGGACAGGGGGCAGAGGACAGGGGGCAGAGGCAGCTGGGCAGAGGACAGGGGGCAGAGGCGGCTGGGCAGAGGACAGGGGGCAGAGGCGGCTGGGCAGAGGACACAGAGGGGGCATAGGACGGGGCAGAGGACGCGGGGCAGAGGACAGGGGGCAGAGGACGCAGAGGACAGGGGGCAGAGGACACAGAGGACAGGGGGCAGAGGACAGGGGGCAGAGGACACAGAGGGGGCAGAGGACAGGGGGCAGAGGACACAGAGGGGGCAGAGGACAGGGGCAGAGGACACAGAGGGGGCAGAGGACACAGAGGGGGCAGAGGACAGGGGCAGAGGACACAGAGGGGGCAGAGGACAGGGGGCAGAGGACACAGAGGGGGCAGAGGAGAGGGGGCAGAGGAGACAGAGGGGGCAGAGGACAGGGGGAAGAGGACAGGGGGCAGAGGACACAGAGGGGGCAGAGGACAGGGGCAGAGGACACAGAGGGGGCAGAGGACAGGGGGCAGAGGACACAGAGGGGGCAGAGGACAGGGGGCTAGGGCAGAGGACACAGAGGGGGCAGAGGACAGGGGGCAGAGGACAGGGGGCAGAGGACGCAGAGGACAGGGGCAGAGGACGCAAAGGACAGGGGGCAGAGGACGCAAAGGACAGGGGGCAGAGGACAGGGGGCAGAGGACGCAAAGGACAGGGGGCAGAGGACTCAAAGGACAGGGGGCAGAGGACAGGGGGCAGAGGACACAGAGGACAGGGGGCAGAGGAGAGGGGGCAGAGGACGCAGAGGACAGGGGGCAGAGGACACAGAGGACAGGGGTCAGAGGACAGGGGGAGGTCAGTGGGGGCACACAGGCTGGAGGTCAGTGGGGGCACACAGGCTGGAGGGCAGAGCAGTGTGTATGGCTGCAGACTTACCGGTGGCCGGGCGTCGGGTGTAGGAGGAGAGGAGGGGCGGGCAGAGCTGCAGGAGAGGAAGTCCCCCCTCCCTCCTCTCCAGGAGCACGGCAGGGAGCACGGCAGGGAGCACGGCAGGGAGCACGGAGGGCAGAGGGTGGAGGGGAGTGGCTGGAGGGCGCACGGAACTTCCGAGATCGGAACGTTCCGTGTGCCGGTGCCTGTAGCCGGGGGGCAGCCCGGCTACAGTGCACTGGATGAGCCTGGGCGAAGACCATCACGGAAGTGGGCGTGGCCTTTTCCGGAAGTGGCCTTCGGGTTTTATATATAAGATATAGACTTTTACCCCTATAAACTGTGCTGTGTCGTGTTTTTGCTCCACGCAAAAAGACTCCTGAGTTATCCATTATAATTATTACAGGAAAAGAGATGAGGAAGAGAGGAGAAAGAAAGGAAAAGAAGGTGAGAAAGAGGAGAAAGAAAGGAAAAGGTGAGAAAGAGGAGAAAGAAAGGAAAAGAAGGTGAGAAAGAGGAGAAAGGAAAAGAAGGTGAGAAAGAGGAGAAAGAAAGGAAAAGAGAGAAGGTGAGAAAGGGGAGAAAGAAAGGAAAAGAAGGTGAGAAAGAGGAGAAAGAAAGGAAAAGAAGGTGACAAAGAGGAGAAAGAAAGGAAAAGAAGGTGAGAAAGAGGAGAAAGAAAGGAAAAGGTGACAAAGAGGAGAAAGAAAGGAAAAGAAGGTGAGAAAGACGAGAAAGAAAGGAAAAGAGAGAAGGTGAGAAAGAGGAGAAAGAAAGGAAAAGAAGAGGAGAAAGAAAGGAAAAGTGATGAGAAAGAAAGAAGAAAGAAAGGGAAAGAGAGGAGGGTGAGAAAGAAAGGAAAAGTGATGAGGAAGAGAGGAGAAAGAGAGAAAGAGAGAAGGTAAGAGGCGAAAGAAAGAAAAAGTGATGAGGATGAGAGGAGAAAGAAAGGGAAAGAGGAGAGAAAGGAAAAGAGATAATGAAGAGAAGAGAAAGAAAGGAAAATAGATTAGGAAGAGAGGAGAAAAAAAGGAAAAGAGAAGGTGAGAAAGGAAAGGGATGAGAAAAAGAGAAAGGAAGAAAGGGGAAGAGAGATGAGAAAGAGAGGGGAAAGGAAAAGAGAGGTGAGAAAGAGGAGAAATAGGAAAAGAGAGAAGGTGAGAAGGAAAGGTGAGAGAGGAGAAAGGGAAAGAGGGAAGGTGAGAAAGAAAAGAGAGATGAGAAGGAAAGGAAAAGAAAGGAGAAAGGAAAAAAAGACAAAGGAAAAAGTGAGAGAGGAAAATAGAGGCGAGAAAGTGGAGAACTAGGAAAGAGAGCAGGTGTGAACGAGAAGGGAAGAATGGAACAAGAGCTTCTCCTTCCTTCAGATCAGACTGTGACTGCCCCTGGCGGCTGACGTTGGTAGCACATGTGATTTTCCTGGGACTCTCCTGTTCTGGGTTCTCAGGGTTTGGGCTCCACTGGAGTCTGAGGCTGTGATAAGTCAGGGGCCCGCACTGAGGGCCCTCACACATCACCATGGTGCCAGTCACCTTAATGCAACAAGTCCCTGTGATGGCAGCAGTAACCCCTTCCCTGCTGGTCTCCCCTCACTCCTGCCCCCTGCCGGCCGCCTGCTCTGTCCGGAGGATGACTCTTCTCCGGCAGCAGAGACCTCAGGAGGGGACAGCAGAGGAGGAGGCAGCAGAGCCCCCACTTCCAGGGCTGGATCCTCTCTAATTGGTCCTGGGGGAGGCCCTGGGATTTGGGGTGGAGGCTGCTCCTCTGCAGCTCACATCATGTAATTGGTTCTCAGTTACCTTCATATAAACTGGAGGGGAGCAGAGAGCACAGAAGAGGCTGAGAGCAGAGGAGGCGACAACAGGGGAGGCTGCAGAGGCAACAGAGGAGGCAACAACAGAGGAGGCTACAACTGTGGAGGCTACAACAGAGGAGGCAACAGGGGAGGCTACAACAGAGGCTGCAGAGGAGGTAACAGAGGAGGCAACAACTGTGGAGGCTGCAGAGGAGGCAATAGGGGAGGCAACAACAGAGGAGGCAACAACAGAGGTAACAGGAGGCAACAACAGAGGAGGCTGCAGAGGAGGCAACAACAGAGGAGGCAACAACAGAGGCTGCAGAGGCTGCACAGGGTTTACTCCTCCACTGGCAGGTGTGCACCCCCGAGGAGCAGCAGCACTGGATTAACCCTTTCAGGACTGCCCCCGGGACTGCAGCGCATGGAGCCTCGGGCCGGTGTTCGGTGCAGGCTGCCCCCCCGGGTGCTGGATGCCTGAGCGGCTGCGGAGCTGCGGACACTTGTTGCGGCTGTGCGGGATCGCGGATTACTCGGGGCAGCGGATTATCGGGCCGGGCTCCGGCTCTGTGCTGAGTTGATGGATGCACTGGAGGCGGCGGAGACCCGGAGGAGCCTTGGACCCGTCCTCTGAGCCCCCGGTGCCGGGCAGGGGCTGCTGGATGCTGCTGGGGTCGGAGCTCGGTGCCGCCGATGATGGAGATATTGTGGCTTCTGTTCCTGTCTCTGCTCCCGGGATCCAGCAGAGGACAAGGCGCTTACGGTAAGAAACCGGCAAGGAGGCAGGAGGGCATGAAGAGGCATGGAGGATGCCCGGGGAGAGAGTGAGGGGCATGGAGGATGCCCGGGGAGAGAGTGAGGGGCATGGAGGATGCCAGGGAAGAGTGAGGGGCATGGAGGATGCCCGGGGAGAGAGTGAGGGGCATGGAGGATGCCCGGGGAGAGTGAGGGGCATGGAGGATGCCCAGGAAGAGTGAGGGGCATGGAGGATGCCCGGGAGAGTGAGGGGCATGGAGGATGAGGGGCATGGAGGATGCCCAGGAAGAGTGAGGGGCATGGAGGCTGAGGGGCAGGGAGGATGCCCGGGGAGAGTGAGGGGCATGGAGGATGCCAGGGAAGAGTGAGGGGCATGGAGGCTGAGGGGCAGGGAGGATGCCCGGGAAGAGTGAGGGGCATGGAG
This sequence comes from Allobates femoralis, assembly GCA_033576535.1. NCBI lineage: Eukaryota > Metazoa > Chordata > Amphibia > Anura > Aromobatidae > Allobates > Allobates femoralis. Next base: position 624,992,622 of record JARQOC010000001.1, on the reverse strand, counting down.
GATGCCCGGGGAGAGTGAGGGGCATGGAGGATGCCAGGGAAGAGTGAGGGGCATGGAGGATGCCCGGGGAGAGTGAGGGGCATGGAGGATGCCAGGGAAGAGTGAGGGGCATGGAGATGCCCGGGGAGAGTGAGGGGCATGGAGGATGCAGGGAAGGTGAGGGGCATGGAGCCCTGAGGTCAGGGAGGATGCCCGGGGAGAGTGAGGGGCATGGAGGATGCCAGGGAAGAGTGAGGGGCATGGAGGATGCCAGGGAAGAGTGAGGGCATGGAGGATGCCAGGGAAGAGTGAGGGGCATGGAGGCTGAGGGGCAGGGAGGATGCCCGGGGAGAGTGAGGGGCATGGAGGATGCCCGGGGAGAGTGAGGGGCATGGAGGATGCCAGGGAAGAGTGAGGGGCATGGAGGATGCCCGGGGAGAGTGAGGGGCATGGAGGATGCCAGGGAAGAGTGAGGGGCATGGAGGATGCCCGGGGAGAGTGAGGGGCATGGAGGATGCCAGGGAAGAGTGAGGGGCATGGAGGCTGAGGGGCAGGGAGGATGCCCGGGGAGAGTGAGGGGCATGGAGGATGCCAGGGAAGAGTGAGGGGCATGGAGGCTGAGGGGCAGGGAGGATGCCCGGGGAGAGTGAGGGGCATGGAGGATGAGGGGCAGGGAGGATGCCCGGGGAGAGTGAGGGGCATGGAGGATGCCCGGGGAGAGTGAGGGGCATGGAGGATGCCAGGGGAGAGTGAGGGGCATGGAGGATGCCCGGGGAGAGTGAGGGGCATGGAGGATGCCCGGGGAGAGTGAGGGGCATGGAGGATGCCCGGGGAGAGTGAGGGGCATGGAGGATGCCCAGTAAGAGTGAGGGGCATGGAGGATGCCGGGGAGAGTGAGGGGCATGGAGGATGCCCGGGGAGAGTGAGGGGCATGGAGGATGCCCGGGGAGAGAGTGAGGGGCATGGAGGATGCCCAGTAAGAGTGAGGGGCATGGAGGATGCCAGTAAGAGTGAGGGGCATGGAGGATGCCGGGAGAGAGTGAGGGGCATGGAGGATGCCCAGTGAGAGTGAGGGGCATGGAGGATGCCCGGGGAGAGAGTGAGGGGCATGGAGGATGCCAGTGAGAGTGAGGGGCATGGAGGATGCCCAGTGAGAGTGAGGGGCATGGAGGATGCCCGGGGAGAGTGAGGGGCATGGAGGATGCCCGGGAGAGAGTGAGGGGCATGGAGGATGCCGGGGAGAGTGAGGGGCATGGAGGATGCCCAGGAAGAGTGAGGGGCATGGAGGATGCCCGGGGAGAGTGAGGGGCATGGAGGATGCCAGGGAAGAGTGAGGGGCATGGAGGCTGAGGGGCAGGGAGGATGCCCGGGGAGAGTGAGGGGCATGGAGGATGCCAAGGAAGAGTGAGGGGCATGGAGGCTGGAGGGGCAGGGAGGGATGCCCGGGGAGAGTGAGGGGCATGGAGGATGAGGGGGCAGGAGGATGCCCGGGGAGAGTGAGGGGCATGGAGGATGCCCGGGGAGAGTGAGGGGCATGGAGGATGCCAGGGAAGAGTGAGGGGCATGGAGGATGCCAGGGGAGAGTGAGGGGCATGGAGGATGCCAGGGGAGAGTGAGGGGCATGGAGGATGCCCGGGGAGAGTGAGGGGCATGGAGGATGCCCGGGAGAGTGAGGGGCATGGAGGATGCCCAGTAAGAGTGAGGGGCATGGAGGATGCCCGGGGAGAGTGAGGGGCATGGAGGATGCCTGGGGAGAGTGAGGGGCATGGAGGATGCCCGGGGAGAGAGTGAGGGGCATGGAGGATGCCCAGTAAGAGTGAGGGGCATGGAGGATGCCCAGTAAGAGTGAGGGGCATGGAGGATGCCCGGGAGAGAGTGAGGGGCATGGAGGATGCCCGGGGAGAGTTAGGGGCATGGAGGATGCCCGGGGAGAGTGAGGGGCATAGAGCATGCCCAGGGAGAGTGAGGGGCATAGAGGATGCCCGGGGAGAGTGAGGGGCATGGAGGATGCCAGGGGAGAGTGAGGGGTATGAAGGATGACCGGGGAGAGTGAGAGGCATGGAGGATGACCGTGGAGAGTGAGGGGCATGAAGGATCATAAAGGATGAGGGGCATGGAGGATGACCGGGGAGACTGAGGGGCATGGAGGATGACCGGGGAGACTGAGGGGCATGGAGGGTGCCAGGAAGAGTGAGGGGCATGGAGGATGCCCGTAGAGAGTTAGGAACATGAAGGATGCCCGGGAAGAGTTAGGGGCATGGAGGATGCCAGGGGAGAGTGAGAGGCATGGAAGATGCCCGGGGAATGTGAGGGGCATGGAGGATGCCAGAGGAGAGTGAGGGGCATGGAGGATGTTCGGGGAATGTGAGTGGCATGGAAGATGCCCGGGGAATTTGAGGGGCATGAAGGTTCATAAAGGATGAGGGACATGTAGGATGTCCAAAGAGACTGGTGGGCATGGAAGATGCCTAGGGAGAGTGGTGGGCATGGAGGATGCCCGGGGAGAGTGAGGGGCATGGAGGTTGCCCGTGGGGAGTGGTGGGCATGGACGATGCCCAGGGAGGGTGGTGGGTATGGAGGATGCCTGGGGAGAGTGGTGGCCATGGAGGATGCCCAGGGAGAGCGAGGGTCATGGAGGATGCCCGGGTAGAGTGGTGGGCATAGAGGATGCCCGGAGAGAGTGGTGGGCATGGAGCATGCCTGTGGAGAGTTAGGGGCATGGAGGATGCCCACAGAGAGTTAAGGGCATTTAGGATGCCCAGGGAGGGTGAGGGGCATTCATGATGCCCAGGGAGGGTGAGGGGCATGGAGAATGCCTGTGGAGAGTGAGGGACATGGAGGATGCCCACAGAGAGTTAGGGGCATGGAGGATGCCCAGGGAGGGTGTTAGGCATGGAGAATGCCCGGAGAGAATGAAGGGCATGGAGGATGCCAGGAAGAGTGAAGGGCTTGAAGGATTATGAAGGATGAGGGGCATGTAGGATACCTGAAGAGTGCTGGTGGGCATGGAGGATGCCCGGGGAGAGTTGTGCGTGATACCGAGCACTGGTGTAATGTAATGGATAATGGTATATACTGCATATATTGTACACCTGTCCTGGACTGTAATAAGTTATATTCTGCAGGATCACCTGTTACTATTATACTATGTTATGTACTATGCTGTGTACAGGGCAGCGGAGGATACAATGTAGCGCAGCTGAACTGTAATAAACTATAATGTAGAACATCATTATATTTCAGTCACCCTGTGCTGTGTACTGTGCTTGTGTGCCACACTGGTCTATATACTGGACGGTACTGGTATATACATAGGGCTGAAGGGTACTCGTCTATCTACTGGGCTGTGTGCTGTACTGGTCTACATACTGGGCTGTATGCTGTACTGGTCTACATACTGGGCTGTATGCTGTACTGGTCTACATACTGGGCTGTATGCTGTACTGGTCTACATACTGGGTTGTATGCTGTACTGGTCTATATACTTGGCTGTATGCTGTACTGGTCTATATACTGGGCTGTATGCTGTACTGGTCTACATACTGGGCTGTATGCTGTACTGGTCTACATACTGGGCTGTATGCTGTACTGGTCTACATACTGGGCTGTATGCTGTACTGGTCTACATACTGGGCTGTATGCTGTACTGGTCTACATACTGGGCTGTATGCTGTACTGGTCTACATACTGGGCTGTATGCTGTACTGGTCTACATACTGGGCTGTATGCTGTACTGGTCTACATACTGGGCTGTATGCTGTACTGGTCTACATACTGGGCTGTATGCTGTACTGGTCTACATACTGGGCTGTATGCTGTACTGGTCTACATACTGGGCTGTATGCTGTACTGGTCTACATACTGGGCTGTATGCTGTACTGGTCTATATACTGGGCTGTATGCTGTACTGGTCTACATACTGGGGTGTATGCTGTACTGGTCTACATACTGGGCTGTATTCCATAGACATCATTACAGATAAGCAGTGCCGTTGCAGGAGGTGTAATAAGTACACTGTAATCTGCGGTACTTTATACCGCACTCCTCTCTGTCCGGCACTGGACCTTCTGCTATATACAGTATACCGGCAGCAGGTGACAGCGGAGCTGTACGGTAATAGACTGATGTTTATGACGGGAGCATACAGCGCCATGGACAGCTGAGCAATCATTCCGCAACTACTGTAATCTCCAATGTCTATTCTGTAATTATTCATATATATTACTATACTATATCTAACTGTGATGTAATAAATGATAATCTCCAGTATAATACTCCGGCACCCTGCGAAAATAATATTGAGCTATCCCCCCTGTATTGTGTCCACCTGTGATGATAATATTGAGCTATCCCCCCTATATTGTGTCCACCTGCAATGATAATAGATCTATCCCCCCTATATTGTGTACACCTGTGATGATAATACTGAGCTATCCCCCCCTATATTGTGTCCACCTGCAATGATAATAGATCTATCCCCCCTATATTGTGTACACCTGCGATGGTAATAGAGCTATCCCCCCTATATTGTGTACACCTGCGAAGATCATGCTGAGCTATCCCCCCTATATTGTGTCCACCTGTGATAATACTGAGCTATCCCCCCCTATATTGTGTCCACCTGTGATAATACTGAGCTATCCCCCCCCTATATTGTGTCCACCTGTGCTGATAAAACGGAGCTATCCCCCTTATATTGTGTCCACCTGCAATGGTAATAGAGCTGTACCCCCCTATATTGTGTACACCTGCGATGATAATACTGAGCTATCCCCCCTATATTATGTTCAACCGGCGATGGTAATAGAGCAATACCCCCCTATATTGTGTCCACCTGTGATAATACTGACCTATCCCCCCTCCGCCTATATTGTGTCCACCTGCGATGATAATACTGAGCTATCCCCCCCTATATTGTGTCCACCTGTGCTGATAAAACGGAGCTATACCCCCTATATTGTGTCCACCTGCGATGGTAATAGAGCTATACCCCCCTATATTGTGTCCACCTGTGATAATACTGGGCTATACCCCCTATATTGTGTCCACCTGCGATGATAATACTAAGATATCCCCCCTATATTGTGTCCACCTATGCTGATAATACTGAGCTATCCCCCCTATATTGTGTCCACCTGCAATGGTAATAGAGCTATCCCCTCTATATTGTGTCCACCTGCAATGGTAATAGAGCTATCCCCCCTATATTGTGTACACGCGATGGTAATAGAGCTATCCCCCCTATATTGTGTCCACCTGTGATGATAATACTCAGCTACCCCCCCCATTTTGTGTCCTCCTGCGATGGTAATAGAGCTACCCCCCTATATTGTGTACACCTGCGATGATAATACTGAGCTATCCCCCCCTATATTGTGTACACCTGCGATGGTAATAGAGCTATCTCCCCCTATATTGTGTCCACCTGTGATAATACTGAGCTATCCCCCCTGTATTGTGTCCACCTGTGATAATACTGAGCTATCCCCCTGTATTGTGTCCACCTGTGATAATACTGAGCTAACCCCCTGTATTGTGTCCACCTGCCATGGTAATACTGAGCTATTCCCCTATATTGTGTCCACCTGCCATGGTAATACTGAGCTATCCCCTTGTATTGTGTCCACCTGCGATGGTAATAGAGCTATCCCCCTTATATTGTGTACACCTGCGATGGTAATACTGAGCTATTACCCCCTGTGTTGTGTGTCTACCTACGATGATAATACTGAGCTATCCCCCCCCTATATTGTGTACACCTGCGATGGTAATAGAGCTATCCCCCCCCTGTATTGTGTCCACTTGCGATGGTAATACTGAGCTATCCCCCCCCTATATTGTGTCCACCTGCGATGATAATACTGAGCTATCCCCCTTGTATTGTGTGTCCACCTGCGATGATAATACTGAGCTATCCCCCTTGTATTGTGTGTCCACCTGCGATGCTAATACTGAGCTATCTCCCCTATATTGTATCCTCCTGTGATGGTAATACTGAGCTATCCCCCTGTATTGTGTCCAGTTGGAGATGCTGCACTGGGATTAATTATAATGTACAGTTCTATTGCATGGTGTTGTGGTGTCAGAATACGGTGCTATGTCCCCATCACCAGGGGCGTAACTTGCAGCTCATGGACCCCGATGTGAAAGCTCCAATGGGGCCCCTAATTATTGCAAATCTTTAATAGCAGTAGTATTGTACCATAGGCCAAAAGGACTTTTGGGCCCCCTAGTTCCAGGGCCAAGGTGAGATTGCAACCCCTGCACTTGTTGTATTTACGCTCCTGTCCATCACCCTTATACTATAAGCCCCATTCTGTATCATTCCACGACGGAGGGATGCTGGAGTGTAATATACTATAATCTACAGTATAATAACCTGCTCTGTGGTGTAATATACTATAACGAACGGTATAATCACCAGCGGGGGATGAAAACCAGTCTCCTGCCAGCCGTGCGGTACCCCAACATACCCCTGTGCCCTTCATTACTGCTCTATATCATCCTCATTTGTACCCGATAATCAGACAGGAGGGTGAAGCCATATTGGAATCACCTATCATGTGTCGGATAATCTGAAGTCACCAGTGTAATAAATAATACTGTAATATATACTGTATATACTGCTCTATAGAGCCTGGGGTTACATACCGTCCTGGACAAAGGTTCTGGCACAGAAACACATCTTGCTTCTTCGGTTGTTCTTCACTCAGACGTTTCTACGGTTACGTAAGTTACAATTATAAACATTCCGTCACTTGTTACATTTTATTGACAAATAAGATTCTGCACAGACTGAATATTCCCAGCTCTGATACTGATTTATCCACACTCCTGTCCTTCTCCCCGGCGGCTGGATATTGTCTTCTGGGCCGATCCTGACTGATGACCCGATCTTGTCTCATCAGGGACTGAGATCTGGAGATGGAGGGGTCACTCACAATATGTGGGGGCTTCTCATCCATGGAGGGGGCCACTCACAATATGTGGGGGCTTCTCATCCATGGAGGGGGTCACTCACAATATGTGGGGGCTTCTCATCCATGGAGGGGGTCACTCACAATATGTGGGGGCTTCTCATCCATGGAGGGGGGTCACTCACAATATGTGGAGGCTTCTCATCCATGGAGTGGTCACTCACAATATGTGGGGTCTTCTCATCCATGGAGGGGGTCACTCACAATATGTGGAGGCTTCTCTTCCATGGAGGGGTCACTCACAATGTGTGGGGGCTTCTTATTCGTGGAGGGGTCACTCACAATATGTGGGGGCTTCTCATCCATGGAGGGGTCACTCACAATATCTGGGGGCTTCTCATCCATGGAGGGGGTCACTCACAATATGTGGGGGCTTCTCATCCATGGAGGGGGTCACTCACAATATCTGGGGGCTTCTCATCCATGGAGGGGTCACTCACACTATGTGGAGGCTTCTCATCCATGGAGGGGGTCACTCACAATATGTGGGGGCTTCTTATTCGTGGAGGGTCACTCACAATATGTGGGGGCTTCTCATCCATGGAGGGGTCACTCACAATATCTGGGGGCTTCTCATCTATGGAGGAGGTCACTCACACTATGTGGGGGCTTCTCATCCGTGGAGGGGGTCACTCACAATATGTGGGGGCTTCTCATCCATGGAGCGGGTCACTCACAATATGTGGCGGCTTCTAATCCATGGTGGGGGTCACTCACAATGTGTGGGGGCTTCTAATCCATGGTGGGGGTCACTCACAATATGTGGCGGCTTCTAATCCATGGTGGGGGTCACTCACAATATGTGGCGGCTTCTAATCCATGGTGGGGGTCACTCACAATATGTGGAGGCTTCTCATCCATGAAAGGGTCACTCACAATATGTGGGGGATTCTCGTCCATGGAGGGGTCATTCACAATATGTGGGGGCTTCTAATCCATGGTGGGGGTCACTCACAATATGTGGAGGCTTCTCATCCATGAAAGGGTCACTCACAATATGTGGGGGATTCTCGTCCATGGAGGGGTCACTCACAATATGTGGAGGCTTTACATCCATGGAGGGGGTCACTCACAATATACGGGGGCTTCTCATCCATGCAGGGACTCATTCACAATATGTGGGGGCTTCTCATTCATGGAGGGGGTCACTTACAATATGTGGGGGCTTATCATCCATGGAGGGGGTCACACACAATATGTGGAGGCTTCTAATCCATGGAGGGGTCACTCACAATATGTGGGGGCTTCTCATCCATGGAGGGGTCACTCACAATATCTGGGGGCTTCTCATCTATGGAGGAGGTCACTCACACTATGTGGGGGCTTCTCATCCGTGGAGGGGGTCACTCACAATATGTGGGGGCTTCTCATCCATGGAGCGGGTCACTCACAATATGTGGCGGCTTCTAATCCATGGTGGGGGTCACTCACAATGTGTGGGGGCTTCTAATCCATGGTGGGGGTCACTCACAATATGTGGCGGCTTCTAATCCATGGGGGGTCACTCACAATATGTGGCGGCTTCTAATCCATGGTGGGGGTCACTCACAATATGTGGGGGCTTCTCATCCATGGAGGAGGTCACTCACAATATGTGGGGGATTCTCGTCCATGGAGGGGTCATTCACAATATGTGGGGGCTTCTCATCCATTCAGGGGGTCACTCACAATATGTGGAGGCTTTACATCCATGGAGGGGGTCACTCACAATATACGGGGGCTTCTCATTCATGGAGGGGGTCACTCACAATATGTGGGGGCTTATCATCCATGGAGGGGGTCACACACAATATGTGGAGGCTTCTAATCCATGGAGGGGTCACTCACAATATGTGGAAGCTTCTCATCCATGGAGGGGTCACTCACAATATGTGGAGGCTTCTCATCCATGGAGGGGGTCACTCACAATATGTGGGGGCTTCTCATCCATGCAGGGGGTCACTCAAAATGTGTGGGGGCTTCTCATCCATGGAGGGGTCACTCACAATATGTGGGGGCTTCTCATCCATGGAGGGGTCATTCACAATGTGTGGGGGCTTCTCATCCATGGAGGGGGTCACTCACAATATGTGGGGGCTTCTCATCCATGAGGGGGTCACTCACAATATGTGGGGGCTTCTCATCCATGGAGGGGGTCACTCACAATATGTGGGGGCTTCTAATCCATGGAGGGGTCACTCACAATATGTGGAAGCTTCTCATCCATGGAGGGGTCACTCACAATATGTGGAAGCTTCTCATCCATGGAGGGGGTCACTCATAATATGTGGCTTCTTCTCATCAATGGAGGGGTCACTCACAATATGTGGGGGCTTCTTATTCATGGAGGGGGTCACTCACAATATGTGGAGGCTTTTCATCCATGGAGGGGGTCACTCACAATATGTGGGGGCTTCTCATCCATGGAGGGGGTCACTCACAATATGTGGGGGCTTCTCATCTATGGAGGGGGTCACACACAATATGTGGGGGCTTCTCATCCATGGAGGGGGTCACTCACAATATGTGGGGGCTTCTCATCCATGGAGGGGTCACTCACAATATGTGGGGGCTTCTCATCTATGGAGGGGTCACTCGCAAGTATACCTAAAATCATAACCATTAATAAAGAATGGGATCTAAACCTCTTCCAAGAACAACCTCTCCCCATGATGGAGACACAAGGGCAATAGTAAGAACTGTCAAACGTGTCTCATAGAAATGAATTTTGAAATTTTGGGTCTAGGAAACTCCCCGATCTCAGTCCCATTGAGAACCTGCGGTGAATCCTCAAAAAGTAGCAAAACCCCAGAAGTTGTGATAAAGTCTGATCTCCGATGAGACAAGAACGGGACATCAGTCAGGATGTGCCCAGAATATAATATCCGGCCGCTGTGAGACGGGCAGAAGTCTGGAGATACCGGTGTCAGTGCTGGGAATATTCAGTCTGTACAGAAAGTTCATGTATTTGTCAATAAAATGTAAAAAGTGTCTATAATTGTCTGTCTGTAACCATAGAAACGTCCAAATGAAAGAGCGAATAACTGAAGAGGCAAAATGTGAAAACCAGAATTTATGTGTCTCAGAACTTTTGTCCAGGACTGTTCATCTGTACAGGATTATAAGGCAAAATAATCTGTAATGTGCAGTATTATTATACCACACTGATTGCTGGTGGTGAACAGTATAAGGAGAATAAACTCTAGAGGACAGAAAGTTCAGAAAAAACTCACCAAACAGAAAGCCATGAAAAACCTTGTGTCTATAAATGCCACCAATCATCTCCGCCATAGCAGGTGACACAACCGCCCCCAATGCTTTGGCTGGTTGCAGGATATTGTGCACTGATATCAAGACACCTGAGTTCCCTCTCAGTGGATCTCACAGCCTCCTGCTAAGTGCAATGGTTGGTTTTCATGGCTAACAGTATAAGGCTATGTTCAGACAGTGCGTTTTTGATGCATTTGTTTGTATCACCTTTCCCCAGTAAAGTCTATGTGAATTCTGAATTTCTGTGCCAGGGATGTTTTTTTTTCTTTGCAGCTTTATTTTGTCAGGAGAAAAAAATTGATCATGTCAATTCTTGGTGTGTTTTTCAGCCCTCCCTGCTATTGACAATAGTGAAAAAATGCAAGACAAAATCTGCACCATAAACGCACCAAAAATTGGTTGGCATTGTGTATTTGGTGTGATTTTCTGCCACAGGCTGCAGTTTACCAGCACATCTGCACATACCCTAAAGCTACTCTGTTTTGTTACATACCGTACACCTATCTGTATTACCCAAAGGTGGTATACAGAAGAGAGGAAAGGAGAGGAGAGGTAAGGAGTAGTGATGAGCGAGCATGCTCGCTGCTACTCGGTACTCGCACGAGTATCCCAGCATACAAGAGGGACCCTAACAGTCAATCTCCTCTCTGTGAGGTGCCAGCTCACATTGTGCACTGAAAGGGGCTGTATACTTGTGTCACATCGATAATGATTAGTGATGAGTCCGAGCACCTTGGAGGTACTTGGTACTCACCGAGCATCCCATCCCATCATTACTAGAGGACAGCAGAGCAAAAGAGAGGTGAACAGAAGAGATGAAAGCAGAGGAGAGAAGACAAGAGGAGAGAAGTGCAAAAGAGGGGAGGAAAGGGAATGAGTGAAGAGAAGAGAGGAGAAAAGTGCAAAGAGAGAAACAGAAGAAAGGAGAGCAGAGGAGAGCAGAGCAAAAGAGAGAACAGAGGAAAGAAGAAGAGAGGAGAGCAGAGCAAAAGTGAGGAGAACAGAAGAATGGAGAGGAGAAGATAGGAGGGAAGAGCAAAAGAGAGGGGAAGAGAAGAGATGAGAGCAGAGGAGAGAAGAGTAAAAGAGAGAACAGAGGAAATGAGAGCAGAGCAAAAGAGAGAACAGCGGAAAGAAGAAGAGAGGAGAGCAGAGCAAAAGTCAGGAGAACAGAGGAAAGGAGAAGGGAGGAGAGAAGAGCAAAAGAGAGAACAGAGGAAAGGAGAAGGGAGGAGAGAAGAGCAAAAGAGGGGAACAGAGGAAAGGAGACCAGAGGAGAGGTGAGGAGACAAGAGCAAAAGAGAGGGGAAGAGAAGAGATGAGAGCAGAGGAGAGAAGAGTAAAAGAGATGAGAACAGAGGAAATGAGAGCAGAGCAAAATAGAGAACAGAAGAGATGAGAGCAGAGGAGAAGAGACAAGAGGAGAGAAGTGCAAAAGAGAGAACAGAAGAAAGGAGAGCAGAGAGAAGAGCAAAAGAGAGAACAGAGAAAGGAGAAGAGGAGAAGAAGAGCAAAAGAGACGGGAAAGGAGAAGGAGGAGAGGTGAGGAGAGAAACGTAAAAGAGAGGGAGCAGAGGAGAAAAGAGAAATAGAAGAGGAACAGAAGAAAGGAGAGGAGACGTGAGGAAATAAGAGCAAAAGAGTAGAGGAAGCAGAGAGGTGAGGAGAGGTCTCGCCAGAGTCTTTTAGAATTCGGCCCAGATGACCTCATGGTCCTTTTCTTGCCATCTCTGGAAACCATGGGGTAAAGCGCTATCCGCCAGATATGAATACAGCTGTCATTCAGGAGAACAATCATTATCTCATTCCTCCTTCATATTAAAAAAATGAATGAAAACGGCCACATGAAAGCCTCAGTCCAGACAGATCTTCTGTGTGTTATGGGAACGTCAGTCTAGGAGCTGCAGATCTATCATCCGTGAGCGCAGGTCTGAGAGCTGCTTATTACAGGTGACAGGATAAGGACATGGATGGATGTGATGGAGGGAGCATATAACAGACAGCATCATTATCACAGGGAAAATCTCTCTACAACAGTGACATCATCAGGCCACAAGACAAATGACACCCAAGAGAAGAAAATCATACAGATCGGCTCCTAGAACTGTCCGAGCTTGTGGAGCTTTACTGCAAGGAAGAAAGAGATCCAGCACTCAGTCGCTCAACAAGTTGATTCTTTTATTCACAGATATTTACAACTTCACATCAGGGGCAACCAGGGTGATCAAACGACGCGTTTCGACACAAGGGTCGTGGTGCAAAGACTGAAGACGTCTTTGATCTATGACTAAGACCCTTGTGTCGAAACGCGTCGGTTTGATCACCCTGGTTGCCCCTGATGTGAAGTTGTAAATATCTGTGAATAAAAGAATCCACTTGGTGAGCGGGATTATCTTGCCATCAGTGAATAAGGACAAAATAAAGTAGAACTCCGCACACAGGCTGACAAGTGACAGCGTCGTTACCCTCCGACCCCACAAATACCAGTGCAAACGACCTCAGCAAAACATTTGCCTTCCATGTATTATAGCTCACTGCTTCACCTGTAAGCTGGTGTCTACTTTATACTGAGGGACCAGAATTCGGCATCGGCACAGAGATCTCCCTGGTCTGAATGCCGCCTACCATAAATGAATGAGAACAGGCTGAGCCATGGTCATCTGCTCTGGCCTACGGTATCCAGGGCCCGGGTGCGATCGCAACCCCTGCACCTATTGAAGTTACACCCCTGGTGCTATATCTTGTATAAGAGGAAGAAGGTTCCAGCAGCAGAAAGAATTCTACTCCAAAAAGGTTTATTCTAAACATTTTAAAAGCATAGGCAATACAATCAAATTACAGAGTGGGGTGATCAGGCAAGGAAGCAGGAAGCCTTTTTTGATTATCCTTCTATAACCTGTATACTTGCATGTGGAGGAGCTTGCTGTTGTTCATCTGTAGCTTGTAACTACCTTCCCCTACTGCTATACCTAACCTCCTCTGACCTCAATCCATGACATTGATAGAACTTGCATACTTGCATGTGGAGGGGCTCGTTGTTGTCCAGCCGTAGCTTGTAACAACCTTCCCCTTCCTCTATAGCTACTGCTCTCTGACCTCATTCCGTGCCGTTGATAGAACTGTTGTTGTTGCCCTTGCTGCAGCGAAGCTCTTGGAGATCTTCTGACACGCTGATATACCAGTTGCCTTACCTGCTCTTCAGCTTCTGCACTTCCTTGGTGGAGGGGAAACAACTAGGTGAGTCTGATCCAGGAGACTAGTAAGGTACAAGACACGGGCATCTCCACCTTTGGGGTAATCTTGGAGATAGCAACCAGTCTATTGTTTGCTAGCTGGAGGGTCAGCGCAGGTGTACACTGTCTCTGCTTCTTGGGCATATAACCGCTCTTTGTATTTTTAAAACTCTCGATGGCTGATCAGGTAGCAAAGCCCGAGCACTGATCATCTAGTCCTGTGGTCAGGGTTACTCCTACTGTGCAGACGCCTTTAGGGACTGTGTAGTAGGAGTACTAGTCTGTACAGGAGCCAGTTAGTCGTAGGTGCAGCAACTGAGAGAATCTGTGATATCCTACATGTGCGTGACGCCCTGCTTTCTACCCGTATCTGGTGTGACATTATCACTCCATTTGTGTAAAGTTCTGTTAACATCTGCATTGTGCCATAGTGTTGCAAGGTTCTGCTGTAGGAACAGAGAATTCATGCAGAGGACGGATCTGTTGCATGACGAATGCAAACTGTGGAAGAAGGACCCCGGTGACTATAATGGTGACTGTCATTGTCCTGGGAGAAAGCGCAACATGTGTTGGAAATGACAGATGAGCACATTGCCTTGCAGGACCCTGGACAGGTGCCAAGTCCTTATTCTATGTCCTGCGAACCCCTTACCACCTGCTGACATCCTCCTCTGATTGGTCAGATGACATCACACCAGGCTCTGAGGATCCCTGCAGATCGGTCGGAGACGGCTCGAAGGATCCCATCTGGATCACACACAATACTGACGTGACCACCGGACGAGGATCAGGCAAATCGATCCTTTCATCCCTACTGGAAATGTGTCAGAAGATCCCCGTGATGGATCAACAGTGAGGTGGATGTGGAGTGGTCGTTTTCCTTATGCACAGCTTTCACGGTTATTATTCCACCGCAGTCACTAAAGCAGCTTCTTACATGGGACTGCTGCTTGCCTCCTTCCTGTGTTTACTATGGCGACTCCAGTGTTGATTCAGTGAGAGAGAAATTCTCAGGAAAAAGCGAAGCAGCCATTGACGACTGGAAACAGGACGGAGCAGAGAATGCTGGGGGCGAAGGACAATGGGGGCTTGTTAGGAGCCGGACACAGTGACCACCCGGGATCATGGCCATTGTGTGCGGGTCCCCCTGACCCTGCGCGGTCACAACATCAATCTCTGCCTGTTACCCTGACAAGCACAAGGGACCCAGTCAGTTCAGCAACATTTTATTTATTTTTATTAATTCTAAATCTCTAAGAAAGGAGACGACTAACGGGGGATCCACAATTCTAGATTCACTGAGGGCTTCATATAATAACTGTACCTCTGTCCCCCATGATCAATCACATGTAAACCTCACCACTAAATACTCTGACCCAATACAAAGACCTGTGCCTGAATATACTGATCCAGCCCTGAATAAACCACCCTGCCCCTGAATACACCGCCCCGCCCCTGAATACACCGCTCCTGAATTCACCGCCCCTGAATACACCGCCCCACCCCTGAATACACCGCCCCGCCCCTGAATACCCCACCCTGCCCCTGAATACACCACCCCGCCCCTGAATACACCGCCCCACCCCTGAATACACTGTCCCGCCCCTGAATACACTGTCCCGCCCCTGAATACACTGTCCCGCCCCTGAATACACTGTCCCGCCCTGAATACACTGCCCCCGCCCCTGAATACACTGCCCCCGCCCCTGAATACACTGCCCCCGCCCCTGAATACAGTGTCCCCGCCCCTGAATACAGTGTCCCCGCCCATGAATAACACTGGCCCTGCCCCTGAATAAACTGGCCCCGCCCCTGAATACACTGGCCCTGAATACACTGCCCCACCCCTGAATACACTGCCCCACCCCTGAATACACCGCCCTGCCCTCCTGAATACACCACCCCACCCCTGAATACAATGCCCTGCTCCTAAATACACTGACCCTCCAACTGAATACACTGACCCTCCAACTGAATACACTGCCCTACCCCTGAATACACTGACTCTCCTAAATACACTGATCCACACCTGAATGCACTGATCCACACCTGAAGACACCTATCCAGCACATACTCATTACACAGGATGATCTGCTGCCCTGCCCCTAAATACACTGATCCACCCCTGAATACACCGCCCCGCCCCTGAATACACTGCCCCGCCCCTGAATGCCCCGCCCCTGAATACACACCCTGCCCCTGAATACACCACCCTGCCCCTGCATACACCGCCCTGCTCCTGAATACACCGCCCTGCCCCTGAATACACCGCCCTGCCCCTGAATACACCGCCCTGCCTCTGAATACTCCACCCTGCTTCTGATAACCCCGCCCCTGAATACCCCACCTTGCCCTGAATACCCGCCCTGCCCCTGAATACACCGCCCCGCCCCTGAATACACCGCCCTGCCCCGAAATACACCGCCCTGCCCCTGAATACACCAACTAAACCCTAAACACACTGACCCTCCAACTGAATACACCGCCCTACCCCTGAATACACTGACTCGCCCCTAAATACAATGATCCACCCATGATTAGACTGACACGCCCCTAAATACACTGACCTAATACAATGACCCACCCCTAAATACACTTACCCACCTCTGAATACACTGATCCACACCTGAATGCACTGACCTGCCCCTGAGGACACCTATCCAGCATGTACTCATTACACGGGATGATCTGCTGCCAAGAGAGGCGACATTTAGGTACACCAGACCCCAGTGATTGCCGGCCTGGCTATGGACGATAATCCGAGAGAAATATTCTGATGAACGATCACAATAATCAAGAACTCTGAAGATTTATCTTTTACACAATCTCAACAGAACTCACAAATGCATCCCCAACTGCACAAAATAACCGGACCCTACTGCCGCCCACACACCCAGCTCTGCTACACCAAATAACCGGACCCTACTGCTGCTCACACATCCAGCTTTGCTACACCAAATAATCTGACCCTACTGCCGCTCACACACCCAGCTCTGCTACACCAGATAACCAGACCCTACAGCCGCTCACACATCCAGCTCTGCTACACCAAATAACCGGACCCTACTGCTGCTCACACATCCAGCTTTGCTACACCAAATAATCTGACCCTACTGCCACTCACACACCCAGCTCTGCTACACCAGATAACCAGACCCTACAGCCGCTCACACATCCAGCTCTGCTACACCAGATAACCAGACCCTACAGCCGCTCACACATCCAGCTCTGCTACACCAGATAACCAGACCCTACAGCCGCTCACACATCCAGCTCTGCTACACCAGATAACCGGACGCTACTGCTGCTCACACACCCAGCTCTGTTACACGAGATAATCGGACCCTACTGCTGCTCACACACCCAGCTCTGCTACACCAGATAACCTGACCCTACTGCTGCTCACACACCCAGCTCTGCTACACCAGATAACCAGACCCTACTGCTGCTCACACATCCAGCTCTGCTACACCAGATAACCAGACCCTACTGCTGCTCACACACCCAGCTCTGCTACACCAGATAACCAGACCCTACTGCTGCTCACACATCCAGCTCTGTTACACCAGATAACCAGACCCTACTGCTGCTCACACACCCAGCTCTGCTACACCAGATAACCGGACCCTACTGCTGCTCACACACCCAGCTCTGCTACACCAGATAACCGGACCCTACTGCTGCTCACACACCCAGCTCTGCTACACCAGATAACCGGACCCTACTGCTGCTCACACACCCAGCTCTGCTACACCAGTCCTATCCAGCTTTGTAATCCATGGACTCTGCTGTGATATTTCTTTCTAGGTGACTTCTGGCCGCGGCGGCGGATCAGGATGACGTCTGTATTCCTAGCGCGTGTCGCGGGGGCGGGGTCTCCTCACCCCCCATCCATTATACATGGGGCTGGATGGGAGCCTCTTATTTTGGCAATTATATGCTTGAACCTTCGTCTCTGGTCAATTATTGAGGAGCTGCGCCGACTCCGGAGCTCGTAGGTGGCGACTTCAAAGCCTCCGCCGCCATATATATTTCATGCATCCCCCTCTATGGAGACGCCTGGAGACTATTAATGGGGTTGTGAGGATCCTCCATTATCCTCAGTGTCCGGGGAGACGTCAGTATATTCAGTGGAGCAGACTCTATTATTAGAGAAGTTGCAGAATCCCCCTGGGTAACCCCCATTAACACAGGTGCGCCCCTGATGAGTGACGGTTCAGACCAGTGCTCCCCGACTCCCGCTCTTCTATATGGGGCAGATCGGTCTCTGCAGCATCGGAGGACTAAAGTTAGGATCCAGCAGCGCTTACAAGCTCGACAGCAAGGAGCCTGTATGCTATGATCATCAACCACTTCTGATACAGGAGCGCCCCTGATGATTGACAGTTTCAGATCAGTGTCATGGTGCCACAGCTGCCCCAGCGCCCGCTCTTCAATATGGGGCAGATCGGTCTCTGCAGCATCAGATAGGATCCAGAAAGCTCCAGAGCAGCGCTTACAAGCTCGACAGCAAGAAGCCTGTATAGGAAGACAATCGACCACTTCTGATACAGAACAGAGGAGGCCGGAAACCAGAGCAACAAGCAGCAAACTGTGCAAGTAAAATCCCGCTGTTCTTCACAGCACCGAGGAGTGTTAGGAAATTGATTATTTTTACCATCAGTTTACAATTGTAACCAGGGGCGTAACTGCAACAGGTTCAGGAGTTGCGATAGCATCTGGGCCCTGGAGCCTTGGGGGCCCCAAATGTACCTTTTGACCTATAGAAAAAGACAATTGCTATTAAAGATTTTCAACAATTGGGGCAGCGCTGGAGCTTTTGCATCGGGCCCTTGAGCTTTAAGTTACGCCACTGATTGTAACCATTTAGGATTAGGCCGCCCCTTTAACTAGACCACCCCTTTAGACTTATTAAATTAGGTAGGACCCACCATATTCCTGGCCCCCAGTGTGAGGGCTGCACCAAATCACCACCGCTGCTGTGCACAGAACACTCCACAAGAGGGCGCTAACATTCAGGGATCCCCAGGGGCCCACGGCCAGGGGTGTAACTACAATATATGCAGGGGTTGTGATCGCGTCTGGCCTGGAGCATTACAGGCCCCCAAAGTCCCTTTGGCTTATAAGGCTTATAATAAAAGACTACTACTATTAAAGACTTCCAGTAGTTGGGGGCCCCGCTTGAGCTTTTGCATTGGGGCCCCTGAGCTTCATTTATGCCTCAAGGCCACTGTCCAGATTTACACTGATTCACTCACCAGGGCAGCCGGAGCAGGATTTATTGCAATATTTGACTCTGAGCTTCTAAATTGTTTCAATTGCATGGTAATCGCTGAAATACTCTGTGCTGCCGGAGGACCTTGCTGTTACAATTATCTAGATAGTTGCTGTTGGATAGTTATGTACCTGCACAAGCCACAGCTTTTTTTCCTGAGTCCTCTGTGCTGCTGTGAGACCCTGCTTTGTCCCCAGGCTCAGCCTGCTCCTCTCCTGAGGTCCTCTGTGCTGCTGTGAGACCTGCTTTGTCCCCAAGCTCAGCCTGCTCCTCTCCTGAGGTCCTCTGTGCTGCTGTGAGACCTTACTCCTTCCCCAGGATCAGCCTGCTCCTCTCCTGAGGTCCTCTGTGCTGCTGTGAGACCTTACTCCTTCCCCGAGTTCAGCCTGCTCCTCTCCTGAGGTCCGCTGTGCTGCTGTGAGACCTTACTCCTTCCCCAGGCTCAGCCTGCTCCTCTCCTGAGGTCCTCTGTGCTGCTGTGAGACCTTACTCTTTCCCTGTGCTCAGCCTGCTCCTCTCCTGAGGTCCTCTGTGCTGCTGTGAGACCTTACTCCTTCCCCGGCTCAGCCTGCTCCTCTCCTGAGGTCCTCTGACTCCTTCCCAGGCTCAGCCTGCTCCTCTCCTGAGGTCCTCTGTGCTGCTGTGAGACCTTACTCCTTCCCCGGGCTCAGCCTGCTCCTCTCCTGAGGTCCTCTGTGCTGCTGTGAGACCTCACTCTTCCCCAGGCTCAGCCTGCTCCTCTCCTGAGTCCTCTGTGCTGCTGTGAGACCTCACTTCTTCCCCAGGCTCAGCCTGCTCCTCTCCTGAGGTCCTCTGACTCCTTCCCCAGGCTCAGCCTGCTCCTCTCCTGAGGTCCTCTGTGCGCTGTGAGACCTCACTCCTTCCCCAGGTTCAGCCTGCTCCTCTCCTGAGGTTCTCTGTGCTGCTGTGAGACCTCACTCCTTCCCCAGGCTCAGCCTGCTCCTCTCCTGAGGTCCTCTGACTCCTTCCCCAGGATCAGCCTGCTCCTCTCTGAGCTCCTCTGTGCTGGTGTGAGACCTTACTCCTTCCCCGAGTTCAGGCTGCTCCTCTCCTGATGTCCTTTGTGCTGCTGTGAGACCTTACTCTTTCCCTGTGCTCAGCCTGCTCCTCTCCTGAGGTTTCTCTGTGCTGCTTGTGAGACCTTACTCCTTCCCCTGGCTCAGCCTGCTCCTCTCCTGAAGTCCTCTGTGCTGCTGTGAGACCTTACTCCTTCCCGGCTCAGCTGCTCCTTCCCTGGATCCTCTGACTCCTTCCCCAGGCTCAGCCTGCTCCTCTCCTGAAGTCCTCTGTGCTGCTGTGAGACCTTACTCCTTCCCCGGACAGCACGCTCCTCTCCTGAGGTCCTCTGACTCCTTCCCCAGGCTCAGCCTGCTCTCTCCTGAAGTCCTCTGTGCTGCTGTGAGACCTTACTCCTTCCCCAGGCTCAGCCTGCTCCTCTCCTGAAGTCCTCTGTGCTGCTGTGAGACCTTACTCCTTCCCCAGGCTCAGCCTGCTCCTCTCCTGAGGTCCTCTGTGCTGCTGTGAGACCTTACTCCTTCCCCGGGCTCAGCCTGCTCCTCTCCTGAGGTCCTCTGACTCCTTCCCAGGCTCAGCCTGCTCCTCTCCTGAAGTCCTCTGTGCTGCTGTGAGACCTTACTCCTTCCCCAGGCTCAGCCTGCTCCTCTCCTTAAGTCCTCTGTGCTGTGCTGCTGTGAGACCTTACTACTTCCCCAGGCTCAGCCTGCTCCTCTCCTGAGGTCCTCTGTGCTGCTGTGAGACCTCACTTCTTCCCCAGGCTCAGCCTGCTCCTCTCCTGAGGTCCTCTGTGCTGCTGTGAGACCTCACTTCTTCCCCAGGCTCAGCCTGCTCCTCTCCTGAGGTCCTCTGTGCTGCTGTGAGACCTTACTCCTTCCCTGTGCTCAGCCTGCTCCTCTCCTGAGGTCCTCTGTGCTGCTGTGAGACCTTACTCCTTCACCGTGCTCAGCCTGCTCCTCTCCTGAGGTCCTCTGTGCTGCTGTGAGACCTTACTCCTTCCCCGGACTCAGCCTGCTCCTCTCCTGAGGTCCTCTGTGCTGCTGTGAGACCTTACTCCTTCCCCAGGCTCAGCCTGCTCCTCTCCTGAGGTCCTCTGTGCTGCTGTGAGACCTTACTCCTTCCCCGGGCTCAGCCTGCTCCTCTCCTGAGGTCCTCTGACTCCTTCCCCAGGCTCAGCCTGCTCCTCTCCTGAGGTCCTCTGACTCCTTCCCCAGGCTCAGCCTGCTCCTCTCCTGAGGTCCTCTGTGCTGCTGTGAGACCTTACTCCTTCCCCAGGCTCAGCCTGCTCCTCTCCTGAGGTTCTCTGTGCTGCTGTGAGACCTCACTCCTTCCCCGGGCTCAGCCTGCTCCTCTTCTGAAGTCCTCTGTGCTGTGCTGCTGTGAGACCTCACTTCTTCCCCAGGCTCAGCCTGCTCCTCTCCTGAGGTCCTCTGTGCTGCTGTGAGACCTTACTCCTTCCCTGTGCTCAGCCTGCTCCTCTCCTGAGGTCCTCTGTGCTGCTGTGAGACCTCACTCCTTCCCCGGGCTCAGCCTGCTCTCCTGAAGTCCTCTGTGCTGCTGTGAGACCTTACTCCTTCCCCAGGCTCAGCCTGCTCCTCTCCTGAGGTCCTCTGTGCTGCTGTGAGACCTTACTCCTTCCCCAGGCTCAGCCTGCTCCTCTCCTGAGGTCCTCTGCGCTGCTGTGAGACCTCACTCCTTCCCCGGGCTCAGCCTGCTCCTCTCCTGAGGTCCTCTGACTCCTTCCCCAGGCTCAGCCTGCTCCTCTCCTGAGGTCCTCTGTGCTGCTGTGAGACCTCACTCCTTCCCCGGGCTCAGCCTGCTCCTCTCCTGAGGTCCTCTGTGCTGCTGTGAGACCTTACTCCTTCCCCAGGCTCAGCCTGCTCCTCTCCTGAGGTCCTCTGACTCCTTCCCCAGGCTCAGCCTGCTCCTCTCCTGAGGTCCTCTGTGCTGCTGTGAGACCTTACTCCTTTCCCGGGCTCAGCCTGCTCCTCTCCTGAGGTCCTCTGACTCCTTCCCCAGGCTCAGCCTGCTCCTCTCCTGAGGTCCTCTGTGCTGCTGTGAGACCTCACTTCTTCCCCAGGCTCAGCCTGCTCCTCTCCTGAAGTCCTCTGTGCTGCTGTGCCTCGCTCCAGCTGGCGTCACACTTGTCACAGTCCCCACTGCCTGTCCCCGGGGGACACTTTTACATGAGCGCACTGATCTGTAATAAGAACATTTATTTATAACACGTAATCTCCTCTCTTATTATTTACAATCCGCCGCTCCCCGCGAGGGGATTAATAACAATAAATGGAATCTTTTCAGCCTTCATTTTACTTCTAAATTGTGGAATCATAAAGCTGAAGCTTTACACATGCGATTTCATTGTGCTCCATTACCCGGAGAGATTGGCGCTGTGAGGCGGAATGTGCACCGCCGCTGTATGTGATACCTGTCACCGCTGATCCCATCCTCTGTCACGCTCCATCCCTGGCTGAGTCATTAGAAAGTCACTCTATTCCTGAAGTCATCACCCGTCGCTCCGTACAGGGTATAGCGGTATTTGGGGTCTATTCCATAATGATTCAAATATTCCATATTGTTTTCATGATCTGCCATCTTTACCTAATACTTCTCACAAATGAGTGTTTGTTACAGTGTATCAGTGTAGGCAGACTCCTATAAAGACATCCTCAGCAGCACAAATCTCCCCCTGGGCTGATGGCTTGTTACATTGTATCACAAACAGGAAATACAGAGGTTAAAGGGATTCTCCACTTTTACTAAACTAGACCCCCAAAGGATTGCAGCCATTTGAGATAACTGTTTCAGAAAGTGGAAACCCCTTTAATGTCAGACTCCTGAGGAACAAAGTGTAGGAAATGACAGTCCCAAATGCACATTGGATGAAAGCCAGAGAAACCTCCGAATTTCAGCAGGGTCATGTAACCAGGTAATGGTTACCAAGGTCTCCCATCTCTCTGCTGACACATTATGTCAGGTTACGTTAAGCCCAAGTTCACATTATTATTATTTATTATTATAGCCCCATTTATTCCATGGTGGTTTACATGTGAAAAGCTCATACATTTACAAGTAGAATAAACATGAGCAATACAAGGCACAGACAGGTGCAGGAGGGGAGAGGACCTTGCCCACGAGGGCTCACAGTTACAAGGGATGGGTGAGGATACAGTAGGTGAGGAGAGAGGACCCTGCCCACGAGGGCTCACAGTCTAAAAGGGATGGGTGAGGATACAGTAGGTGAGGAGAGAGGACCCTGCCCACGAGGGTCACAGTCTACAGGAATGGGAGAGGATACAGTAGGTGAGGAGAGAGGACCCTGCCACGAGGCTCACAGTTACAAGGGGATGTGTGAGGATACAGTAGGTGAGGAGAGAGGACCCTGCCCACGAGGGTCACAGTCTACAAGGAATGGGTGAGGATACAGTAGGTGAGGAGAGAGGACCCTGCCCACGAGGACTCACAGTCTACAAGGGATGGGTGAGGATACAGTAGGTGAGAGAGAGGACCCTGCCCACGAGGGCTCACAGTCTACAAGGGATGGGTGAGGATACAGTAGGTGAGGGGAGAGGATCCCGTCTACAGGTCCATATCATCCCTTATTTTAGAACATAGATTGAGAGATTGTAACACAACTTAGTGGTCCGTTTTAAATGATCTGATGCAGGATCTGTTTGTAACATGGAGTCTAGGAGAACGGATCTGGAACTGATCGCTAATCTACCTTTTATGTTGAATGATCCAGTAAGGAAAAGAAAGATCCTTGCCACGATGTACAGTAATACGGAGGACAAATAGTGATACAGTTAGGTGAAGGAGAGATGACCTGTGCCCACGAGGCTCACATGTCATAACATGAATAGTAATACATAGTGTCTCGACACCCCAACCCCGCTCATCTACAAGGATGTAGGAGTAAATATACGGGCGCTGTCACCCTCCACTGAGACTTGACATTTCCCAACAGGATGGCTGCGATTACATCTTGGCGGAGAGGGAACGGATGCCCGTCAGTTCCTGTAACCGGTGGTGGTAACATCGAAAAGGACCCTGCCACAGACACGTCTCAAGGTATGGTTAGATAATTATGAGGATGACTAACGTCGCCTCCAGTATCACCGTCTACCAATGATGATGAGATACAGACGTGAAGAGAAAACATGGCCCACGGCTCACATATCCAACTAATATGGAGTAAATACTAGAGTTAGAATCAAGAGGAACCTGGAACAACAATTATCAGTTACAAGTGATGGATGAGATATTCTGAGGGCGGAAAGTCGAGGACCATCATGGTCACAGATTACATAGATCGTGAGGATAATAGTTTAGGTCATACTAAGGACCCGCATTTCATATCGAACCTCTACAAGGAGGCAGATACAGTGTAGAGAGAGACCTGCCACAGGCTACAGTACAGCATGAGGATCATAGTAAGAGAGCCAAGTCCTCTGCAGAGGCTCACATTTCATGATTGAGATACAGTATCATAACTGAGAGAACTCCCAACGAGGCTCACATCTACAATAGATGGGAGGAGTACAGTCTATAACGAGAGCCCACAGTCTACAACTAGGAGGAGCCAAGTTTAGATGAGAGGCCACTCTATAACTAGAGGCCACAGTCTAAAATGAGGAAACAGTCATAATGAGAGACCAGTCCATACGAGAGCCACATCCATTCCATAAATGAGAGCAATCCATAGGTGAGGGGGAATCACAATGTAAGCACGTCCATAATCAGAGCCACTTCCATAAAATGAAGTCAAATTATATGAACCACAACCCTAACTGTCGAGATTTTAATAACTGATTCATGCAGCACTAGTCCTAACATGGGAAGTCATAACTGAGAGACAGTCGGTAACTGATGCAGCCATCAATCCATGATGAAGCACAGATCCTGTAAGAAAAGAATCAATCCATACACAAATGACAGCATAACTGAAGGCCACAAGTCATACTCTTTAAGTGATGAGTCTTGTCCGACTGAGTCCAACCATATATATACAGCTCCACATCCATAACTGAGCCACACATGACATAATAGGCAAGATCATACGTGCGTAGCCATCACTCACTAAGTGGACATAACATCCAATACCGAGCCACAGATCCTGCGATTGCACGGCCAGACTGAGAGCCAGCGTCATTACTGAGACGCCACGGTCCCAACTAGCCACGATCTCTTTAACTTGAATAGAGATTACTACATGCAATCCATATTACCCGAAAATTCACCAAGCATAAACTGGGCACACAATCCAATATAATAGAGAGAGACATAAATATCCTTCACGATCTTCATGGATCAATCAAGACGGATCCTGGGAACAAATATTATCAGGTTCAAAGTGTAGATATTCTGAGGGCGGCTTCATCCAAAGCTTCGAGCAGGACCATCATGGTCAAAGAAATTACATGAGATCTATTACCATTAATTTGTAAGTTCATACCTGAGAGCCACATTTCATATCTGAGAACCATTATCCATAACTAAGAGCCACAATCCATAACTGAGAGCCACAGTGCATAACTGAGAGCCACTGTCTATAACTGAGAGCCACAATCCATAACTGAGAACCACTATCCATAACTGAGAGCCACAATCCATAACTGAGAGCCACAATCCATAACTGAGAGCCACAATCCATAACTGAGAGCCACAGTCCATAACTGAGAGCCACAATCCATAACTGCAAGCCACATTCCATAACTGAGAGCCAGAGTCCATAACTGAGAGCCACAATCCATACCTGAAAGCCATAATCCATAACTGAGAGCCACATTCCATAACTGAGAGCCACAGTCCATAACTGAGAGCCACAGTCCATAACTGAGAGCCACAGTCCATAACTGAGAACCACAGTCCATAACTGAGAAGCCACAGTCCATAACTGAAAGCCACAATCCATAACTGAGAGCCACAGTCCATAACTGAGAGCCACAGTCCATAACTGAGAGCCACCGTCCATAACTGAGAGCCACAGTCCATAACTGAGAGCCACATCCATAACTGAGAGCCACAGTCCATAACTGAGAGCCACAGTCCATAACTGAGAGCCACAAGTCAATAAGTGAGAGCACAATCCATAACTGAGAGCCACAGTCCATAACTGAGAGCCACAGTCCATAACTGAGAGCCACGGTCCATAACTGAGAGCCACAGTCCATAACTGAGAGCCACGGTCCATAACTGAGAGCCACGGTCTATAACTGAGAACCACAATCCATAACTGAGAGCCACAATCCATAACTGAGAGCCACAATCCATAACTGAGAGCCACCGTCCATAACTGAGAGCCACCGTCCCTAACTGATAGCCACAATCCCTAACTGAGAGCCACAGTCCATAACTGAGAGCCACGGTCCATAACTGAAAGCCACGGTCCATGACTGAGAGCCACAATCCATAACTGAGAGCCACAGTCCATGACTGAGAGCCACGATCCATAACTGAGAGCCACGGTCCATAACTGAGAGCCACAATCCTTAACTGAGAGCCACAATCCTTAACTGAGAGCCACTGTCTATAACTGAGAGCCACAGTCCATAAGTGAGAGCCACAATCCATAACTGAGAGCCACGGTCCATAACTGAGAGCCACATTCCATAACTGAGAGTCACATTCCATAACTGAGAGCCACAATCCATAACTGAGAGCCACTGTCTATAACTGAGAGCCACAGTCCAGAACTGAGAGCCACAATCCATGACTGAGAGCCACAATCCATGACTGAGAGCCAGAATCCATAACTGAGAACCACAGTCCATAACTGAAAGCCACAGTCCATAACTGGAAGCCACAGTCCATAACTGAAAGCCACAGTCCATAACTGAGAGCCACAGTCCATAACTGAGAGCCACCGTCCATAACTGAGAGCCACCATCCATAACTGAGAGCCACATCCATAACTGAGAGCCACATTCCATAACTGAGAGCCACAGTCCATAACTGAGAGCCACAGTCCATAACTGAGAGCCACAGTCCATAAGTGAGAGCAACAATCCATAACTGAGAGCCACAGTCCATAACTGAGAGCCACAGTCCATAACTGAGAGCCACGGTCCTTAATTGAGAGCCACAGTCCATAACTGAGAGCCACCGTCTATAACTGAGAGCCACAATCCATAAACTGAGAGCCACAGTCCATAACTGAGAGCCACAGTCCTTAACTGAGAGCTACAGTCCATAACTGAGAGCCACAATCCATAACTGAGAGCCACAGTCCTTAACTGAGAGCCACAATCCATAACTGAGAGCCACAATCCATAACTGAGAGCCACAGTCCATAACTGAGAGCCACAGTCCTTAACTGAGAGCCA
This sequence comes from Allobates femoralis, assembly GCA_033576535.1. Taxonomy (NCBI): domain Eukaryota; kingdom Metazoa; phylum Chordata; class Amphibia; order Anura; family Aromobatidae; genus Allobates; species Allobates femoralis. The sequence continues at coordinate 624,965,546 of JARQOC010000001.1, read as the reverse complement.
CAGTCCTTAACTGAGAGCCACAGTCCTTAACTGAGAGCCACAGTCCTTAACTGAGAGCCACAGTCCTTAACTGAGAGCCACAATCCTTAATGAGAGCCACAATCCAATGTTTTTCTTCTTTTATTGCATATCTAATAAGAAATAATTGTTTTTATTATTACTTTATTATGTATTTACATAGCGCCATTAGATTCCATGGCGCTTACATGCTACAAGGGTAGACGAGGACAAGTTCCATATATATGAGTAGTTATGTATATAAAAGGGATTTTCCTGCTATATATTGTGTTTCCCCGGTCTTGGTGCTCAGTCAGGATCTCGCCCTCTAGTTACTGATAATCTGCAGCCATTAAGTGCCATCATTAATGAATTACAGCTAATGTGAGTGACAGAGTGACAGTGACAGACAGTAGCACTGTACATCAAGCTTGATACAATGTAACAAGAGATGATCAGAATATAAACAAGGCCATAAACTCATCTGAGCTGAGAACAAGACTGGGGGGATTTTCACCTTCTCCAGTGATTATTTAATAAATGTCACTTTTCATTCATTGTGATGTAGCAGAAAGGATTTTCATTATTTTGTTATTTTTGGCATAAAGGCATTTGGTAATGAATAGTAAAAGGTTTGGACAAACTTATATCAAATATCTAAAGATCAGTGAAAATATGTGAATGGGACCAATGGGTTTCCCAAATATCACCCCTCCCCTTCCCAAATGTGTCCAGCATTTATTAGAGACACACTCTATACTGCTATTACCTTGCTGCGGAGGTTGGCACCCTAAAGGCAGTGCAAGCTGTGGCGCCCCTGCTCGACATCTACTCACCTGCTGGCCCTGTGGCGTAACGTGAAGCTCATGGGCCCCAAATGCAAAAGCTCTAACCAGGCCTTTAATAGCATTAGTCTTTTTCTATAGGCCAAAGGGACTTTTGAGGCCCCCGAGGCTCCAGGGCCCGGGTGTGATTGTGACCCTGCACCTGTTGTAGTTACACCCCTGCCTGCAGCCCTATACAGAGGAGACATCTAGTGCACTCACCTGCCTTGGCTTTAGACAGGTTGAGCTTAGGTGACAGCCAGGAAGTAGGCACGTGACATGGCACATGGTGAGGGGGAGGAAGGACCCGCATAAGGATGTAGGGGAGCTCAGGAGACAGCCAGGGACTAGGCACAGAATGGTGGCTAGAGGAGGGAACCCGCATAGGAATGGTAGGGGAGCTCAGGTGACAGCTAGGGACTAAACGCATAATGGCGGTGGGAGGAGGAACCCGCATAGGAATGGTAGGGGAGCTCAGGGTTAGACACAGTTTAGTGTCAGGAGGTGTCCCATCCCTAATTCCCTATTGTCAGGGCCTTCCTTTCTCTCTATCATCTAATTCAAAGTCATTTATCCCAGTGTAACAGTCCAATGCCAACCAAAATGATAAAAATCAAAGGAATCCCCCTATAGCAATACATAACACCATGTAAAATAATAATCACGTGTGTAAAATAGCTAGGCAAAAATGTCATGATGTGTCTGTATAACGTGTGCAAGATGAAAAAGCACTAGAGGTTCATGTAATGCACTAAAAGGGGCTAAGCACAAACCAAAGATGAAATGCAACGTCCCTTTAATGAGGTCCTAAGGCCTCGACGCGTTTCACCCCCCAAGGAGTCATCAGGAGGCCGGTGGAAGTGGAGGGAAGTGGACTGGCAGAGCCTGTGGCTAGAACGGATAGTGAGTGCTGATACTATTGTTTCTTATCTATATAAAGACATTGTCCAGATACTAGGGAGAACCTTGATAACTTTCCCTGCTATTTCCATATGAAGTAGCAGCCGCGAGTTCTTGTTTGGCCGACAGCTCTCACCCGACTGTCACCCAGGAGCGCACAGCCGTCGCCATTCTCCGAGTATAAAGATGGAGCAGCTCCTGCCAGACTCCGATGGTCAGGACTCGTCTCGCCTCAACAAAATGTGCAATTCACAAAAGCCGAATGGTTATTTCCTTCAGTATCCGCCACGGAAGGAAAGTCTTTAGGTCCCAGAACATTGGTCTGTGAGTCCTCGTAAATTCTTTAGGTTCTGCCAAAATCCATCAAGACAAGATTAAAGGGAAATCTATAAAGATTAGACGTGAGCGCAACGATGGAAAATGTTATCAACGTCTAAACAACGTGGGGGGTGGTGTAATATTAAAAAAGGGCATGACAAGTGTCACAGATGACTATAACGGACAAAGGGGTTAGGCAAGATGGCAGTGATGGGAAGGAGAACTAGTGTGACCCCCATACAAGGGGTCCCTAGCTGGCCCTGTCCCCAGAATTACTTCTGAAGGTGAGAATGTCTGGCACCACCCTTGCCCTGCTCCTGAGTAGCCCTAGGCTATAACCCCCTCACCTCCACCCAGGGAGTGGGATGAGCACAGCAACGTCAGACAGATGGCAATCTCCATGAAGCTACAAGCACAGCTTCAGCAGGACAGCACACGGCAACACACAGCACATGGTTTTTGCAGAGAACAAACTCTTTCACCAACACCAGATGTTGGGTAATGGGATTATTTTAAAGGCTGGAGGAGTGGACAACCACAGCAGCAGCTCACATGCAGAGCCACAGAAGTTAACCCTTAAAAGCCTAAAGGAAATTCACTCCCTTCAACTACTGAAGAGCAATTCTCTGAGACTGCAGAGCAGAATACACGTGACAACAGGTTCCCTTTCAGCATCTTATATCTCCAGTGCAGAGGGTCTTAAAACGAGCCATTGATACTTTATGTCATGAAGTGTAATGGTCCTTCAGTCCTGGCCTCCTCGGCTTCCAATGTTCCAGGCTATAAAGCCTCCTAGCAGCTTGTAGAAATGACAAATCTGCAACAGATCCCTATGTCTTCTTATGGGTCCTGACGTCCCTCAATAGTAGCCGTCACTCCAGGAGCCGCACCCCATTGTCTCCTAAAAAAGACTTCATTTACTGGGATTTAATTATATCAATGCCCTTCTACATTCTTTACGCCTGCCTCTCGCCTCAGCTCCCCGTATATCCCTCCTTGTTCTTCGCCTTCCTTCGGCTGGATCTTCCTCTCCTCTTGCCTCCGCTTCCCTGTATATCCCTCCTTGTTCTTCACCTTCTTTCGGCTGGATCTTCCTCTCCTCTCGCTCAGTTCCCCTGTATATCCTCCTTGTTCTTCACCTTCCTTCAGCTGGATCTTCCTCTCCTCTCGCCTCCGCTCCCTGTATATCCCTCCTTGTTCTTCGCCTTCCCTTTCGGCTGGTCTTCCTCTCCTCTCGCCTCAGCTCCCCCGTATATCCCTCCTTGTTCTTCGACCTTCCTTCGGCTGGATCTTCTCTCTCTCGCCTCAGCTCCCTGTATATCCCTCCTTGTTCTTCACCTTCCTTTGGCTGGATCTCCTTTTCCTCTCACCTCAGCTCCCCTGTATATTCCTCCTTTTCTTCGCCTTCCTTCGGCTGGATCTTCCTCTCCTCTACCTCAGCTCCCTGTATTTCCTCCTTGTTCTTCGCCTTCCTTCAGCTGGATCTTCCTCTCCTCTCGCCTCAGCTCCCCTGTATATCCCTCCTTGTTCTTCCCTTTCTTCGCCTGGATCTTCCTCTCCTCAGCTCCCCGTATATCCCTCCTTGTTCTTCGCCTTCCTTCGGCTGGATTCTTCCTCCCTTCGCCTCAGCTCCCCTGTATATCCCTCCTTGTTCTTCCCTTCCTTCGGCTGGATCTTCCTCTCCTCTCACCTCAGCTCCCTGTATATCCCTCCTTGTTCTTCGACCTTCCTTGGCTGGATCTTCCTCTCCTCTCGCCTCAGCTCCCCTGTATATCCCTCCTTGTTCTTCACCTTCCTTCGGCTGGATCCTTCCTCCCTCAGCTCCCCTGTATTCCCTCCTTGTTCTTCGCCTTCCTTCGGCTGGATCTTCCTCCTCTCGCCTCAGCTCCCCGTATATCCCTCCTTGTTCTTCCTTCCTTCGCTGGATCTTCCTCTCCTCTCGCCTCAGTCCCCTGTATATCCCTCCTTGTTCTTCACCTTCCTTCGGCTGGATCTTCCTCCCTCCTCTCGCTCTCAGCTCCTCCCTGTATATCCCTCCTTGTTCTTCGCCTTCCTTCGGCTGGATCTTCCTCTCCTCTCGCCTCAGCTCCCCTGTATATCCCTCCTTGTTCTTCACCTTCCTTCGGCTGGATCTTCCTCTCCTCTTGCCTCAGCTCCCCTGTATATCCTCCTTGTTCTTCGCCTTCCTTCGGCTGGATCTTCCTCTCCTCTCGCCTCAGCTCCCTGTATATCCCTCCTTGTTCTTCGCCTTCCTTCGGCTGGATCTTCCTCTCCTCTCGCCTCAGCTCCCCTGTATATCCCTCCTTGTTCTTCGCCTTCCTTCGGCTGGATCTTCCTCTCCTCTCGCCTCAGCTCCCCTGTATATCCCTCCTTGTTCTTCCCTTCCTTCGGCTGGATCTTCCTCTCCTCTTCGCCTCAGCTCCCTGTATATCCCTCCTTGTTCTTCCCTTCCTTCGGCTGGATCTTCCTCTCCTCTCGCCTCAGCTCCCCTGTATATCCCTCCTTGTTCTTCCCTTCCTTCGGCTGGATCTTCCTCTCCTCTCGCCTCAGCTCCCCTGTATATCCCTCCTTGTTCTTCACCTTCCTTCGGCTGGATCTTCCTCTCCTCTCCCTCAGCTCCCCTGTATATCCCTCCTTGTTCTTCCCTTCCTTCGGCTGGATCTTCCTCTCCTCTCGCCTCAGCTCCCCTGTATATCCCTCCTTGTTCTTCGCCTTCCTTCGGCTGGATCTTCCTCTCCTCTCCCTCAGCTCCCCTGTATATCCCTCCTTGTTCTTCGCCTTCCTTCGGCTGGATCTTCCTCTCCTCTCGCCTCAGCTCCCCTGTATATCCTCCTTGTTCTTCGCCTTCCTTCGGCTGGATCTTCCTCTCCTCTCGCCTCAGCTCCCCTGTATATCCCTCCTTATTCTTCACCTTCCTTCGGCTGGATCTTCCTCTCCTCTCGCCTCAGCTCCCCTGTATATCCCTCCTTATTCTTCGCCTTCCTTCGGCTGGATCTTCCTCTCCTCTCACCTCAGCTCCCCTGTATATCCCTCCTTGTTCTTCACCTTCCTTCGGCTGGATCTTCCTCGCCTCAGCTACCCCGTATATTCCTCCTTGTTCTTCGCCTTCCTTCAGCTGGATCTTCCTCTCCTCCTTGAGTTTGTTCCCTTTGTTACTTCATTGCAGAAAAGTAACCGCAGAATAATCAATAGAAACACAACAAATAATAAGCAAAAAGTGATGGAAGAGAAAGGTGTGGAGCGTGTCTGGCAAATCCATCCCAGAATGTGCCGGAGCCCCGAACATTATTAATGACGCACCTTGTGCCTGCACCGCCTGCTACACTGATGTCTGAGGTCAATATCTGCGTCTTCATTAATCTACTTACATAAATACCTTGTCCTGTCCGTCATCAGCTTCCGCCACCAGGGTGTCCTCCTATCCTTTGATTGGTCAGAGTCCAGAACAAGTTTCGGTAGCCATATTTGTACACCCAAGTGATGGGTATACAAATATGGCGCCCACTAGTGCTATGGGAGCACCAACGGTACCGCCGCTAAATGACGGAAACGCCAGGTCCCCCCACAAACCCGTCGCCACAGCTCGACACTAGATATCCGCCGCCCACCCACTGCGAACATCCTACAAGGCCTATGGTGATGTCACAATCCTGGGCGGAGCCAGATAACATGCCTGTGACCTTACCACAGATCCTTTCCATGGATTGGGGATGCACAGAGAGGGCTGCTCTCACCACCCCTGGTCTCTGCATGCCGCCCTCACCTCCCCCGGTCTCCGCACGCTGGGGGCATAGACAGTACCCAAGGGGAAAGAGAGAGTGCACAGGGGGCCAGATAGAGTACACAGGGTGCGAGAGTGTGCATGGGGGAGAGAGAGTGCATGGGGGAGAGAGAGTGCATGAGGGAGAGAGTGTGCATGAGGCGGAGAGAGTGTGCATGAGGGAGAGAGAGAGTGCATGGGGGAGAGAGAGTGTGCATGGGGGAGAGAGTACATGGGGGAGAGAGAGTGTACATGAGGGAGAGAGAGTGTGCATGGGGGAGAGAGAGTGTGCATAGGGGAGAGAGAGTGTGCATGAGGGAGAGAGAGTGTGCATGAGGGAGAGAGAGTGTGCATGAGGGAGAGAGAGTGTGCATGGGGGAGAGAGTGTGCATGGGGGAGAGAGTGTGCATGGGGGAGAGAGAGTGTGCATGGGGGAGAGAGAGTACATGAGGGAGAGAGAGTGTGCATGGGGGAGAGAGAGTGTGCATGGGGGAGAGAGAGTACATGAGGGAGAGAGAGTGTGCATGAGGGAGAGAGAGAGTGCATGAGGGAGAGAGTGTGCATAAGGGAGAGAGTGTGCATGAGGGAGCGAGAGTGTGTATGAGGGAGCAAGAGTGTGTATGAGGGAGAGAGAGAGTGCATGGGAGAGAGAGAGAGTGCATGGGAGAGAGAGAGTGTGCATGGGGGAGAGAGAGTGTGCATGGGGGAGAGAGAGTGTGCATGAGGGAGAGAGAGTGTGCATGAGGGAGAGAGAGTGTGCATGGGGGAGAGAGAGTGTGCATGGGGGAGAGAGAGTGTGCATGGGGGAGAGAGAGTGTGCATGGGGGAGAGAGAGTGTGCATGGGGGAGAGAGAGTGTGCATGAGGGAGAGAGAGTGTGCATGAGGGAGAGAGAGTGTGCATGGGGGAGAGCGAGTGCATGGGGAGAGAGTGTGCATGGGGGAGAGAGAGAGTGCATGGGGGAGAGAGCGCACAGGGGAGAGAGAGAGTGCACAGGGGGGAGAGAGTGCATGGGGGAGACAGCTCAAAGGAGAGAGCATAGTGGGAAGAGAGACAGTGGAGGGGGGAAGAGAGTTGACAGGGGGAGAGCACACAGGGGGGAGAGGCGGCCATCGCCCCCAGCCCCACCATTGTGATGTCACTGCCCTCCTGATCTGATAGTATGGTGCGCAAGTCTAGTGGGTTAATAAGGGCTCAGGATTGTCTGGGAACAGAATTGTATGAGATGGAAAAGGTGACACTTTCTGTACAATGGCACAAGTGGAGACTGTCACGTCTGTGGGAATGAGGAGTGTTGGGATTCTAGAACGGGTTTGATTTGACACGTTTCTGTGTCTGTGTGACTTTCTGGACAGCGTTATTATCTGGGAGACTTTCTGCAGGAGTCTTAGGCTGCGGCTCAGCATTTTGGATACTGTCACGAGTGTCTCCCGTCATTAGGAGACTGGTGTCAGATCTGGGATTTGAGCTGCACATGGACTTGTGAGATTCTGGATTATAAATGTGATTGCTTTCTTTTGGCACATCAAGGGTTAATAACTTTTTTTAATTTTTTTTTTCCTCCTGGTAGCACCTGGTTTGTTTATCTCAGCTGTAGCCAGTTTGTGACCACTCCCCTTCCCTTTTTAAATAGTTACATGTTCCATTACCTGATGCCGATAATAGATTCATTCTGCACTGACCACCATGGAGGAAGGAAGGTTAGTGTAGCTTCTGGAGTCCTGTTGTCTGCAGTCCTGGTGTCTGGCTGCAACTCTTGAAGTTGTTGAATATCCTTTTGCTTTTGTTCCCCCGACCAGGGACTGACATATGATTGGTGCAACCTATGCAGCTGCAAAGGGGCCCATTTTAACATCCAAAGCAGGTGTAATTGTGCATTTTTATGAGCTATAGGACAGTAGTTGCACCCCATATAGTGTTCTTGCAAAGGGGCCCTATTTTGTGTGTGTCCACCAATGCCCCTGACTGTCTACCTTCTCCTGTGTTGGACTATTATAGAGGTGACTTCTGGTGCACTCACCGGCCTTTGCATTATTTAGGGAGGGTGGAAAGAAGAATAGGGATTAGTGAAGGGAAGGACCCGCTTAGGGATGTTAGGGCAGCTCAGGGACAGACACATGTTAGTGTCAGGAGGTGTCCCATCCCTTTCGACCCTGTTGTATCGTCTGTGTTAGGCCGTGCACCACACGTTCCCTGTGTGACAGATACTTGGAATAATACGTTTGTGCCGCCTGTTAATCTCCCAGACCTCTTGTTCTCCTTGGAATATGCGGTGCAATAAAACCCTCGAGATCAAGATGAAGGTGATTATAAAATAAATGACCGAGTCCTGCAGTCAATCATGTTAGATTTGAGGACCCCCATCAATGTCATCTCCATAGTGGGTCGCTGTGCGCCACGTCCGATCTTCACCCCTATCACTTCATCTCCTTTATCTGAATTCTTACAAAGTATTCTTAGTAAATCATTAATATGTTAAGTAGCGTCAGATCCTCATAGTCCCGGAATATTAATGATCCCGGTGATACGACCGCGCGTTCCGCTGCTGAGTTCTCTCCGCGTTCAGTACAGGCCGCCTGGCTGCACATTACTCTGGGATATAAAGGTTGATGAGGTCCCACAAGGACGAGTGTTAATTAGCGCACAATGGCGAGCGATTGTTGTTATCAGATCTGCGGATTGTCAGCTTCATTTCTCTCCATAAACAAGGAGACAATGGAATCTTATGGACGCTTTCTTCTCAGGGGGGACGGCAGCATCTTTATTCCCTTTGTCCAAGGCAGTAAACTTCACTCCTAGTTCTGTGACTTGGGAAACAATGTATCAGGGAGACCACAGCGATATATGGAGCAGGAGCAAGTTCTGATACAATGTTAGGACTGCAGTTGACGCTACAAGTCGATTGGTGAAAAGAAAGAGTCTGAAACGTCTGATTTAATATTATTAGAATTGTTTAAAAGCAAAGATTAACGAAATGTTACAGCACAAAACGTGTCCCGAGTTTGTAGAAAATGTTAATATAAAATTTGTTTATGCGAAATAATCGTTATTATTATGATTTGTAGCTTTAATGTATTAAGGGCTGGATTTACGGTTAATCCATAGTGCTAGGTGGGTCTGGCTAACCACATGCATTTTATATTTTAATTTTCTAGAAAGCCGAAATGCGTTACACTGGCACATATTGCTAATCTTTGTCTATAAACAATTTGAATTGTATTAAAACAATAATTTTTGATCCTATGAACTCTTTCTTCCTCCGGATTGAGAACTACGGTCATTACCTATCTCCTCTGTGGGAGCCCTTGCTGGAGGTCAATCCTTACAGAACAGGCGGCATACCGTCCCCCCATCTGAGCAGGATCCTGTCTTATATATGCATCGACACTACCTTTCAAGGTGAGTGCACAAATCTTCATTATCTCACTGTCCATGCCTTATTCATACTATTCTTAGAAGATCTGCACCCTTCTCCTTCTCTCCTGAGGAGACGTACAGGAGGAGGGGGCCACAGCCACAACAGCGGCATTACTCCCAGCAATCACAGCCTTAATGGGGAAACCCAGGGGGGAGAAAACATTTTTGTCCTGTCCCCAGTGGCGTAACTTCAGGCCTGGGGCCCCGATGCGAAAGCTCCAACGGGGCCCCCAATTATTGGAAATGTTAACAGTATTAGTCTTTTTCTATAGGCCAAAGAAACTTTTGGGGCCCCCTAGGCTGCAGGGCCCCGATGCGATCGCAACCCCTGCACCTAATGTAGTTACGCCCCTGCCTGTCCCTGCCCTCTTACACATGATGACGCAGAGCTGGACACTGCAGTTCTAGGATCTATAGATCAATTATAAATCAATAAAATCATATCTGCTCCTCAGCTCTCACCCTCCCTCAGGGGACAGAGAAGATTTAGCCTCATGCTGATGAGAGCATTACAGCTATGGTGACATCACTGCAGCAGGAGAGGTGATGTCATCATTATAGCATTGTGACATCATTGCAGCAGGAGAGATGATGTCACCATGACAGCATTGTGACATCGTTGCAGCAGGAGAGGTGATATCATCATGATAGCACTGTGACATCACTGCAGCAGGAGAGATGATGTTGCCATTACAGCATTGTGTCATCACTGCAGAAGGAGAGGTGATGTCATCATGACAGCATTGGTGACATCGTTGCAGCAGGAGAGGTGATGTCATCATGACAGCATTGTGACATCACTGCAGCAGCAGAGGTGACATCATTACAGCATTGTGACATCACTGCAGCAGGAGAGGTGATGTCATCATTACAGCATTGTGACATCACTGCAGCAGGAGATGTGATGTTATTACAGCATTGTGACATCACTGCAGCAGGAGAGATGATGTCATCATGACAGTATTGTGACATCACTGCAGCAGGAGAGATGATGTCATCATGATAGCATTGTGACATCACTGCAGCAGGAGAGATGATGTCATCATGATAGCATTGTGACATTACTGCAGCAGGAGAGGTGATGTTATCATGACAGCATTGCTGACCTCACTGCAGCAGGAGAGGTGATGTCATCATTACAGCATTGTGACATCACTGCAGCAGGAGAGGTGATGTCATCATCACAGCATTGTGACAATACTGCAGCAGGAGAGGTGATGTCATCATGAAAGCATTGTGACATTACTGCAGCAGGAGAGGTGATGTCATCATTATAGCATTGTGACATCACTGCAGCAGGAGAGGTGATGTCATCATTACAGCATTGTGACATCACTGCAGCAGGAGAGGTGATGTCATCATCACAGCATTGTGACATCATTGCAGCAGGAGAGGTGATATCATCATGATAGCACTGTGACATCACTGCAGCAGGAGAGGTGATGTTATCATGACAGCATTGGTGACCTCACTGCAGCAGGAGAGGTGATGTCATCATGACAGCATTGTGACATCACTGCAGCAGGAAAGGTGATGTCATCATTACAGCATTGTGACATCACTGCAGCAGGAGAGGTGATGTCATCATCACAGCATTGTGACATTACTGCAGCAGGAGAGGTGATGTCATCATGAAAGCATTGTGACATTACTGCAGCAGGAGAGGTGATGTCATCATTATAGCATTGTGACATCACTGCAGCAGGAGAGGTGATGTTATCATGACAGCATTGGTGACCTCACTGCAGCAGGAGAGGTGATGTCATCATGACAGCATTGTGACATCACTGCAGCAGGAAAGGTGATGTCATCATTACATCATTGTGACATCACTGCAGCAGGAGAGGTGATGTCATCATCACAGCATTGTGACATCACTGCAGCAGGAGAGGTGATGTCATCATGAAAGCATTGTGACATTACTGCAGCAGGAGAGGTGATGTCATCATTATAGCATTGTGACATCACTGCAGCAGGAGAGGTGATGTCATCATTACAGCATTGTGACATCACTGCAGCAGGAGAGGTGATGCCATCATTACAGCATTGTGACATCACTGCAGCAGTATAGGTGATGTCATTATAGCATTGTGACATCACTGCAGCAGGAGAGGTGATGTCATCATCACAGCATTGTGACATCATTGCAGCAGGAGAGGTGATATCATCATGATAGCACTGTGACATCACTGCAGCAGGAGAGGTGACGTCATTACAGGATTGTGACATCACTGCAGCAGGAGAGGTGATGTCATCATTACAGCATTGTGACATCACTGCAGCAGGAGAGGTGACGTCATTACAGCATTACTACAGCTGGTGCAGGGGTTACAATTTCAACTGGGCCCTGGAGCCTGGGGGGCCCAAAAGTCCTTTTAGCCTATAGAAAAAGAATATTGCTATTAAAGATTTGCAATAATTGGGGCCTCTGAGCTTTAAGTTACGCCACTATCAGGGACCCCAGGATTTAGGGGCCACAGGTAGTTCATTCTGCTCACACTGACGGGTATAACCGCACAGTATAAAATCATTCAGATAATGTTATTCTGTAGAGTTTGTCCCTGGCGGTAAAGTGAGTACACCCCCACCCCTGCGCCCATTACCCACGCTCCTCACATTCTGCCTGTGACATGTTACTTTCTGCCAGTAGTCAGCATCCATCAGCCGGTGTCACCTGCCCTCCCACTCCCCTGTAATTCCCTGGGAATCTCTCCAGAAGACATTAATACCCCGTCCGCTCCTCTTCTCCACTCGCCACTGAGGGGGTTATGGCTTTAATCAGGAACAAAACTCTCCCCCATATTAATACATCAGACCAGCAGCATCATTTACTGACATCCCGCAGAGAGCCCCGCTGATAGGAAATGTAATATATGCTGAGCAAAGCAACCGCCCAACTGTACACAAAGAAAACCGCCACACACCAAACATACCGCTATTAATATCAAAGCAACCTGTCCTAGAACACAGAGCATCCGAACTACAACATCACAGACGTCTGAAGGAAGAGCGGTGTTATTAATTATAGGAAACAGTATATACAGCTGTGGCCAAAAGTATTGACACCCCTGCAATTCTGTCAGATAATTCTCAGTTTCTTCCTGAAAATGATCGCAATCACAAATTCTTTGCTATTATTATCTTCATTTAATTTGTCTTCAATGAAAAAACACAAAAAGAGAATTGTCCTAAAGCCAAATTGGATCTAATTCCGCCAAACATAAAAAAGGGGGTGGACAAAAGTATTGGCACTGTTAGAAAAATCATGTGATGCTTCTGTAATTTGTGTAATTAACAGCACCTGTAACTTACCTGTGACAGCTAACAGGTGTTGGCAATAACTAAATCACACTTGCAGCCAGTTGACATGGATTAAAGTTGACTCAACCTCTGTCCTGTGTCCTTGTGTGTACCACATTGAGCATGGAGAAAAGAAAGAAGACCAAAGAACTGTCTGAGGACTTGAGAAACCAAATTGTGAGGAAGCATGAGCGATCTCAAGGCTACAAGTCCATCTCCAAAGACCTGAATGTTCCTGTGTCTACCGTGCGCAGTGTCATCAAGAAGTGTAAAGCCCATGGCACTGCGGCTAACCTCCCTAGATGTGGACGGAAAAGAAACATTGACGAGAGATTTCAACGCAAGATTGTGTGGATGGTGGATAAAGAACCTCGACTAACATCCAAACAAGTTCAAGCTGCCCTGCAGTCCGAGGGTACAACTGTGTCACCCCGTACTATCCGTCGGCGTCTGAATGAAAAGGGACTGTATGGTAGGAGACCCAGGAAGACCCCACTTCTTACCCCGAGACATAAAAAAGCCAGGCTGGAGTTTGCCAAAACTTACCTGAGAAAGCCTAAAACGTTCTGGAAGAATGTTCTCTGGTCAGATGAGACACAAGTAGAGCAAAGGGCAAAGGCATCAACATAGAGTTTACAGGAGAAAAAAAGAGGCATTCAAAGAAAAGAACACGCTCCCTACAGTCAGACATGGCGGAGGCTCCCTGATGTTTTGGGGTTGCTTTGCTGCCTCTGGCACTGGACTGCTTGACCGTGTGCATGGCATTATGAAGTCTGAAGACTACCAACACATTGTGCAGCATAATGTAGGGCCCAGTGTGAGAAAGCTGGGTCTCCCTCAGATGTCATGGGTCTTCCAGCAGGACAATGACCCAAAACACCCTTCAAAAAGCTCTAGAAAATGGTGTGAGAGAAAGCACTGGAGACTTCTAAGGTGGCAGCAATGAGTCCAGACCTGAATCCCATAGATCACCTGTGGAGAGATCTAACAATGGCAGTTTGGAGAAGGCGCCTTCACATATCAGGGACCTGGAGCAGTTTGCCAAAGAAGAATGGTGTAAAATTCCAGCAGAGCATTGTAAGAAACTCATTGATGGTTACCGGAAGCGGCTGATCGCAGTTATTTTGGCTAAAGGTTGTGCAACCAAGTGTTAGGCTGAGGGTGCCAATACTTTTTGTTTTTTTATTTAAGACAAATTAAATGAAGATAATAATACCAAAGAATTTGTGATTGCAATCATTTTCAGGAAGAAACTGAGGATTATTTGACAGAATTGCAGGGGTGTCAATACTTTTGGCCAACACTATAGTAGTTATATTCTGGTATATAGGGGCAGTATTATAGTAGTTATATTCTTGTACATAGGGGCAGTATTATAGTAGTTATAGTCTTGTATATAGGAGCAGTATTATAGTAGTTATATTCTTGTATATAGGAGCAGTATTATAGTAGTTATATTCTTGTATATAGGAGCAGTATTATAGTAGTTATATTCTTGTATATAGGGGCAGTATTATAGTAGTTATATTCTTGTATATAGGAGCAGTATTATAGTAGTTATAATCTTGTATATAGGGGGCAGTATTATAGTAGTTATATTCTTGTATATAGGGGCAGTATTATAGTAGTTATATTCTTGTATATAGGAGCAGTATTAGAGTAGTTATATTCTTGTATATAGGAGCAGTATTATAGTAGTTATATTCTTGTATATAGGGGCGGTATTATAGTAGTTATATTCTTGTATATAGGAGCAGTATTATAGTAGTTATATTCTTGTACATAGGGGCAGTATTATAGTAGTTATATTCTTGTACATAGGGGCAGTATTATAGTAGTTATATTCTTGTATATAGGGGCAGTATTATAGTAGTTATATTCTTGTATATAGGGGCAGTATTATAGTAGTTATATTCTTGTATATAGGGGCAGTATTATAGTAGTTATATTCTTGTATATAGGGGCAGTATTATAGTAGTTATATTCTTGTATATAGGAGCAGTATTATAGTAGTTATATTCTTGTATATAGGGGCAGTATTATAGTAGTTATATTCTTGTATATAGGAGCAGTATTATAGTAGTTATATTCTTGTATATAGGAGCAGTATTATAGTAGTTATATTCTTGTATATAGGGGCAGTATTATAGTAGTTATATTCTTGTATATAGGAGCAGTATTATAGTAGTTATATTCTTGTATATAGGAGCAGTATTATAGTAGTTATATTCTTGTATATAGGGCAGATTAAAGTAGTATTTCTGGTAAATAGGGGCAGTATAAGTAGTCTATATCTTGTATATAGGAGCAGTATTTTGTAGTTTATCTTCCTGTATATAGGTGCATGATTATAGTAGTTATATTTTGTAATTAGGGGAGTGTTATAGTAATTATATTCTTGTATATAGGGGCAGTATATAGTAATAAACCCTTTACAAAAGAGCAGTATTATAGTAGTTATAATCTGGTTAAGGTGGCAGCATATAGTAGATTATATCCATGATATAGGAGCAGATTAATTAATAGTTAGAAGTTAATTCTGGTATAGGAGCAGTATTATAGTAGTTATATTCTGATATTAGGGGCAGTATTTAGAGTTAATATTATTGTATATAGGGCAGTTTATGCAGTTATATTATTGTATATAGGGGCCAGTATTATAGTAGTTAATATTCTTGTCGTATAGTGGCAGTATTAGTAGTAATTATCAATTTCTTGCTTTTAGGCATATTATATTTGTTTTTTTGTATTAGGAGCATATTATAGTAAGTTATATGATTTGTTATAGGGCATATTTAGTGGGATTATATCTTGGATATAGAGGGCAGTATTATAGTATATATTCTTGTTTAGGGCAGCATTTAGTGAGTTATATTCTTGTATATATGGGCAGTATTATAGTAGTTATATTCTTGTAATAGGGGCAGTATTATAGTAGTTATATTATTGTATATAGGAGCAGTATTATAGTAGTTATATTCTTGTACATAGGGGCAGTATTATAGTAGTTATATTCTTGTATATAGGAGCAGTATTATAGTAGTTATATTCTTGTATATAGGGGCAGTATTATAGTAGTTATATTCTTGTATATAGGAGAAGTATTATAGTAGTTATATTCTTGTATATAGGGGCAGTATTATAGTAGTTATATTCTTGTATATAGGGGCAGTATTATAGTAGTTATATTCTTGTATATATGGGGCAGTATTATAGTAGTTATATTCTTGTGTATAGGGCAGTATTATAGTAGTTATATTCTTGTGTATAGGAGCAGTATTATAGTAGTTATATTCTTGTTATAGGGGCAGTATTATAGTAGTTATATTCTTGTATATAGGAGCAGTATTATAGTAGTTATATTCTTGTATATAGGGCAGTATTATAGTAGTTATATTCTTGTATATAGGAGCAGTATTATAGTAGTTATATTCTTGTATATAGGAGCAGTATTATAGTAGTTATATTTTGTAATAGGGGCAGTATTATAGTAGTTATATTCTTGTATATAGGGCAGTATTATAGTAGTTATATTCTTGTAATAGGGGCAGTATTATAGTAGTTATATTCCTGTATATAGGAGCAGTATTATAGTAGTTATATTCTTGTATATAGGGTAGTATTATAGTAGTTATATTCTTGTATATAGGGGCAGTATTATAGTAGTTATATTCTTGTAATAGGAAGCAGTATTATAGTAGTTATATTCTTGTATATAGGAGCAGTATTATAGTAGTTATATTCTTGTATTAGGAGCAGTATTATAGTAGTTATATTCTTGTATATAGGGCAGTATTATAGTAGTTATATTATTGTATATAGGGCAGTATTATAGTAGTTATATTATTGTATATAGGGGCAGTATTATAGTAGTTATATTATTGTATATAGGGCAGTATTATATAGTTATATTCTTGTATATAGGGGCAGTATTATAGTAGTTATATTATTGTATATAGGGGCAGTATTATAGTAGTTATATTCTTGTATATATGGGCAGTATTATAGTAGTTATATTCTTGTATATAGGAGCAGTATTATAGTAGTTATATACTTGTAATAGGAGCAGTATTATAGTAGTTATATTCTTGTATATAGGAGAAGTATTATAGTAGTTATATTCTTGTATATAGGGGCAGTATTATAGTAGTTATATTCTTGTATATAGGGGCAGTATTATAGTAGTTATATTCTTGTATATAGGAGCAGTATTATAGTAGTTATATTCTTGTATATAGGGCAGTATTATAGTAGTTATATTCTTGTATATAGGGGCAGTATTATAGTAGTTATATTCTTGTATATAGGGGCAGTATTATAGTAGTTATATTCTTGTATATAGGGCAGTATTATAGTAGTTATATTCTGTATATAGGAGCAGTATTATAGTAGTTATATTCTTGTATATAGGAGCAGTATTATAGTAGTTATATTCTTGTATATAGGGCAAGTATTATAGTAGTATATTATTCTTGTATATAGGAGCAGTATTATAGTAGTTATAATCTTGTATATAGGGGCAGTATTATAGTAGTTATATTCTTGTATATAGGGCAGTATTATAGTAGTTATATTCTTGTATATAGGGGCAGTATTATAGTAGTTATATTCTTGTATATAGGGCAGTATTATAGTAGTTATATTCTTGTATATAGGAGCAGTATTATAGTAGTTATATTCTTGTATATAGGAGCAGTATTATAGTAGTTATATTCTTGTATATAGGGCAGTATTATAGTTGTTATATTCTTGTATATAGGAGCAGTATTATAGTAGTTATATTCTTGTATATAGGAGCAGTATTATAGTAGTTATATTCTTGTATATAGGGGCAGTATTATATTGTTATATTCTTGTATATTTGATAAGTGATCTCATGATATTATGGTATATTAACCTGAGGAACACAGTTTATAGATTGTATCCAGCAGGATGATGCCCAGGCAGTTAATGAGATCTCATTGTGTGACACCACAGAGCTCACACTCGATGCTTTGTGATGGGGATGAGGTTAAGTTCCTCCTGCTGTGATGATTCACCTAAACACAGATATCTGACTGAGCTCATGACTGTTCTGCTGTCAGTGGAGAGACTGTGCTCAGGACTCAGAGAACAACATTACATCGAAAATAAGAATGTATTGAGCGAAGCACACTGCAGAATCCAGCATGTGTCCAACACCCAGGAGTCACTCACTGTGCATCTATATATCCATCATAATACAGGAGGTAACTCAGGGTCAGTAATGTAATGTATGTACACAGTGACTGCACCAGCAGAATAGTGAGTGCAGCTCTGGAGTATAATACAGGAGGTAACTCAGGATCAGTAATGTAATGTATGTACACAGTGACTGCACCAGCAGAATAGTGAGTGCAGCTCTGGAGTATAATACAGGAGGTAACTCAGGATCAGTAATGTAATGTATGTACACAGTGACTCCACCAGCAGAATAGTGAGTGCAGCTCTGGAGTATAATACAGGAGGTAACTCAGGATCAGTAATGTAATGTATGTACACAGTGACTGCACCAGCAGAATAGTGAGTGCAGCTCTGGAGTATAATACAGGAGGTAACTCAGGATCAGTAATGTAATGTATGTACACAGTGACTGCAACAGCAGAATAGTGAGTGCAGCTCTGGAGGATAATACAGGAGGTAACTCAGGATCAGTAATGTAATGTATGTACACAGTGACTGCACCAGCAGAATAGTGAGTGCAGCTCTGGAGTATAATACAGGAGGTAACTCAGGATTAATGTATGTACACTGTGACTGCACCAGCAGAATAGTGAGTGCAGCTCTGGGGTATAATACAGGAGGTAACTCAGGATTAATGTATGTACACTGTGACTGCACCAGCAGAATAGTGAGTGCAGCTCTGGGGTATAATACAGGAGGTAACTCAGGATTAATGTATGTACACTGTGACTGCACCAGCAGAATAGTGAGTGCAGCTCTGGGGTATAATACAGGAGGTAACTCAGGATCAGTAATGTAATGTATGGACAAAATGACTCTGATATTCATAAACCTTAGCAAAATGTGACCATTTGTTTAAGATATCTTCATTTTCTTGTTGTTTTTCTGCCTCTTCCACCTTCTATCCTCAGTGGACTCAGATGCAGCAGGAAACAATCGATACAAATATAGTTAGAGCCTCTTGGTTTGTTAGTTCTGAGCATCAAAATATACAATCTGTGTTGTATGAAATGTAGCAATAATCTGCAGCCGATCACAATGGATCCAAAATAATCATCATCGTTACCACAAATGTAATTACCACTCATGTCTAAAAATGTAATAATAAACAAATCTAAAAATACATAAATAGAATCTGTGTAATAAGCAAAGAAACAAAAAAGGAAAAAACATCACATTATCTGTGGTGTTGGGGCCACTTTACACACACCAACGTATCTGTCCAACTTTTGACCAACTTTGCTGGTTGCAGTGAAATCATGGACACATTGCTCCATTTTGTGGCTGTGTACAAATGTAACAATGTGTCCATGATTTCACTGCAACCAGCAAATTGGTCAAAAGTTTGACAGATAAGTTGGTGTGTGTAAAGTGGCCCTCACATGAGACTGCAGGTGACATCTACTACATTATCTGTACTCGGGGATATCACTGTGTTATCTGTGGTGTTACATAGGACTGCAGATGACATCTACTACATTATCTGTACTCAGAGATATCACTGTGTTATCTGTGGTGTTACATAGGACTGCAGGTGACATCTACTACATTATCTGTATTCAGAGCTATCACTGTGTTATCTGTGGTGTTACATAGGACTGCAGGTGACATCTACTACATTATCTGTACTCAGAGATATCACTGTTATCTGTGGTGTTACATAGGACTGCAGATGACATCTACTACATTATCTGTACTCAGAGATATCACTGTGTTATCTGTGGTGTTACATAGGACTGCAGGTGACATCTACTACATTATCTGTATTCAGAGCTATCACTGTGTTATCTGTGGTGTTACATAGGACTGCAGGTGACATCTACTACATTATCTGTACTCAGAGATATCACTGTTATCTGTGGTGTTACATAGGACTGCAGATGACATCTACTACATTATCTGTACTCAGAGATATCACTGTGTTATCTGTGGTGTTACATAGGACTGCAGATGACATCTACTACATTATCTGTACTCAGAGATATCACTGTGTTATCTGTGGTGTTACATAGGACTGCAGGTGACATCTACTACATTATCTGTATTCAGAGCTATCACTGTGTTATCTGTGGTGTTACATAGGACTGCAGGTGACATCTACTACATTATCTGTACTCAGAGATATCACTGTGTTATCTGTGATGTTACATAGGACTGCTGGTGACATCTACTACATTATCTGTACTCAGAGATATCACTCTGTGATCTGTGGTGTTACATAGGACTGCAGGTGACATCTACTACATTATCTGTACTCAGAGATATCACTTCTGTGATCTGTGGTGTTACATAGGACTGCAGGTGACATCTACTACATTATCTGTACTCAGAGATATCACTGTGTTATCTGTGGTGTTACATAGGACTGCAGGTGATATCTACTACATTATCTGTACTCAGAGATATCACTGTGTTATCTGTGGTGTTACATAGGACTGCAGGTGACATCTACTACATTATCTGTCCTCAGAGATATCACTGTGTTATCTGTGGTGTTACATAGAACTGCAGGTGACATCTACTACATTATCTGTACAGAGATATCACTGTGTTATCTGTGGTGTTACATAGGACTGCAGGTGATATCTACTACATTATCTGTACTCAGAGATATCACTGTGTTATCTGTGGTGTTACATACGACTGCAGGTGACATCTACTACATTATCTGTCCTCAGAGATATCACTGTGTTATCTGTGGTGTTACATAGGACTGCAGGTGACATCTACTACATTATCTGTACTCAGAGATATCACTGTGTTATCTGTGGTGTTACATAGGACTGCAGGTGACATCTACTACATTATCTGTACTCAGAGATATCACTGTGTTATCATTGGTGTTACATAGGACTGCAGGTGACATCTTCTACATTATCTGTCCTCAGAGATATCACTGTGTTATACTGTGGTGTTACATAGGACTGCAGGTGACACCTACTACATTATCTGTACTCAGAGATATCACTGTGTTATCTTGGTGTTACATAGGACTGCAGGTGACATCTACTACATTATCTGTACTCAGAGATATCACTGTGTTATCTGTGGTGTTACATAGGACTGCAGGTGACATCTACTACATTATCTGTACTCAGAGATATCACTGTGTTATCTGTGGTGTTACATAGGACTGCAGGTGACATCTACTTCTGACTTTCTCATTGTAGTGTCTCTTCCATACAGGTTGTTGTCTCTCTTTATTATCTGTAACCTGAGTGTTTATCTTTTCTTCTTGCTTTGACTTTTGGTCGCTTTTCCTTCCTCCACCTTATATTGTTGTTTCTCCCATCTTTTCTGATGATTTGGGATCTGTCCTATAATCCGGTGATGTCTGAGGAACCACAGGTGATAAGTCAGTGGTAGCAGGAGACTGATGACGTTCCTCGCTGGGTGATTGATGGGTGATGTCTCAGGCTTGGGTGAAGTTGATGAGGAGGAACCTGTTTACCAGGAGATGGATGTGTCCTGGGAACGTGTAAACCTGCAGATAGGTGAAGATCTATGGGAGACGCAGATCAATAGGACAAGGACTGTAACAGGAGGGTGAGGATGTAGACAGGAGGTGAGGATGAAGACAGAAGGGTGAGGATGTAGACAGGAGGGTGAGGATGTAGACAGGAGGGTGAGGATGTAGACAGGAGGGTGAGGATGAAGACAGGAGGGTGAGGATGTAGACAGGAGGGTGAGGATGTAGACAGGAGGGTGAGGATGTAGACAGGAGGGTGAGGATGTAGACAGGAGGGTGAGGATGTAGACAGGAGGGTGAGGATGTAGACAGGAGGGTGAGGATGTAGACAGGAGAAGGTCCATCATTTATGGACAGAGATCATCCTCCTGCCTCAGATACATTATATCTGTGTATACAATGCTCTGTGAGCTGAACTGATCAGCAGCTGCTGTACACATGAAGTGACACTTTGCTAAAATGTGTCAGTTTGAAGTCTTCATAGTGTTGTGTGGACTGATACTTTGTTTCTGGCCGTCCTGTGTATAGGGGGAGTCAGTTGGACAGCTGCCAGTAGAACTATATAACCAGCTGTTCAAAGTACACACCATTAGGTGAAGATTTTCGGACCAGCCTTCATCTTTGGGACCAGTATTCATCTTTGAGGTCTGCTTTCATCTTTGGGACAAGCTTTGATCTTTGGGATCAGCCTTCATTTTTGGGACCAGTCATCATTTTTGGGGCCAGCCTTCATTTTTGGGGCCAGCCTTCATTTTTGGGGCCAGCCTTCATCCTTGGGATCAGCCTTCATCTTTGGGATCAGCCTTCACTTTGGGGCCAGCCTTCATCTTTGGGTTTAGCTTTCATCTTTGGGACCAGCCTTCTTCATTGGACCAGCCTTCATCATTGGGCCAGCTTTGATCTTTGGGACTAAACTTCATTTTTGGGGCCAGCCTTCATCTTTGGGATCAGCCTTCATCTTTGGGATCAGCCTTCACCTTTGGGGCCAGCCTTCATCTTTGGGTTTAGCTTTCATCTTTGGGACCAGCCTTCTTCATTGGACCAGCCTTCATCATTGGGGCCAGCTTTGATCTTTGGGACTAAACTTCATTTTTGGGGCCAGCCTTCATCATTGGGGCCAGCTTTGATCTTTGGGACTAAACTTCATTTTTGGGGCCAGCCTTCATCTTTGGGACCAGCCTTCATCATTGGGGCCAGCTTTGATCTTGGGGACTAGACTTCATTTTTGGGGCCAGCCTTCATCTTTGGGACCAGCCTTCATCTTTGGACCAGCCTTTATCTTTGGGACCAGTATTCATCTTTGGGGTCTGCTTTAATCTTTGGGACAAGCTTTGATCTTTGGGATCAGCCTACATTTTTGGGACCAGTCATCATCTTTAAGACCAGCCTTCATTTTTGGTGCTCGCCTTCATTTTTGGGGCCAGCCTTCATTTTTGGGACCAGCCTTCATCTTTGGATTTAGCTTTCATCTTTGGGACCAGCCTTCTTCGTTGGACCAGCCTTCATCATTGGGGCCAGCTTCGATCTTGGGGACTAGACTTCATTTTTGGGGCCAGCCTTCATCTTTGGGACCAGCCTTCATCTTTGGGACCAGCCTTCATCTTTGGGACCAGTATTCATCTTTGGGGTCTGCTTTCATCTTTGGGACAAGCTTTGATCTTTGGGATCAGCCTTCATTTTGGGACCAGTCATCATTTTGGGCCAGCCTTCATTTTTGGAGCCAGCCTTCATCTTGGTTAGCCTTCGTTTGTGGCACCAGCTTCATCTTTGGGACCAGCCTTCATCTTTGGACCAGCCTTCATCTTTGGGGCCAGCCTTCATCTTTGGGCCGCCTTCATCTTTGGGATCAGCCTTCATCTTTGGATCAGCCTTCATCTTTGGGGCCAGTCTTCATTTTGGGGCCAGCCTTCATCTTTGGGTTAGCTTCACCTTTGACCATCTTCTTTGTGGACCAGCCTTCATCATTGGGGCAGCTTTCATCTTTAGGACCAGCCTTCATCTTTGGGGCCAGCTTTCATCTTTGGGACCAGCCTTCAACTTTGGGACCAGCCTTCATGTTTGGGACCAGCTTTATCTTTGCGGACTCAGCCTTCATCTTTGGGACCAGCCTTCACCTTTGGGACCAGCCTCATCTTTGGGACCAGCCTTCATCTTTGGGACCAGTCTTTATCTTTGGGCAGCCTTCATCTTTGGGAGCCAGCCTTCACCTTTGGGACCAGCTCATCATTTAGGACCAGCCTTCATCTTTGGGACCAGCTTCATCTTTGCGGCCAGCCTTCATCTTTGGACCAGTCTTCATTTTTGGGACCAGCCTTCATCTTTGGGACCAGCCTTCACCTCTGGGACCAGCCTTTATCTTTGGGACCAGCCTTCACCTCTGGGACCAGCCTTATCTTTAGGACCACCTTCATCTTTGGGACCAGCCTTCATCTTGGGACAGCCTTTACTTTCGCAGCCTTCACCTTTGGGACCAGCCTTCCCTTTGGGACCAGCCTTCCCCCTTTGGGACCAGCCTCATCTTGGCCACTTCATCTTTGCGGCCAGCCTCATTTGGCCAGTCTTCATTTTGGGACCAGCCTTCATCTTTGGGACCAGCCTTCATCTTAGGTTTTTAATTTATGTAAAAATTTTTTATCAATATATTTTTTAATAACTTTATTTATAAAATTAAAAAGATTTTATCTGTTAATATGTTTATTTATTACAATTTTTTATTCATCATATATTTGTATACATAAAGAGACTTCATTTTTGGATGTAATGAGAACCAGTCTTTTTCGTTCTCTTCATGCACATTGTATTGTGATCTGAGGCCAACAGAAACTTCTTTCTTTCGGGATACTCTGTTGCTTTCTTCATCCTGTGAAGAGAATTGATGTAAATGAATAATATAATAACTCCTTGATAAGTTTCACCATAATATTTTACTTTGCCTCCAAAGATGTTTCTTCATTTTTTCTGATTAGTTTTTCCCTCTCATTCCTTTCTACCGTCCTCCATTACTGAATTTCTGTGACGCCTTCATTTTTGATACATTTATAGATACTTTGTCACCAATAAACTCCTTTGAGACATAGAATATATATATAGCATCAAACAATGTGACAGTCCTTGAGTGTACGCTGAGCGAGACCCGTAGGTGGAGCATGGTCGGTGCAGCCATCGCAGGGATATGCACATTGTTTATGAGCACCATAGAGATATGAACAATGCACATTCCAGGAAAATGAATATCTTTGCAATGTCTTTTCTATCAATCCCATTCTGACAGAACCTCACATTGTTTCTGTGGTTAGCGCCCCCATATGGCACCTTCTGTCCCACCTTATTCCCTAAACACGGTGGTGAATATTGATACTATGCTGATCATAACTGCTCACGTGGAATCACATATATTATACCTCTGTATGTTCTGTATGTGAATCGTGAGTTCTTATGTAATAGATTCTAGGGATCATGTTTGTACTACGTCATGTTGTGTCCTCCCGTTCTGTTCTACCTCCTGATGACACACTTCATTGTTTATCGTCCTCTGTGTGTATAAAGTGCTGATGATATGACATGCTCTTGATAATCCCTGAAGAAGGAGCAGAGGCTGCTCTGAAACGCGTCAGAATAAAGACAACACATTGCACCAGACGTCTTGGGTCCTGGTTCTTGCTTTCAGCAGCGCGGATCACCGACACTTCGTCCTGTTTCTCCAGTTGTTTGCCACGTTACACGGGGAGGTGTGGATACAGCGGCAGCTGTACGAGCATAATACTGGTTGTGGGTTCACACAACCTGATCAGGGAGCAAATTTCAACAGGCAACTGCCCCCCTCTGCCACAAGATAAGACCCTAGGCGCTTTTTTTATCTCTCATATTTCTAGATTCATCTTAGGTTTAGCTTTGATGTTTGGTGCCAGCCTTCACCTTTGGGACCTGCCTTCATCCTTTAAGACCAGCCTTCATCTTTGGTGACCAGCCTTCATCTTTAAGACCAGCCTTCATCTCTGGGACCAGCCTTCATCTTTGGTGCCAGCCCTTCCAATCTTTAAGACCAGCCTTCATCTTTGGGACCAGCCTTCATTTTGGGACCAAGCCTTCATCTTTGGGGCCAGCCTTCATCACTGGGCCACCTTTATCTTTGGGGACCAGCCTTTATCTTTGGGGACCAAGCCTTCATCTTGGGCCAGCCTTTATCTTTGGGACCAGCCTTTATCTTTGGGACCAGCCTTATCTTTGGGACCAGCCTTTATCTTTGGGACCAGCCTTTATCTTTGGGACCAGCCTTTATCTTTGGGACCAGCCTTCATCTTTGGGACCATGCCTTCATCTTGGGACCAGCCTTCATCTTTGGGACCAGCCTTCATCTTGGGACCAGCCTTCATCTTGGGACCAGCCTTCATCTTTGGGACCAGCCTTCATCTTTGGGACCAGCCTTCATCTTTGGGACTACCTTCATCTCCGGGACCAGCCTTCATCTCCGGGACCTGCCTTCATCTCCGGGGCCAGCCTTCATCTCCGGGGCCAGCCTTCATCTTTAGGGCCAGCCTTCATCTTTGGGGCCAGCCTTCATTTTTGGGGCCAGCCTTCATTTTTGGGACCAGCCTTCATCTTGGGGCCAGCCTTCATCTTTGGGACCAGCCTTCATCTTGAGACCAGCCTTCATCTTGGGACCAGCCTTCATCTTTGGGACCAGCCTTCATCTTTGGGACCAGCCTTCATTTTTGGGACCAGCCTTCATCTTTGGGACCAGCCTTCTCTTTGGGACCAGCCTTCTTCTTTGGGACCAGCCTTCATCTCTGGGACCAGCCTTCATCTCTGGGACCAGCCTTCATCTCTGGGACCAGCCTTCATCTCTGGGACCAGCCTTCATCTCTGGGACCAGCCTTCATCTCTGGGACCAGCCTTCATCTCTGGGGACCAGCCTTCATCTCTGGGACCAGCCTTCATCTCTGGGACCAGCCTTTATCTCTGGGACCAGCCTTTATCTCTGGGACCAGCCTTATCTCTGGGACCAGCCTTCATCTCTGGGACCACCTTCATCTCTGGGACCAGCCTTTATCTCCTGGGACCAGCCTTTATCTCTGGGACCAGCCTTTATCTCTGGGACCAACCTTCATCTCTGGGACCAGCCTTCATCTCTGGGACCAGCCTTCATCTCTGGGACCAGCCTTCATCTCTGGGACCAGCCTTCATCTCTGGGACCAGCCTTCATCTCTGGGACCAGCCTTCATCTCTGGGACCAGCCTTCATCTTTGGGACCACCTTCATCTTGGGACCAGCCTTCATCTCTGGGACCAGCCTTCATCTCTGGGACCAGCCTTCATCTTGGGACCAGTTCATCTCTGGGCCAGCCTTCATCTTGGGCCAGAGTCATCTTTGGGGACCAGCCTTCATCTTTGGGGACCAGCCTTCATCTTTGGGCCAGTCTTCATCTTTGGGGCCAGTCTTCATCTTTGGGGCCAGTCCCTTCATCTTTGGGGACCAGCCTTCATCTTTGGGGACCAGCCTTCATCTTTGGGACCATCCTTCATCTTTGGGACCATCTTCATCTTTGGGGACCATCCTTCATCTTTGGGGACCAGCCTTCATCTTTGGGGACCAGCTTTCATCTTTTCATCTTCC
Source organism: Allobates femoralis (assembly GCA_033576535.1). NCBI lineage: Eukaryota > Metazoa > Chordata > Amphibia > Anura > Aromobatidae > Allobates > Allobates femoralis. The sequence continues at coordinate 624,938,747 of JARQOC010000001.1, read as the reverse complement.
ATTGCTGTTTAATTTTGGGGCGTGGGCGGATGGCGCCATAACATCTCATCATGTTTTTATGGTGGAAATACAAGTTTAGGGGATTATTGCATAATTCGGCCTGAGCTCCCTGAAGAATGATGATTGCCTCTCGCTTTAAAGGGATTTTCTGTCGGGGATTATTCTATAGGCTTTGAACCTGTGGAGAATTCTCTGTGTTATTGGATTCCCGGTTCCTGAGAAGATTCATCCGGATTGTTCTATACATGGAAGAATCAAATCACTTTTTTAGCTATTAAGTACTGTCAGTAACAGATTCAGAGAGCGAGGCCTGATTAACTCCTCGTGTGCGGAGACCGATGGATCCATCATTCATTGTATTACTTGATGTATAGGGGCTCGTTCACACGTGTCTTCTTGTATCAGTGTGATCTGTGCTTTTCATGAACAGTCTATCTGCTCTTTATGTGTCTGATATTGTTTGTCTTTGGACCGAGGGGTCTGAAAAATAAAAAGCCGAGATTTATAGGATCCGAGTGTCAAATATCTCACATGTTTATGGGTCACAAATCTGACATCTGTGTCCTCTGAACTCAAAGGGATTCTCTGCTGAAAGGTTACAATGTATCTAACACGATGTGCACCCCCGAGCTGAATTCACAACTGTAACACTATGTGCACCCCCAGAGCTGAATTCACAACTGTAACACTATGTACACCCCAGAGCTGAATTCACAACTGTAACACTATGTGCACCCCAGAGCTAAATTCACAACTGTAACACTATATTCACCCCAGAGCTGCACTTACAACTGTAATACTATGTACACCCCAGAGCTGAATTCACAACTGTAATACTATGTGCACTCCAGAGCTGAATTCACAACTGTAACACTATGTGCACCCCAGAGCTGAATTCACAACTGTAATATTATGTGCACCCCAGAGCTGAATTCACAACTGTAATACTATGTGCACCCCAGAGCTGAATTCACAACTGTAACACTATGTACACCCCAGAGCTGAATTCACAACTGTAACACTATGTGCACCCCCGAGCTGAATTCACAACTGTAATACTATGTGCACCCCCGAGCTGAATTCACAACTGTAACACTATGTGCACCCCCGAGCTGAATTCACAACTGTAACACTATGTGCACCCCCGAGCTGAATTCACAACTGTAACACTATGTGCACCCCCGAGCTGAATTCACAACTGTAACACTATGTACACCGCAGAACTGAATTCACAACTGTAACACTATGTGCACCCCCGAGCTGAATTCACAACTGTAACACTATGTGCACCCCAGAGCTGAATTCACAACTGTAACACTATGTGCACCCCAGAGCTGAATTCACAACTGTAACACTATGTACACCCCAGAGCTGAATTCACAACTGTAATACTATGTACACCCCAGAGCTGAATTCACAACTGTAATACTATGTGCACCTCAGAGCTGAATTCACAACTATAATACTATGAGCACCCCAGAGCTGAATTCACAACTGTAACACTATGTGCACCCCCGAGCTGAATTCACAACTGTAATACTATGAGCACCCCAGAGCTGAATTCACAACTGTAATACTATGTACACCCCAGAGCTGAATTCACAACTGTAATACTATGTGCACCTCAGAGCTGAATTCACAACTATAATACTATGAGCACCCCAGAGCTGAATTCACAACTGTAACACTATGTGCACCCCCGAGCTGAATTCACAACTGTAATACTATGAGCACCCCAGAGCTGAATTCACAACTGTAATACTATGAGCACCCCAGAGCTGAATTCACAACTGTAATACTATATTCACCCTCAGAGCTGAATTCACAACTGTAATACTGTATTCACCCCCAGAGCTGCATCATTCACAATTGTAATACTATATAGACCTCCAGAGATGCATTCATAATTCTAATACTAAATTCACCTCCAGAGCTGCATTCACAATTCTTATACTATAATTACCTTCAGAGCTGCATTCACAATTCTAATACTACATTCACCTCCAGAGCTGCATTCACAATTCTAATACTCCATTCACCTCCAGAGCTGTATTTGAAATCCTGCTGGCTGCCCTTAGTGTGAGGCAATCGTCTGTCAGGGCATGCTGGGAGTTGTGGTTTCACCACAGTTGGAGCCTTATAGTTTGTATAATAAGATATCTAAACGCCTGAAGTGGAGAGTCCTGGAGTGAGGGATCTTGCAGATATATTGCGCTTCTGTGACCCCGATCCGCCGTCTCCGGAGAATATTCTATTAATGTGAGGACGGTTATAAAAGTGTCCGGACGGAGCAGATTCCATCACCGCAGCTTTGGTTGTAAAATGTGTTTTGTGCCTTTTTTTATTGTTCATTTTCTGCAGCTTTTTGTGCAGATTTGACGGCTTAATAACGGCGGCGGCTCGAGCCCCGGAACCATCACCGATTCATTACAGGGAAAATGCGCTTTCATAAAATATACATATACGGCCGGACATAAAAGAGGACGCCAAAAATGTAGATCCACCCGCAGGCGGCTGAGCTCACGTCATCTGCCAGCCGGACGGGCACAATACGGGCAATCACCGGCTGTCTGCCGTATGCCAACAATGCCTGGATTGTCTGTCCATCCATCACCGTCATAAGAGGATGAGGTCTGCAGAATCACCACCGTCATTAGAGGATGAGGTCTGCAGAGTCATCACCGTCATTAGAGGATGAGGTCTGCAGAGTCATCACCGTCATTAGAGGATGAGGTCTGCAGAGTCATCACCATCATTAGAGGATGAGGTCTGCAGAGTCATCACCATCATTAGAGGATGAGGTCTGCAGAGTCACCACCGCCGTCATTCGAGGATGAGGTCTGCAGAGTCATCACCATCATTAGAGGATGAGGTCTGCAGAGTCACCACCGCCGTCATTCGAGGATGAGGTCTGCAGAGTCACCACCGCCGTCATTAGAGGATGAGGTCTGCAGAGTCACCACCGTCATTAGAGGATGAGGTCTGCAGAGTCATCACCGTCATTAGAGGATGAGGTCTGCAGAGTCATCACCATCATTAGAGGATGAGGTCTGCAGAGTCATCACCATCATTAGAGGATGAGGTCTGCAGAGTCATCACCATCATTAGAGGATGAGGTCTGCAGAGTCATCACCATCATTAGAGGATGAGGTCTGCAGAGTCATCACCATCATTAGAGGATGAGGTCTGCAGAGTCATCACCATCATTGGAGGATGAGGTCTGCAGAGTCACCACCGCCGTCATTAGAGGATGAGGTCTGCAGAGTCACCACGCCGTCATTAGAGGATGAGGTCTGCAGAGTCACACCGCCGTCATTAGAGGATGGTGTCTGCAGAGTCATCACCGTCATTAGAGGATGAGGTCTGCAGAGTCATCACCATCATTAGAGGATGATGTCTCATTAGCGGATGAGGTCTGCAGAGTCATCACCGTCATTAGAGGATGAGGTCTGCAGAGTCATCACCGTCATTAGAGGATTAGGTCTGCAGAGTCATCACCGTCATTAGAGGATGAGGTCTGCAGAGTCATCACCATCATTAGAGGATGATGTCTCATATTAGCGGATGAGGTCTGTAGAGTCATCACCGTCATTAGAGGATGAGGTCTGCAGAGTCATCACCGTCATTAGAGGATGAGGTCTGCAGAGTCATCACCGTCATTAGAGGATGAGGTCTGCAGAGTCATCACCGTCATTAGAGGATGAGGTCTGCAGAGTCATCACCATCATTAGAGGATGATGTCTCATTAGCGGATGAGGTCTGTAGAGTCATCACCATCATTAGAGGATGATGTCTCATTAGCGGATGAGGTGTGTAGAGTCATCACTGTCATTAGAGGATGAGGTCTGCAGAGTCATCACCGTCATTAGAGGATGAGGTCTGCAGAGTCATCACCGTCATTAGAGGATGAGGTCTGCAGAGTCATCACCGTCATTAGAGGATGAGGTCTGCGGCGTCATCACCATCATTAGAGGATGAGGTCTGCAGAGTCATCACCGTCATTAGAGGATGAGGTCTGCGGCGTCATCACCATCATTAGAGGATGAGGTCTGCAGAGTCATCACCATCATTAGAGGATGAGGTCTGCAGAGTCACCACCATCATTAGAGGATGAGGTCTCATTAGAGGATGAGGTCTGCAGAGTCATCACCATCATTAGAGGATGAGGTCTGCAGAGTCATCACCATCATTAGAGGATGAGGTCTGCAGAGTCACCACCGCCGTCATTAGAGGATGAGGTCTGCAGAGTCACCACCATCATTAGAGGATGAGGTCTCATTAGAGGATGAGGTCTGCAGAGTCATCACCATCATTAGAGGATGAGGTCTGCAGAGTCACCACCGCCGTCATTAGAGGATGAGGTCTGCAGAGTCACCACCATCATTAGAGGATGAGGTCTCATTAGAGGATGAGGTCTGCAGAGTCATCACCATCATTAGAGGATGAGGTCTGTAGAGTCATTACCGTCATTAGAGGATGAGGTCTCATTAGAGGATGAGGTCTGTAGAGTCATCACCATCATTAGAGGATGAGGTCTGCAGAGTCATCACCATCATTAGAGGATGAGGTCTGCAGAGTCATCACCATCATTAGAGGACGTTGTGTGGTTTTGGACCCTATGTTTGTTCTTTCAGTAGACCGTATCCTCTGTCTCCCTCCTCTCCTGTATGGCCTCTCATCCCCTTCATGTTCCAGTGAGGCTGAGCTGTGGATGGTTGGGGCTCCTGAGTGCGGCTGGAGAGGTTCAGGGCCGGGGTCAAGGGCCCTTTTAGGTTTTACACCAACATGTCCTTAAAAGCTAATGTGCCCGATGCGGCGCCCTCTTGAGGACGGAGAACAATACATAGAAGCTCAGATACGAGAGCTCGGATCCGCTCTGTAGATCCGCTGTATTGATCCATCACTAATGAAATCAGCGAGGCTTTGTCCGCTCCTCCATGTTCATATACATATACAGCGGCTTTATGATCCAATGCTTCATCCCCAGGATACACGGCGCTCTCTCATTTGGCTTTAATCTACTCCCCGTGTATTGATTGGAAGAACATGGAGCCTCTGCTCATCTCACACCTGTCAGGGGGGAAATCAGAGACCTAAAGTAATGAGAGTAATCAAAGATAAGAGAGAACACAGCCTCATTATACCGTGAGACAGCCAACCTGGAGGACGGGAGGGCTGCACACCCAGGGTGCGGAGCAACACAAGGGTGACAACCACGATGGTGTGGAAAGAAGGCCTAGGCGATAGGGAGAGAGGAGATGGGTCACCTCCTGACACTGACCTGTCCCTGCTCCCTATCATCCCTATATGGATCCTTCCCTCCCCCATCACCGTCACGTGCCCTGAACTCACCCTAGTTAGTGTATACGTTGGCAAGGATGCTAGTCTCACTACTGCAGTAATACAAGTACAACACAAGGTAAGGGAGATGGTGTCACGGGATGGCAAGCAGTAAGGGAATCAGGTAGCAGGATGGTAAGATCGGCTAAGGGTGTTTAGGGAGGCTAGTCTGACCCTTAGACAGGGGTCTCTGGCTCATCCTGCTCCCAGACATATCTCAGAAGGTGACGAGGTCTGGTTCGCCACCCTTGCCCTGTGCTTCTGAATAAGCCCTAGGCTAAAAGCCCCTACCTCCACCCACATAGCGGGAAACAGCAACTTCTACAAGGAAGGTAAACTCCGGACAGGGATCAGCAAAAAGGTATTAAGCACACCCTGCACTACATCCTAACGGCTTACACTGGACTACGTCCTAACAGCACACCCTGCACTACATCCTAACGGCTTACACTGGACTACGTCCTAACAGCACGCACTGCACTTCGTCCTAACAGCACGCACTGCACTTCGTCCTAACAGCACACCCTGGACTACGTCCTAACAGCACACACTGGACTACGTCCTAACAGGACGCACTGCACTTCGTCCTAACAGCACGCACTGCACTTCGTCCTAACAGCACGCACTGCACTACGTCCTAACAGCACACACTGGACTACGTCCTAACAGCACACACTGGACTACGTCCTAACAGCACGCACTGCACTTCGTCCTAACAGCACGCACTGCACTTCGTCCTAACAGCACACCCTGGACTACGTCCTAACAGCACACACTGGACTACGTCCTAACAGCACACACTGGACTACGTCCTAACAGCACACACTGGACTGCGTCCTAACATCACACCCTGCACTGTGTCCTAACAGCACACACTGGGCTACGTCCTAACAGCACGCCCTGCACTGCGTCCTAACAGCACACACTAGACTACGTCCTAACAGCACACACTAGACTACGTCCTAACAGCACACACTAGACTACGTCCTAACAGCACACACTGGACTACGTCCTAACAGCACACACTGGACTACGTCCTAACAGCACACACTGCACTACGTCCTAACAGCACACCCTTTCCTAAAAGCATACATGGTCAAGGCAGAATGAACTCTGATTTAGATCACAGCAGCATTTCACATGGACGGCAAGGCTGTCAACACGTGACAGATGGGCAGAAAATAGACACAAAAAGGATAAGCTCCAAAACTCTGCAACTGCAGCAAAACACTACAGCTGCAGTCGCCACAACTCCTCAGAAACTGGCTACTTCCAAAGTGGTCAGCGTAGAAAGGGAATCTATAACCTGCATCAGATGATAAGACACATGACTCTTTATAGTGGAAGGGAGTGGTCACAAATTGATTCTGCACCTGAGATTTTGGCTTCTAAAGAACAACCGGATAGAAAAGAATCCCTTTCATCATTTTACATCCCAGCCCCCTCATACTTCTGTATGTGAAGGAGGTGTCAGGAGCGTGGACTCTGGGAGCTCCAGAATCATTTTACATCCCAGCCCCTCATACTGCTGTATGAACAGGGGGCATGTCAGAGGTTGTGGCCACCGGCCCATGGTCACACTACAATCCTGCCCCTGATATACCATCCTATGTAATGTAACGGGTGTTCTCCCTTCCAATAGCAATCATGTCACAAGCAGATATAAATACACGCTGAGATCTTCTGCTGTACAATGATATGATGGTGCATAATGTGTACGGCCATGTATCAGGCTAGGAGCAGAGCACTGCATTGATTGATTCAGCACTGCCATGGTTTCCCCTCCCCCATATCAACTTGGTACATTCCTGTCCCCTAAATCTTTAGCTCTATACATGACTGGATTTATGTGTCTTCTGAGGGAGGGGTGAGAGCTGAGGAGCAGATATGATTTTATTGATTTATAAGTGATCTATAGATCCTAGAACTGTATTGTGCAGCTCTGCCTCATCATGTAAAAGGGCAGGGACAGGACGTAAAAAAAAAAAAACGTATCTTCCCGGAGTTCGCCTTTAGTAGATAAGTTATGTAGAAAATTTTATTGCAGCAATCCAAAGAAAAATTAATAACGTTTCAACCCTCGATTCTGGGTCTTCATTTGACACAGATTGCTGCAGGGGCGTTGAACAGCGCAGTGGTGCTGCAGGGGGTAGAACAGCACAGTGGTGCTGCAGGGGGTAGAACAGTGCAGTGGTGCTGCAGGGAGGTAGAGCAGCACAGTGATGCTGCAGGGAGGTAGAGCAGCGCAGTGGTGCTGCAGGGAGGTAGAACAGCGCAGTGGTGCTGCAGGGAGGTAGAACAGTGCAGTGGTGCTGCAGGGAGATAGAGCAGCACAGTGATGCTGCAGGGAGGTAGAACAGCGCAGTGGTGCTGCAGGGAGGTAGAACAGCGCAGTGGTGCTGCAGGGAGGTAGAGCAGCACAGTGGTGCTGCAGGGAGGTAGAGCAGCACAGTGATGCTGCAGGGAGGTAGAGCAGCGCAGTGGTGCTGCAGGGAGGTGGAGCAGCGCAGTGGTGCTGCAGGGAGGTAGAGCAGCGCAGTGGTGCTGCAGGGAGGTAGAACAGCGCAGTGGTGTTGCAAACACTTGCCAATTGAGGGCGCTCTTATTCTGGCAGTTGATGACTACTAATTGATGTGGATGTCGTATAATTGCTGCCGGGAGGGTGGCAGAGGCTGCACATGGCCCTGTGATGTTTTACATTGCGGAGTTTGGAGGATGATGTCCCCGATAGCTGAGGGGCCCCGCTCTCGTTACATCTGAGGGTACCTTTACACGCAGCAACTTTTCTAGGAATTTCACTTGCAGCTTACTGGTTGCAGTGAAATCATGGACACATTGTTCTATCTTGTTGCTGTGTACAAATGTAACAATGTGTCCATGATTTCACTGCAACCAGTAAGTTGCCAGTGAAATTCCTAGAAAAGTTGCCGCATGTAAGGGTACCTTTATGGTCATTTTGTGCTTGTAGGGCCCGGCTGTAATGCGGTAAAGACGAGGCCTCGGAGGGCAGCACCGTTCTGCTGGCGCAGCACTTCGCTGTCCGTTTGGCTTCGGTGGAGGTGAATCTTCAGTGATTGATTGGACGTGTTACTCTGTGACATTGTCCAGGACATTGTGGTCATTGTGTTCCGGCCGATCACAGGGTTCAGGGCTCGGCGGTGATGACTCGTGGCCATTCTGAAGCCTTCGCTCGGCGCTATCGGTGGCCTCATACATTGTCTCCAGGTGTTATATGGTGCGGGAGACGTTTTCTTCCAATCCCATTAAGGACACGTTGATCTCATGGGAGCAGCGGCTCCGTATTATAAGATACATCCATCACCAGCGGCTCCGGAGACTCCGAGAACAATCCTGGAGACTCCACAGGTCACATCTTACAATAGCAGGGGGAATCTCAGATTTATGAGACTATTGATGATTCAGGAGAACCAAAGAGACAGCAGATGTCAGTGACTCCATGAACATCCGGCGAGACCTGTCCTGTCACTGACCCGGAGAACACCCAACTAAAATGGACCGAAACTGACCTCGTGACCCCATCCTCCCTTGTTGATTGAGAGGTTGTTTGTTATCAGGATTATGGCAGCACTATAGGTGCAGGAACGTTCTCATATTTACATCCCAGCATTGTACAGTGGCTTGTCTTCCTTTAAATATTAGACACTTTATTATGCATGTACGTAGTTTGACACAAAAAAATAGCAGGATCAGAGAGACAAAGACTGCTCCGACTTCCTGTAGAGAGACAAATACCTGCACCACCACCTTATAGAGAGACAAAGACCTGCCCCCACTTCCTATAGAGAGACAAAGCCCTGCCCCACTTCCTAGAGACAAAGACCTGCCCCCACTCCCTATAGAGAGACAAGGACCTGCATCCACTTCCTATAGAGAGACAAAGCCCTGCCCCCACTTCCTATAGAGAGACAAAGACCTGCCCCACTCCCTATAGAGAGACAAGGACCTGCATCCACTTCCTATAGAGAGACAAAGCCCTGCCCCCACTTCCTATAGAGAGACAAAGACCTGCCCCCACTCCCTATAGAGAGACAAGGACCTGCATCCACTTACTATAGAGAGACAAAGCCCTGCCCCCACTTCCTATAGAGAGACAGAGACCTGACCCCACTTCCTATAGAGAGACAAAGCCCTGCCCCCACTTCCTATAGAGAGACAGAGACCTAACCCCACTTTCTATAGGGGGACAAGGACCTGCCCCCACTTCCTATAGAGAAACAAAGAGCTGCCCCTACTTCCTATAGAGAGACAGACCTGCATCCACTTCCTGTAGGGGGACAAAGACTTGCATCCACTTCCTATAGAGAAACAAAGACCTGCCCCACTTCCTATAGAGAGACAGAGACCTAACCCCACTTTCTATAGAGAGACAAAGACCTGCCCCCACTTCCTATAGAGAGACAAGGACCTGCATCCACTTTCTATAGGGGGACAAGGACATGCCCCCACTCCCTATAGAGAGACAAATACCTGCATCCACTTCCTATAGAGAGACAAAGACCTGCATCCACTTCCTATAGAGAGACAGAGACCTAACCCCACTTCCTATAGGGGGACAAATACATGCATCCACTTCCTATAGAGAGACAGAGACCTGCATCCACTTCCTATAGGGGGACAAATACATGCATCCACTTCCTATAGGGGGACAAAGACCTGCGTCCACTTCCTATAGAGAGACAGAGACCTAACCCCACTTCCTATAGGGGGACAAATACATGCATCCACTTCCTATAGAGAGACAGAGACCTGCATCCACTTCCTATAGGGGGACAAATACATGCATCCACTTCCTATAGAGAGACAATGACCCACCTCCACTTGTATTAGAAATACAAAGACCTGCCCCCACTTTCTAATCTGTCATGGCATTCTTGCTGCTAGTAGTAGATTATACTTGACAACAGGCAGTCTACTGCGAGATATACAGGAGAGGGGGATTGTTAGGCTGAGATCTGTCTAAATAAAGCGCTCTGCCCTTCCTCGGTCCCTGCATTGTCATCAGTCAGTCACGCCGAAGTTTATTAAGACGACAGAGACCATTTCATGTTGATGTCACAATGTTCTCACATCTGCGGCCTGTGACCTTCAGCTGTTTGTTGATCTGTCACCGACCACCACCTGGTAGCGCGGCTTCCAGCACAGCGCAGGTTACATGGCTTCTCCGATTACTCGGGGTCTGGTGTCTGGACATTATTTGACTTTCCTTACGAATTTCACATCTGCAATTATCACATGATTGGACCTAACAATGTTCTCCTCAGAGGTCGGACTCACAGTCGTAATGCCATGGATTGTACTGACTATTGACTGACCAACTCTCCCATTTAAACAGTTCCAGAACATAAGATAATGGTCATGTGTTGACCACCTTTTAGTCCACATGTAATACTGCTGTGGTTTAATTTCTTTTGGCACGTCTAGAGTTAATGCTAGAAAGCTGCTATAGTCTATGCTGTGTGCAGCTCTGTGGAGGTAGAGGGGTGTGTCACAGCTCTGATCTCCACTCCCTCAGCCTTAAGTAGTTCTTCTTCCCTCCACCAGGTGTCGCAGATAGAGTTCTGTCTCTTCTTGGACGCCGTGCAGTGAGGACGTGCTGTGCTGCTGCTGAGCCTTTCCTTTGGAGTTGCTGGGTTTTCTCAGTCCGTGGATGGAGGTAGGGGCTCTTAGCCTAGGGCTGGTCAGGAGCAAATGGTAAGGGTGGTGGCCTGGACATCCTCACCTTCAGAGGTAACTCCAGGAACAGCCAAGGACCCCCAGCCAGTGTCAGACTAGTTCCCCAGTTCACCTTTGCCCATCTTACCATTCTGCTTCCTGAATCCCTATCTGCTATACCACCCCGTGACAATGATGACACCCCGAACCCCAAGAGCAGACTTGTGTCCCCATTGCGGAGATATTACCTGGAGGTTGGTTGGTCGTCCAGATCTGATCTGCAAGGAGATTGAGTAGAATAGATCACATGATTGATGAGATGTGATTGAAGACATGCGAATCTTCAGACAAGAGATTGGCGGATGTGGGTTACCATCAGCCCCCGCCAGTGGTGTAACTTGAAGCTCATGGGCCCTGATGCGAAATTACCCCCAAATATCCAAATATATAATAGCAACAGTCTTCTTCTATAGGCCAAAGGGACTTTTGGTGCGATTGCAACCCCTGCACCTCTTGTAGTTGCGCACAGTGCCCCAAAAGTCTCTTTGGCCTATAGTAAAAGACTACTGCTATTAAAGATTTGCAATAATTGGGGCCCCCATTGGAGCTTTTCCATTTGGGCCCATGAACTTCACGTTACGCCACTTGTTACACCCCTGGCCCCCACTGATGTCTTGGGTGGGCCCATGAGAGATCTTAGATGTGTTTTATCTCTTGTTCTGGGGTATGTTCCCATAGGACGTTTTTGCTGAGTTTTTCCTGTGGTTTCCGCCTGCAGTTTACCATTGGTTTTATGGTAATTTTATGCTAATTTGTTGCTGCGGTTTTGATTCCCAGCAAAACCAATGTATTTCACAGAAACGCTGTGCCCACACATTGAAAATCGGACAGCATCGGATCAGATTTAGCCCCCATGTTCTCCAATGGGGATCGGATCGGATGTGCACTTGATGGCATCCGATTTGCATCCGATCCGATTCTGTCCGATTTTTTTCAGGAGCCAAAATCGGAGACTGCTCCGATTTTGGTATCCGATTCAAAAATCGGATCGCATTGGATCCGATGTGATCCGATTAAAATAATATGGGAGTCTAGGGGGGATCGGATCGGATGGAAAATCGGATCAGATATCGGATCCGATTTTCTGTATTGAGCATGCTCAATACCCTAGACCACTCCCAAAACCTCCCCCAGCCATTTAAATCGGATCCGATAAAAAATCGGATCGGATGGCATCTGATGGCATTCGATTTTGAGCATCCGATGCTGTCTGATTTTCATCGGACAGCTTCGGAAATGACAAAATCCTAGTGTGAAAGTAGCCTAAGCCGAGCGCTCATCCTCCTCTCCTCTCCATGATGTTCCGGTTACTCTGTGTCCATCACTTGTCTCCTCCTCCGGTTACTCTGCGTCCATCACTTGTCTCCTCCTCCGGTTACTCTGCATCCATCACTTATCTCCTCCTCCCGTTACTCTGGGTCCATCACTTGTCTCCTCCTCCGGTTACTCTGCATCCATCACTTGTCTCCTCCTCCCGTTACTCTGGGTCCATCACTTGTCTCCTCCGGTTACTCTGGGTCCATCACTTGTCTCCTCCTCCCGTTACTCTGGGTCCATCACTTGTCTCCTCCTCCGGTTACTCTGCATCCATCACTTGTCTCCCTCCTCCCGTTACTCTGGGTCCATCACTTGTCTCCTCCTCCGGTTACTCTGCGTCCATCACTTGTCTCCTCCTCCGGTTACTCTGCGTCCATCACTTGTCTCCTCCTCCGGTTACTCTGCGTCCAGCACTTGTCTCCTCCTCCGGTTACTCTGCATCCATCACTTGTCTCCTCCTCCGGTTACTCTGCATCCATCACTTATCTCCTCCTCCCGTTACTCTGGGTCCATCACTTATCTCCTCCTCCTGTTACTCTGCGTCCATCACTTGTCTCCTCCTCCTGTTACTCTGCGTCCATCACTTGTCTCCTCCTCCCGTTACTCTGCGTCCATCACTTGTCTCCTCCTCCCGTTACTCTGGGTCCATCACCTGTCTCCTCCTCCGGTTACTCTGCGTCCATCACTTATCTCCTCCTCCCGTTACTCTGGGTCCATCACCTGTCTCCTCCTCCGGTTACTCTGCGTCCATCACTTATCTCCTCCTCCCGTTACTCTGGGTCCATCACTTGTCTCCTCCTCCGGTTACTCTGCATCCATCATTTGTCTCCTCCTCCCGTTACTCTGGGTCCATCACTTGTCTCCTCCTCCGGTTACTCTGGGTCCATCACTTGTCTCCTCCTCCGGTTACTCTGCGTCCATCACTTGTCTCCTCCTCCGGTTACTCTGCGTCCATCACTCGTCTCCTCCTCCGGTTACTCTGGGTCCATCACTCGTCTCCTCCTCCGGTTACTCTGCGTCCATCACTCGTCTCCTCCTCCGGTTACTCTTCGTCCATCACTTGTCTCCTCCTCCCGTTACTCTGGGTCCATCACTTATCTTCTCCTCCTGTTACTCTGCGTCCATCACTTGTCTCCTCCTCCTGTTACTCTGCATCCATCACTTGTCTCCTCCTCCCGTTACTCTGCGTCCATCACTTGTCTCCTCCTCCGGTTACTCTGCGTCCATCACTTGTCTCCTCCTCCCGTTACTCTGGGTCCATCACCTGTCTCCTCCTCCGGTTACTCTGCGTCCATCACTTATCTCCTCCTCCCGTTACTCTGGGTCCATCACCTGTCTCCTCCTCCGGTTACTCTGCGTCCATCACTTATCTCCTCCTCCCGTTACTCTGGGTCCATCACCTGTCTCCTCCTCCGGTTACTCTGCGTCCATCACTTATCTCCTCCTCCCGTTACTCTGCGTCCATCACCTGCCTCCTCCTCCCGTTACTCTGGGTCCATCACTTGTCTCCTCCTCCCGTTACTCTGGGTCCATCACTTGTCTCCTCCTCCCGTTACTCTGGGTCCATCACTTGTCTCCTCCTCCCGTTTACTCTGGGTCCATCACTTGTCTCCTCCTCCGGTTACTCTGCGTCCATCACTCGTCTCCTCCTCCGGTAACTCTACGTCCATCACTTGTCTCCTCCTCCGGTAACTCTGCGTCCATCACTCGTCTCCTCCTCCGGTTACTCTGCGTCCATCACTTGTCTCCTCCTCCGGTTACTCGGCCACATTGTTCCTACTCCATTACTTCAGGTCTCCGAACACTTGTCTCCTCCTCCGGTAACTCGTCGTCCATTCACCTGTTCCCCTCCGTTACCATTCGTCCATCCCTATTGTTCCCCTGCATGTACTCTTCGTCCAACACTTGTGTCCCCTCCCGGTTACCTGTGTCATCATTGTCTCCTCTTCCGGTTACTCTTAGTCCATCACTCGTTCTCATCCGGTTACTCTTCAGTCATCACTTGTTACCTCCTCCCGTTTACTCTCTGCCATCACTTGCTTCCTCTCCGTTTACTCTGTGTCCATCACTTGTCTCCTCCTCCCCTTTACTCTGCGTCCATGCCAAAGTCTCTTCCGTTACTCTGCTGTCATCATTGGCCCTCCATCGGTTTACTTTGGGTCCATCAACTTGTTCCTCCTTCCGTTACACTGTGTCCACACTTGTCTTCCTCCTCCATAATCTGCTTTTCTATCTACTTGTCTCCTCTCCGGTAACTCTTGCGGTTCTTCACTGTGTCTTCCTCCTCCGGTTACTTTTCGGTCATCACTTGTTCTCCGTTTTTCCCAGATTACTCATGTGTCATCACTTGTGCTCCTCCTCGGTAACTCTGTGTCCATCATTTGTCTCCTCCTCGGTTATCTGGTCATCACTTGTCTCCTTCTCCGTTACTTCTGCGTCCATCAACTTGTCTCCGTTTTGTCCGTTAATCGGTCCATCACATGTGTCCTCTTCGGGTACTCTGGGGTCCATACACTCGTATCCATCCTTCGTATCTGGCTGTCCATACCACTTGCCTCCTCCCCCCCGTTTACTCTGGGTCCGATCACTTGTCTCTCTTCGGTTACTCTGCGCATCACATCATCTCGATCTTCTCGGTTACTCTTCGTGCACAAATCCTGTGTCTCCTACCCGTTACTCTGTGTCCATCACTTCTCTCCTCCTCCGGTTACTCTGCGTCCATCACTTGTCTCTCCTCCGGTTACTCTGGGTCCATCACTTGTCTCCTCCTCCGTAACTCTGGGTCCATCACTTGTCTCCTCCTCCGGTTACTCTGCGTCCATCACTTGTCTCCTCCTCCGGTTACTCTGCGTCCATCACTTGTCTCCTCCTCCGTTACTCTGGTCCATCACTTGTCTCCTCCTCCGGTTACTCTGCGTCCATCACTTGTCTCCTCCTCCGGTTACTCTGCGTCCATCACTTGTCTCCTCCTCCCGTTACTCTGTGGTCCATCACTGTCTCCTCCTCCGGTTACTCTGTGTCCATCACTTGTCTCCTCCTCCGTTACTCTGTGTCCATCACTTGTCTCCTCCTCCGTTACTCTGGGTCCATCACTTGTCTCCTCCTCCGGTTACTCTGCGTCCATCACTTGTCTCCTCCTCCCGTTACTCTGTGTCCATCACTTGTCTCCTCCTCCGGTTACTCTGCGTCCATCACTTGTCTCCTCCTCCGGTTACTCTGCGGTCCATCACCGTCTCCTCCTCCGGTTACTCTTCGGTCCATCACTTGTCTCCTCCTCCCGTTACTCTGTGTCCATCACTTGTCTCCTCCTCCGTTACTCTGCGTCCATCACTCGTCTCCTCCTCCGGTTACTCTTCGTCCATCACTTGTCTCCTCCTCCCGTTACTCTGTCCATCACTTGTCTCCTCCTCCCGTTACTCTGTGTCCATCACTTGTCTCCTCCTCCCGTTACTCTGGGTCCATCACTTGTCTCCTCCGGTTACTTGGTCCATCACTTGTCTCCTCCTCCGTTACTCTCGTCCATCACTTGTCTCCTCCTCCGGTTAACTCTGCGTCCATCACTTGTCTCCTCCGGTTACTCTGTGTCCATCACTTGTCTCCTCCTCCGGTTACTCTGTGTCCATCACTTGTCTCCTCCTCCCGTTACTCTGGGTCCATCACTTGTCTCCTCCTCCGGTTACTCTGTGTCCATCACTTGTCTCCTCCTCCGGTCACTCTGCGTCCATCACTCGTCTCCTCCTCCGGTTACTCTTCGTCCATCACTTGTCTCCTCCTCCGTTACTCTCGTCCATCACTTGTCTCATCCTCCGTTACTCTGTGTCCATCACTTGTCTCCTCCTCCCGTTACTCTGCGGTCCATCACTTGTCTCTCCTCCGGTTACTTGTGTCCATCACTTGTCTCCTCCTCCCGTTACTCTGGGTCCATCACTTGTCTCCTCCTCCGGTTACTCTGCGTCCATCACTTTCTCCTCCCGTTACTCTG
>JARQOC010000001.1:624914291-624922275 GCA_033576535.1 Allobates femoralis | reverse complement strand
TCTGGTCCATCACTTGTCCCTCCTCCCGTTCTCTGGTCCATCACTTGTCTCCTTTCCCGGTTATTTGGGGTTCCATCACTTTCTCCTCCCCGGTTACTCTGGTCCTCACGTCCCCTCCTGGGTTCTCTGCGTCAATCATTTCTCCTCCGTTACTCTGGGTCCATCACTTGTCTCCTCCTCCGGTAACTTTTGGTCCATCACTTGTCTCCTCCTCCGGAAACTCTGGTCCATCACTTGTCTCCTCCCCCCGTTACTCTGGTCCATCCCCTGTCTCCCCCTTTCCGGGTTTACTCTGGGTCCATCACTTGGGTCTCCTCCTCCGGTTACTCTGGTCCATCACTTGTCTCCTCCTCCGGTTACTCCTTGTCCATCACTTGTTCTCCTCCCCCGGTTACTCTGGGCCCATCACTTTTTCTCCTCCTCCGGTTACTCTGGTCCATCCACTTGTCTCCTCCTCCGGAAACTCTGGTCCATCACTTGTCTCCCCCTCCGGAACTCTTTTCCCAAATCACTTGTTCCTCCCCCCGGTTTTAAACTCGGGGTTCCATCATTTGTCTCCTTGTGGACTTTGTATCTCAGTTTGGAATCTTGTGATTTCTTTTGCTACAATGTTGCAGTCTGGGGTCACATGACACCACAGTGATGACGTCCTTTACTCTCAGCCATTTCTACATTAGTTATTGGTTTTGTTTGATCCTTTTGTAGATTTTCCCTACAAGCAGGACGGTCATGTCCCGTTATCAGGTGATGTCACTATGAGTCGGGTCCTTTCTTCTGCTTCATCTGTGTCACAGCAATGTCTCCTCTAACCTATATCTATTTTGTGTGTAGGGCCCTGTGTCCACACTGCGCGTTTACGCTGCATATTTTGATGCATATTTTGAGAAATCTGAAACCAACCCAGTCTGAGGGCTCAGAAGTGCTGCGCCCACGTTGCGTTTTCTTTACCTTGCGTATTTGGTACAGACATAATCAGCAGCGTGTCCATCAGTGTTCCATATTTGCTGCATCTTTCAGTCATAGAGATCATTAAAAAAAATATATGTATTGAAAAATGCAGCAAATACTCACCAAAAGTACACCAAGAAGGTGCATTTCTGCCAGGAGAGGTGGAGGTGATGCCAAAAAACGTCAGCACCAAATACCCAGCGCAGGCACAAAACCTTCTCATGTACAGAAACATGAAATAATGGTGCTCTAGAAATATCTATTATAATATTTACCTTGTGACATCCGTCATCAGCTTCCGCCATAATTGTGTTCTCTATCATACAATTGGTCAGCACAAGTTGCTGTGGCCATATTTGGACACCCAAGTGATGGGTGTTCAAATATGGCCCCCGCTAGCCCATCGCTTCCCTCTGCCCCACAAACCCATCGCCGCAGCCCGATGCCAGCCATCCATCCCCCGCCTGCCACAAGCACCTCAGAGTGAGCTCCTACAGGACTTGTGATGATGTCACGGTCATGGGCAGAGCCAGGTGCATGTGACATCACCACAGGTCCTTTACACAGGACTTCCCTCTCCTCCACAGCAAAATATGTGCCGCCCCATCCCAGTCTATGTGTCCCCTCAGCAGCCAGTGATTCTGCCCCAGCCTATGTGCCCCCCAACAGCTTGTGGCCACCCAGCAGTCTGTGCCCTCACCCCAGGTTATGTGCCCCCCAGCAGCCTACGTCCCCCCCCCATCAGATTAGGCCCCCATCCCAACAGCCTATGTGCCCCCACCTCAGCAGTGTAATGTTACCTTTGACTTACTTTATTTTAATTTTACCACAGGAGGAGGCGCAAGTGCACAGGGGAGGGAGCAAGCACACAGGGAGCAGACAGAGCAGATAGGGAGAGAAGACCAAGCACAGGGGAAGCAGACAGCGCACAGAGGGAGAGCGCACAGGGGAAGCAGACAGCGCACAGGGGAAGCAGACAGCGCACAGGGGAAGCAGACAGCGCACAGGGGAAGCAGACAGCGCACAGGGGAAGCAGACAACGTACAGAGGGAGAGCGCACAGGGGAAGCAGACAGCGCACAGAGGGAGAGCGCACAGGGGAAGCAGACAGCGCACAGAGGGAGAGCGCACAGGGGAAGCAGACAGCGCACAGGGGAAGCAGACAGCGCACAGGGGAAGCAGACAGCGCACAGAGGGAGAGCGCACAGGGGAAGCAGACAGCGCACAGAGGGAGAGCGCACAGGGGAAGCAGACAGCGCACAGAGGGAGAGCGCACAGGGGAAGCAGACAGCGCACAGAGGGAGAGCGCACAGGGGAAGCAGACAGCGCACAGAGGGAGAGCGCACAGGGGAAGCAGACAGTGCACAGGGGAAGCAGACAGCGCACAGGGGAAGCAGACAACGTACAGAGGGAGAGCGCACAGGGGAAGCAGACAGCGCACAGAGGGAGAGCGCACAGGGGAAGCAGACAGCACACAGAGGGAGAGCGCACAGGGGAAGCAGACAGCGCACAGAGGGAGAGCGCACAGGGGAAGCAGACAGCGCACAGAGGGAGAGCGCACAGGGGAAGCAGACAGCGCACAGAGGGAGAGCGCACAGGGGAAGCAGACAGTGCACAGGGGAAGCAGACAGCCCACAGAGGGAGAGCGCACAGGGGAAGCAGACAGCGCACAGAGGGAGAGCGCACAGGGGAAGCAGACAGCGCACAGTGGGGAGACAGCACATGGGGGGAAGACAATTCAAAGGCGAGAAGACAGCACAGGGGGAGTAGAGCGACAGCGGACAGAGGAGAGAGATGGCTGCTGCCCTCAGCACCACAGAGCCTGCCCCCATTGTGACATCACCGCCGTCCTGATGTGATAGCATCTGGCCTCCATCTAATAATAAATTAATTATTATTATGTCCTAATTTTAGCTTTCTCTGGTTCTGGTATTTTGTCTTCTCCTTTCCTTATGGTGAAGATTTCAGGTGAAGTCATCGTTGTCGGGGGGTCAGTGATTTGGGTGATTTGGGGTCAGGATCCTGTGGGGGGGACGGTGATTTGGGGGTCGGGATCCTGTGGGGGTTGGTGATTTGGGTATCGGGATCCTGTGGGGGGGGGTCGGGATCCTGTGGACGTCAGTGATTTGGGTGCTGGGATCCTATGGGGGGTCGGGATCCTGTGGGGGTCGGTGATTTGGGTGTCTGGATCCTGTGGGGGGGGGGAGTCGGGATCCTGTGGGCATCACTAATTTGGGTGTTGGGATCTTGTGGTGGGGTCAGGATCCTGTGGGGTCAGTGATTTGGGTGTCGGGATCCTGTGGGGGTCGGTGATTTGGGGGGTCAGGATCCTGTGGGGTCAGTGATTTGGGTGTCAGGATCCTGTGGGGGTCGGTGATTTGGGGGGTCAGGATCATGTGGGGTCGGTGATCCTGTGGTGTGACGTTGGCGCACAGCGACATCTGATGGTGGAGCCGGCTGCGTCCGTTATTAGCATCATTAGACACGTCTGTGATTGTGTTTCCTCCCGGCGCTGACGATTTATGGCGGCTCCGTCCTCCCAGGACGTTCGCTGAATATTATTGCAGCAGCTCAGCGTCCATTTCTTCTTTGACTAACAGGAAGTCAATATTTGGAGGCCCCGGGGAGATGGCTGATGCATTGTTCTCCGGCCTCATATATTACATTATTCAGTGGACATGCAGCAGCAGCATGCCATTCCCCGGCATCAATGATGGCGGCGTTGTGTCAGAGGCGAGCGCCGGGGGACAGCTCTGCACACTAACACCGCCGTCTGCTCACCACTCCCTCCGCTATAATGTTCTGCTCCTGAATACGATTTATTCCATAGTAAAATCTCAGAATCTGTTCTAACCAGCAGAAAGGAGATAGAGCCTTCATTGTACTGAATCTGTGGCACGGCTGGAAAGTTAGTACACCCTTCAGAATGTTCCAGGTTTCTGCAGTGTTTTCATTCTAAAATCATAAAATTCTCTTTTAAACTAAAGTCTCCTCCACCTGCATCATCTGTCCCAAAGTCTCCTCCACCTGCAGAACTCTGTCCCAAAGTCCTCAGACTTCTCCAGCTCATCTGATTGGGAGGTAGCGCCCCCCGGGGATCCCGCTTGGCAATGGAAAAACACCCACAACCGTGGTTTTTTTCCCAAAGTAACACAATGCAGCAGTTTATTATACCATCACAACCTGCTTAGGCCGGGTTCACACTACGGCTGGGATCCGGTCCGTGGCTGTCCGCTTGAGACAGACAACTGTGGACCGGATCAGCACACAGAACCGGAGGGCTAATTTGCTCTTTTATACACATCCTGGAGTATTACTAACAGCTCCATCGACTATCAGGAGCTCCTATGGCGGTTGTGGTCTTCTGATAGGGATCATTCCCCATCTTATTACCTAGTGGATACGTCATGCATGGCGCTCTTGCACAAGCTATCATGAGTCACCCACTTGACATCATACAGGGTAGTTTTACATATGCCCTTATGATTCACACGTCTATACATCATGGTGGCTATGCCCGCCTGGCACACACATTGTATGTGTCCCCACCCTATGGGACATCAGAGACCATGGTAGTCTCTCTCACACCGGCCTTTGTCCATGACGCCGGTTATAACCAGGCCCAGAGCTGGGTCCAGCCATCTGAGCTCCAGGGCAAGCCAGGCATCCCTGAGGACTCCTCGGCACGTGTCTTCCAGGTTGCCAGCCACTTCCACGTCTGCCATCACAGGCCCAGACCTCCAGGACAGCGGCTGCACCAAAGACGCCATCGCGAGCTCCTCCAGGCTCAGCCAGTCTTCTCACCTACAGGTGCTGCAAACCCTCAGCCCTCTGTCCTCATGCTTCCACTCAGTCAACGGGTCCTTTACCGACTACCCAGGCAGACCCAATGGCGGCTATGCCCGCGTGGCTTCATTTACATTATACATCTTACATAAAATACGAGTCCCTACAGACCCACAGGGATCCGGTATGCAGCCGGTCCACCCCTGTTCAGACAGGCCACACAGTTTCAGACAGGCCGATACACTGCACCGAGCCTTACACATCTCACACCTTAGTCAACAGGACCCTCTCACAGTCGGTACCAATGGCGGTTACAGCCGCCCGGCCTCCGTGGGCTCCAACTCATCACAGGACCCACACACACACACATACATCCACAGTCCAGCATTGACTTCTATGGACTTCAGCCTGGTCAGGCCCAGACCACACACACCAGCACAGTCTGGCATGGACTTCAGCCCTCTAGGCCCAGACCAGGTTGTGAGCCACCTGAGCTCCCGGGCAGTCACAGCCTCCCCCCAGGTCTCCTCACCCTGCCCATGATGCCCGGCTGCCTCCAAGCTTTACCAACCCAGGCAGAGATCCCGGACAGCACCTCACCACAATGGTCAGAGTGAGCCCCCTATAAGATCAGCCAGGACCCCCATACACTCAGGTGCTCCACTAACCTCTCGGTCCGGCCACAGGCTTCATATGGCTCTGAGGGACCGGCGTCTCCGGCAGGGAGAACCAGGCGTCCTGCCTCATCCCCCCCAACAGGGAACGGGACCCCTCAGACACGTTCTATCCCTCAGAGGATCATGTCTGGTCTCTCTCCCAAACACAGGCCTAGACAGCTACTATCTGGCCTGCCACACCCACTCCAGACACCCCCTCCCCACACCAGACACCCCCACACTCCAGACACCCCCCCACACCAGACACACACACACTCCAGACACACACCCACACCTGCCACACCTGCACCTGACACACCCCCACACTCCAGACACACCCCCACACTCCAGACACACCCCCACACTCCAGACACACACCCACACGCCAGACACACACCCCACACGCCAGACACACACCCACATGCCAGACACACCCCCACACTCCAGACACACCCCCCACACTCCAGACACCCCCCCACACTCCAGACACACACACACTCCAGACACACACACACTCCTGACACACACGCACACTCCTGACACACCCCCACACCTGACACACACCCACACCTGACACACCCACACCCCTGACACACACCCACTCCAGGTACTTGTAACAATCAGAACACACTGCTCTTTTATAGGCTGCTCATTGGTCTCATCAACCCTTTAGCTGTTAACCCACTGTATACTGGTCAGGTCTAACACAGCATTCATACAGAGTAAAACAGGCTGTTGTGAACAGGCTCTTTTGCTGTATGCCAGCCATGAGCTAACATGCCAGGCCATACCTTACAAAGCCCATGTGATGCACCCCGGCAATGGGGCACCATGCCAGCCGTGCCTCACAAAGCCCATGTGAGTCATGTCGGCCACGTGCCATAGCGCTGGCATGCCTCAGAGGATTTATGTTACTTATAACCGTTACTTATAGCCGTCGTATTCTGCAGCGCTGTACAGACATCATCACTGCCCCATCAAGGCTCACAATTTACATTCACCATTAGCCTATGGAGATTGGTATGGAGATATGGGGAGGAGTCTTTGGGAAGAACCCAGAGGAAACACGAGAGAACCTGGAGGAAACACGAGAGAACCTGCAGGAAACATGGGGAGAACCAAGAGGAAACAAGGGGAGAACCTGGAGGAAACACGGGGAGAACCTGGAGGAAACACGAGAGAACCTGGAGGAAACACGGGGAGAACAAGGAGGAAACACAGGGAGAACAAGGAGGAAACACAGGGAGAACAAGGAGGAAACACAGGGAGAACAAGGAGGAAACACAGGGAGAACAAGGAGGAAACACGGGAGAACCTGGAGGAAACACGAGAAAACCTGGAGGAAACACAGGGAGAACAAGGAGGAAACACAGGAGAACCTGGTGGAAACACAGGGAGAACCTGGTGGAAACACAGGGAGAACCTGGAGGAAACACAGGGAGAACCTGGAGGAAACACAGGGAGAACCTGGAGGAAACACAGGAGAACCTGGAGGAAACACAGGAGAACCTGGAGGAAACACGGGGAGAACCTGGAGGAAACACAGGGAGAACAAGGAGGAAACACAGGAGAACCTGGAGGAAACACGGGGAGAACAAGGAGGAAACACAGGGAGAACCTGGAGGAAAACACGGGGAGAACAAGAAGGACACACAGGAGAACCTGGAGGAAACACGGGGAGAACCTGGAGGAAACACAGGGAGAACCTGGAGGAAACACAGGGAGAACCTGGAGGAAACACAGGGAGAACCTGGAGGAAACACAGGGAGAACCTGGAGGAAACACAGGGAGAACCTGGAGGAAACACAGGAGAACCTGGAGGAAACACAGGAGAACCTGGAGGAAACACAGGGAGAACCTGGTGGAAACACAGGGAGAACCTGGTGGAAACACAGGGAGAACCTGGAGGAAACACAGGGAGAACCTGGAGGAAACACAGGGAGAACCTGGAGGAAACACAGGAGAACCTGGAGGAAACACAGGAGAACCTGGAGGAAACACGGGGAGAACCTGGAGGAAACACGGGGAGAACCTGGAGGAAACACGGGGAGAACCTGGAGGAAACACGGGGAGAACCTGGAGGACCCGGAGGAAACACGGGAGAACCCGGAGAAAACACAGGGAGAACCCGGAGAAAACACAGGGAGAACCCGGAGAAAACACAGGGAGAACCCGGAGAAAACACAGGGAGAACCCGGAGAAAACACAGGGAGAACCCGGAGGAAGCACAGGGAGAACCCAGAGGAAGCACAGGGAGAACCCGGAGGAAGCACAGGGAGAACCCGGAGGAAGCACAGGGAGAACCCCGAGGAAGCACAGGGAGAACCCCGAGGAAGCACAGGGAGAACCCGAGGAAGCACAGGAGAACCTAGAGGAAACACAGAGAACCCAGAGGAAACACGGGGAGAACCTGGAGGAAACACGGGGAGAACCTGGAGGAAACACGAGAGAACCTGGAGGAAACACAGGGAGAACAAGGAGGAAACACAGGGAGAACAAGGAGGAAACACAGGGAGAACAAGGAGGAAACACAGGGAGAACCTGGAGGAAACACGGGAGAACCTGGAGGAAACACGAGAAAACTGGAGGAAACAC
>JARQOC010000001.1:624714291-624909291 GCA_033576535.1 Allobates femoralis | reverse complement strand
GCTTGTCCTCTCCCTCCTCGCTTGTCCTCTCCCTCCTCGCTTGTCCTCTCCCTCCTCGCTTGTCCTCTCCCTCCTCGCCCGTCCTCTACGTCCTCGCCCGTTCTCTCCCTCCACTCCTCGCCCATCCTCTCCCTCCTTGCCCGTCCTCTCCCTTCTCGCTTTTCCTCTCCCTCCTCGCTTGTCCTCTCCCCCCTCGCCCAGTTCTCATCCCTCCTTGCTTGTCCTCTCCCTCCTCGCTTGTCCTCTCCCTCCTCGCTTGCCCTCTCAATCCTCGCTTGCCCTCTCAATCCTCGCTTGTCCTCTCAATCCTCGCTTGTCCTCTCAATCCTCGCTTGTCCTCTCCCTCCTCGCTTGTCCTCTCCCTCCTCGCTTGTCCTCTCCCTCCTTGCTTGTCCTCTCCCCCCTCGCCCAGTCCTCTCCCTCCTCGCTTGTTCTCTCCCTCCTCGCCCAGTTCTCTCCCTCCTCGCTTGTTCTCTCCCTCCTCGCCCGTCCTCTACGTCCTCGCCCGTCCTCTACGTCCTCGCCCGTTCTCTCCCTCCACTCCTCGCCCGTCCTCTCCCTCCTTGCCAGTCCTCTCCCTCCTTGCCCGTCCTCTCCCTCCTTGCCCGTCCTCTCCCTTCTCGCTTTTCCTCTCCCTCCTCGCTTGTCCTCTCCCCCCTCGCCCAGTTCTCAGCCCTCCTTGCTTGTCCTCTCCATCCTTGCTTGTCCTCTCCCTCCTCGCTTGTCCTCTCCCTCCTCGCTTGTCCTCTCCCTCCTCGCTTGCCCTCTCAATCCTCGCTTGCCCTCTCAATCCTCGCTTGTCCTCTCAATCCTCGCTTGTCCTCTCAATCCTCGCTTGTCCTCTCAATCCTCGCTTGTCCTCTCCCTCCTCGCTTGTCCTCTCCCTCCTCGCTTGTCCTCTCCCCCCTCGCCCAGTCCTCTCCCCCCTCGCCCAGTCCTCTTCCCCCTCGCCCAGTCCTCTCCCCCCTCGCCCAGTCCTCTTCCCCCTCGCCCAGTCCTCTTCCCCCTCGCCCAGTCCTCTCCCTCCTCGCTTGTCCTCTCCCCCCTCGCCCAGTCCTCTCCCCCCTCGCCCAGTCCTCTTCCCCCTCGCCCAGTCCTCTCCCTCCTCGCTTGTTCTCTCCCTCCTCGCCCAGTTCTCTCCCTCCTCGCCCAGCTCTCCCTCCTCGCCCGTCCTCTCCCCCCTCGCCCGTCCTTCTCCCCCCTTGCTCTGCTCCTGATTATTTATTCCCCACGAGCTGCAGCGAGAAGTCTGATTGTATTTCTTCCTTATAAACAATCCCATTTGTCTCACTCGAATTTTTGGTTTGCTTTCAATGTAATTCTCTCTGGAGGGGCGACCTGGAGTCGAGGAACGAGCGCTTACTGCTAAATTATTAAACCCTGCTCAGCTCATTAACCCCTGAGGTGCCAGGTTTATGCTCTTCCCTTAGTTTTAATGGTGGTGCCACCCATTATCATTTGGGGGTAGATGGAGTCTGACAACTACTGCAGTAACAGCCCCAAATTCTGCTACAAATCAACCACATGTGGTCACTGAATATAAAGATGACGTCATCGGGCAGCTGAAACACAGAGCAACCGAGATGGATCAACGCTGAAAGAAAATCAAAGAAAACGCAATTCATTCACAAAGAAAAGAAAAAATTGTGTCCAATGCAAGTCAGTATGCAGATACATCGTATCAGACTCTACACCATATCAGACTCTACACCGTATCAGACTCTACACCGTATCAGACTCTACACCGTATCAGACTCTACACCGTATCAGACTCTACACCGTATCAGACTCTACATTGTATCAGACTCTACACCGTATCAGACTCTACACCGTATCAGACTCTACATTGTATCAGACTCTACATCGTATCAGACTCTACACCGTATCAGACTCTACACCGTATCAGACTCTACATTGTATCAGACTCTACACCGTATCAGACTCTACACCGTATCAGACTCTACACCGTATCAGATTCTATATTGTATCAGACTCTACACCGTATCAGATTCTATATTGTATCAGACTCTACACCGTATCAGACTCTACATTGTAGCAGACTCTACACCGTATCAGACTCTACACCGTATCAGACTCTACACCGTATCAGATTCTATATTGTATCAGACTCTACACCGTATCAGATTCTATATTGTATCAGACTCTACACCGTATCAGATTCTATATTGTATCAGACTCTACACCGTATCAGACTCTACATTGTAGCAGACTCTACACCGTATCAGACTCTACATTGTATCAGACTCTACACCGTATCAGACTCTACACCGTATCAGACTCTACACCGTATCAGACTCTACACCGTATCAGATTCTATATTGTATCAGACTCTACACCGTATCAGACTCTACACCGTATCAGACTCTACACCGTATCAGACTCTACATCGTATCAGACTCTACACCGTATCAGATTCTATATTGTATCAGACTCTACACCGTATCAGACTCTACACCGTATCAGACTCTACACCGTATCAGACTCTACACCGTAGCAGACTCTACATTGTATCAGACTCTACACCGTATCAGACTCTACACCGTATCAGACTCTACACCGTATCAGACTCTACACCGTATCAGATTCTATATTGTATCAGACTCTACACCGTATCAGACTCTACACCGTATCAGACTCTACACCGTATCAGACTCTACATCGTATCAGATTCTATATTGTATCAGACTCTACACCGTATCAGACTCTACACCGTATCAGACTCTACATCGTATCAGATTCTATATTGTATCAGACTCTACACCGTATCAGACTCTACACCGTATCAGACTCTACACCGTATCAGACTCTACACCGTATCAGACTCTACATCGTATCAGATTCTATATTGTATCAGACTCTACACCGTATCAGACTCTACACCGTATCAGACTCTACACCGTAGCAGACTCTACACCGTAGCAGACTCTACACCGTATCAGACTCTACACTGTATCAGACTCTACACCGTATCAGACTCTACATCGTATCAGACTCTACACCGTATCAGACTCTACACCGTATCAGACTCTACACCGTAGCAGACTCTACACCGTAGCAGACTCTACACCGTAGCAGAAGGTACCTTTACACGCCGCCACAACAGGATGCATACAACCCGCTACAGGCTACAAATGTAGCTTGTGGCGCCAATATCGCCCGTAGTAGCGGCGTCTGAAGACGGGACGACACAGCCGGCTACAGATACATCTGTATCCGTGCACTGCCCATAAACAGATGGCAACATCGCCGATTGTAGCGAGCTGTATCGGCGTGTAAAGAACCCACAGAAGGGAACTGTGGACACCCGGCGATGTAGCTGCAATGTAGCTAAGGCGTCACACAGGCTCCGGGTTACCGCGCCCCATCTGCGATCATTGGAGGAAGCTCCTGCGTTACGATTAGTAGTCGCTGCACAGGGAGGCATATTTAAGGAGCTGACCAGTCACACTACACAATCGCTCGAACGTCATGTATTAATCAGCCTCCTGCGCTGGCTGGCCAATCATGATGTTATTGCTTTGTCCTATCAGCGTACGGAATTCTCGTAATCCACAATTGTGGCACGCCTATGTGCTGTCCCTGCTGCACCAGGTCCGCCCATATTAGCTTGTTGTAGCGGTGTGTAAATGAGGTACGCTGAGCTACAGATGGCTACTTGAGACACCCGGCGATGTAGCCAGCTGTACATGTAGCGTAGCGTAGCGCACCTTGTGGCGGCGTGTAAAGAGGGTGCGTTTCCCGTTTGTAACCGTTTGGCCGTGCTCGTGCACGTGAAGTAGCAGTTGGTATCCATCCTGTTGTGGCGGCGTGTAAAGGTACCATAAGGCATCGTATCAGACTCTACATTGTATCAGACTCTACACCGTATCAGACTCTACACCGTATCAGACTCTACACCGTATCAGACTCTACACCGTAGCAGACTCTACACCGTATCAGACTCTACACCGTAGCAGACTCTACACCGTAGCAGACTCTACATTGTATCAGACTCTACACCGTATCAGACTCTACACCGTATCAGACTCTACACCGTAGCAGACTCTACACCGTATCAGACTCTACACCGTAGCAGACTCTACACCGTAGCAGACTCTACACCGTATCAGACTCTACACCGTAGCAGACTCTACACCGTATCAGACTCTACATTGTATCAGACTCTACACCGTATCAGACTCTACACCGTATCAGACTCTACACCGTATCAGACTCTACACCGTAGCAGACTCTACACCGTATCAGACTCTACACCGTATCAGACTCTACACCGTATCAGACTCTACATTGTATCAGACTCTACACCGTAGCAGACTCTACACCGTATCAGACTCTACACCGTATCAGACTCTACATTGTATCAGACTCTACACCGTAGCAGACTCTACACCGTATCAGACTCTACACCGTAGCAGACTCTACACCGTAGCAGACTCTACACCGTAGCAGACTCTACACCGTATCAGATTCTACACCGTATCAGACTCTACACCGTAGCAGACTCTACATTGTATCAGACTCTACACCGTAGCAGACTCTACACCGTATCAGACTCTACACCGTATCAGATTCTACACTGTATCAGACTCTACATCGTAGCAGACTCTACACCGTAGCAGACTCTACACCGTATCAGATTCTACACCGTAGCAGACTCTACATCGTATCAGATTCTACATTGTATCAGATTCTATATTGTTTGATACAAGCCTCACATCATTTTTCAATCACAATTATGATTTGTTAACATCCCCACATATTTATATTGTTTACAAAATCTAAGATTTCTGTAAAGCAATGCTGTCTGCAGGCGGCTTCTTTTATGGAAGAAATGATGTTACATTGTCTCACTGGTTAGAGTGTAGCCTTCCAATGCCTCTTAACATTCCCCAATATAATGAGGCCAAAACGACTTCCAAATATCCTGGACAAACATCCAACCACACCCCTGAATACTCTGGACAAACCTCCAAACACATCCCTGATTACTCTGGACAAACCTCCAAACACATCCCTGATTACTCTGGACAAACCTCCAAAAACACCCCTGATTACTCTGGACATACCTCCAAACACATCCCTGAGTACTCTGGACAAACCTCCAAACACACCCTGAATACTCTGGACAAACCTCCAAACACACCCCTGATTACTCTGGACATACCTCCAAACACATCCCTGAATACTCTGGACAAACCTCCAAACACACCCCTGAATACTCTGGACAAACCTCCAAAAACACCCCTGATTACTCTGGACAAACCTCCAAACACACCCCTGAATACTCTGGACAAACCTCCAAACACATCCCTGATTACTCTGGACAAACCTCCAAACACATCCCTGATTACTCTGGACAAACCTCCAAAAACACCCCTGATTACTCTGGACATACCTCCAAACACATCCCTGAGTACTCTGGACAAACCTCCAAACACACCCCTGAATACTCTGGACAAACCTCCAAACACACCCCTGATTACTCTGGACATACCTCCAAACACATCCCTGAATACTCTGGACAAACCTCCAAACACACCCCTGAATACTCTGGACAAACCTCCAAAAACACCCTGATTACTCTGGACAAACCTCCAAACACACCCCTGAATACTCTGGACAAACCTCCAAACACATCCCTGAATACTCTGGACATACTTCCAAACACACCCCTGAATACTCTGGACAAACCTCCAAACACATCCCTGAATACTCTGGACATACCTCCAAACACACCCCTGATTACTCTGGACAAACCTCCAAACACATCCCTGAGTACTCTGGACAAACCTCCAAACACACCCCTGAATACTCTGGACAAACCTCCAAACACACCCCTGAATACTCTGGACAAACCTCCAAACACATCCCTGAATACTCTGGACAAACCTCCAAACACACCCCTGAATACTCTGGACATACCTCCAAACACATCCCTGAATACTCTGGACAAACCTCCAAACACACCCCTGAATACTCTGGACAAACCTCCAAACACATCCCTGAATACTCTGTACATACCTCCAAACACACTCCTGAATACTCTGGACAAACCTCCAAACACACCCCTGAATACTCTGGACAAACCTCCAAACACATCCCTGAATACTCCGGACAAACCTCCAAACACATCCCTGAATACTCTGGCTACACGTCCAAACACATCCCTGAATACTGTGGCCACACAAGCCTGAGTACTCTGGCCACACCCCAAACACACCCCGGAATTCTCTGGCCACACACCCAAACACACTCCTGAACGCTCTGGCCACATCTCCAAAACCACCCCCAGAATACTCTGGCAGCACCTACAAACACACTCATGAATACTCTGACCACACCTTCAAACTCACCCTGAATATTCTGGCCACTCCTTCAAACCCACCCCCAAATACAAAGGCCACACCTCCAAATACACCTGTGATTAAAGTTTCTGCTGTCCTTAAGTTAAGCAGCTGGAGTTGTGGGGTGGATGTGCATCTTGTAGGTATAGATTGTTTGTTATTTACAGCATCAGATACATTGACCCCCTGGGGAGTTCACCTCCAGGTTCTCCTGCATTCAGTGATTGATCCTCTGGGGAGTTCACCTCCAGGTTCACCTGCATTCAGTGATTGATCCTCTGGGGAGTTCACCTCCAGGTTCTCCTGCATTCAGTGATTGATCCTCTGGGGAGTTCACCTCCAGGTTCACCTGCATTCAGTGATTGATCCTCTGGGGAGTTCACCTCCAGGTTCTTCTGCATTCAGTGATTGATCCTCTGGGGAGTTCACCTCCAGGTTCTCCTGCATTCAGTGGCTGATCCTCTGGGGAGTTCACCTCCAGGCTCACCTGCATTCAGTGATTGATCCACTGGGGAATTCACCTCCAGGTTCTCCTGCATTCAGTGACTGATCCTCTGGGAAGTTCACCTCCAGGTTCTCCTGCATTCAGTGACTGATTCTCTGGGGAGTTCACCTCCAGGTTCACCTGCATTCAGTGATTGATCCTCTGGGGAGTTCACCTCCAGGTTCTCCTGCATTCAGTGATTGATCCTCTGGGGAGTTCACCTCCAGGTTCTCCTGCATTCCGTGGCTGCTCCTCTGGGGAGTTCACCTCCAGGTGCTCCTGCATTCAGTGATTGATCCTCTGGGGAGTTCACCTCCAGGTTCTCCTGCATTCAGTGATTGATTCTCTGGGGAGTTCACCTCCAGGTTCTCCTGCATTCAGTGGCTGATCCTCTGGGGAGTTCACCTCCAGGCTCACCTGCATTCAGTGATTGATCCACTGGGGAATTCACCTCCAGGTTCTCCTGCATTCAGTGACTGATCCTCTGGGAAGTTCACCTCCAGGTTCTCCTGCATTCAGTGACTGATTCTCTGGGGAGTTCACCTCCAGGTTCTCCTGCATTCAGTGGCTGATTCTCTGGGGAGTTCACCTCCAGGCTCACCTGCATTCAGTGGCTGATCCTCTGGGGAGTTCACCTCCAGGTTCTCCTGCATTCAGTGGCTGATCCTCTGGGGAGTTCACCTCCAGGTTCTCCTGCATTCAGTGATTGATCCTCTGGGGAGTTCACCTCCAGGTTCACCTGCATTCAGTGATTGATCCTCTGGGGAGTTCACCTCCAGGTTCACCTGCATTCAGTGATTGATCCTCTGGGGAGTTCACCTCCAGGTTCACCTGCATTCAGTGATTGATCCTCTGGGGAGTTCACCTCCAGGTTCTCCTGCATTCAGTGATTGATCCTCTGGGGAGTTCACCCCCAGGTTCTCCTGCATTCAGTGATTGATCCTCTGGGGAGTTCACCTCCAGGTTCACCTGCATTCAGTGATTGATTCTCTGGAGAGTTCACCTCCAGGTTCTCCTGCATTCAGTGCCGCCATGTAGCAGTCAGCAGGACACAGCCTGCGGTTTGCAGTGATTGTCGGTGGATCAGTCGTCTTCCATCATTTGGATAATGTTTGTTTGCTCACGGATTTGTCTTAAGTTTTCTTTGGCTGCAGAATGTGAGTAACATAAGGGGAGCGCAGCGGATCTGCAGACGGCGAGAGCCCAAGTGTCACAGAATATCTCATTATAGAGAGGATTAGGGGCGGTGAGGGTGACCGGGAGGAACCTGGGACGCACTGCTGAGATTTCATTTATTTTGGAGATTTTCCTGGTAGAAAATACTGTGCAAACAAATCATGAAGTACGAAGCTCCGAGAGACGATCCACTCCACCACCGCACGTTACAGGATTAATACTGTACTGATCCTCTGTAATAATACTCCAAACACAGGAAAGCTGCACTCACTATTCTGTTGTTACATCGTGTCTTATCCTCCAGTCACCTCCAGAGCTGCACTCACTATTCTGTTGTTACATCGTGTCTTATCCTCCAGTCACCTCCAGAGCTGCATTCACTATTCTGCTGTTACATCGTGTCTTACCCTCCAGTCACCTCCAGAGCTGCAGTCATTATTCTGTTGTTACATCGTGTCTTATCCTCCAGTCACCTCCAGAGCTGCATTCACTATTCTGTTGTTACATCATGTCTTATCTTCCAGTCACCTCCAGAGCTGATGCCACTATTCTGCTGTTACATCATATCTTATCCTCCAGTCACCTCCAGAGCTGTAGTCACTATTCTACTGTTACATCATATCTTATCCTCCAGTCACCTCCAGAGCTGCGGTCACTATTCTGCTGTTACATCATGTCTTATCCTCCAGTCACCTCCAGAGCTGCACTCACTATTCTGCTGTTACATCGTGTCTTATCCTCCAGTCACCTCCAGAGCTGCACTCACTATTCTGCTGTTACATCATATCTTATCCTCCAGTCACCTCCAGAGCTGCACTCACTATTCTGTTGTTACATCGTGTCTTATCCTCCAGTCACCTCCAGAGCTGCACTCACTATTCTGTTGTTACATCGTGTCTTATCCTCCAGTCACCTCCAGAGCTGCACTCACTATTCTGTTGTTACATCGTGTCTTATCCTCCAGTCACCTCCAGAGCTGCGGTCACTATTCTGCTGTTACATCGTGTCATAAATGGCAAACTTTTGTTTCTTAAAAAAAATATGAACAATGTAAAAATTACTGAACATGGATGTATAGGGGCAGTATGTCTGTGCAGATACTGAACATGGAGGTATAGAGGTAGTATGGATGTGCAGATACTGAACATGAAGGAGGTATAGAGGCAGTATGTCTGTGCAGATACTGAACATGAAGGAGGTATAGAGGCAGCATGTCTGTGCAAATACTGAACATGAAGGAGGTATAGAGGCAGCATGTCTGTGCAGATACTGAACAAGCAGGAGGTATAGAGGCAATATGGATGTGCAGATACTGAACATGAAGGAGGTATAGGGCAGTATGTCTGTGCAGATACTGAACAAGCAGGAGGTATAGAGGCAGCATGTCTGTGCAGATACTGAACAAGCAGGAGGTATAGAGGCAGTATGGATGTGCAGATACTGAACAAGCAGGAGGTATAGAGGCAGTATGGATGTGCAGATACTGAACATGAAGGAGGTATAGAGGCAGTATGGATGTGCAGATACTGAACATGAAGGAGGTATAGAGGCAGTATGTCTGGCGCAGATACTGAACATGGAGGTATAGAGGCAGTATGTCTGTGCAGATACTGAACATGGAGGTATAGAGGCAGTATGTCTGTGCAGATACTGAACATGAAGGAGGTATAGAGGCAGTATGTCTGTGCAGATACTGAACATGGAGGTATAGAGGCAGTATAGATGTGCAGACACTGAACATGGAGGTATAGAGGCAGTATGTCTGTGCAGATACTGAACATGGAGGTATAGAGGCAGTATAGATGTGCAGACACTGGACACATAAAGATAGTTGGTACAGAGAGATAGAACAAGCAGGATATGTGGAAGAAATGTGGCACATTGTCATCCATCAAACATGGAGCGTGTTAGATGGATGACAGTGATGCGAGTGAAATGCGTGTTTTGGGTGAGTGTGGTGCGTGTGTGGTGCGTGTGTGGTGCTTGTGTGGTGCGTGTCTGTATGAAGCAGACTTCAGGGCCGCGGACAGCATATGCCGGTGAAGTTTCACTCCGTGTCCGTCAAAGCCTCAGAGCTTGAATTTGCCGGTTTCCCAGTACAGTAAGGAATGATGTTTCAGTGCTGTCACTGCATCATTGTTAAACACTCAGCCTCCTGACAAATAACCCCCTCTGCAGGCTCTGCGCAACATGTCAGCACAGAGGGGGTTAATAACCCGGTGTCTAAAGGGTTAAACCGATGTTGGTGTGATGACTCATTGGACACATGCTGTCATCACACCCTGGCTGTGCAGGGGTTTACAGGTGTTTTATTCGCAAGCCGCCAATAGTCGGGACATATTCATATACTTAAACTGCGGCCGGAGCTGTCAGCGGTGATTTACGCAATTTGCGTAATGTAACATCAGCAGAACTCCTGAAACGAGGATTAGACAGCCACCGAGTATGAAGTGAGTCATAAGGCCACAAATGCGACTATCGCCCGTGTGCTGTATGGGGGTACAATTTTCTCACCCATACACTTACATTGCCCACTCGCACGATCCACTCGCGTGCTGTCACATGATTGACTGCACTCGCTTTGGACTCGCAACGCGAGTGTTGTGCTGCCTGATAGAGCAACACTGGTCTGAGTGCAATGCAAGTCTCCCTCGCTTTGCACTCGCTCGAGTTACACGGATAGTGTGCCTTCAGCCTAAGCATTAAACAAGCAAGGGCTGTGGATGGATTATCTGTATGCAGCCACTGAACAAGCAGGGGATGTGGAGGGATTATATCTGTGCAGCCACTGAACAAGCAGGGGATGTGGAGAGATTATATCTGTGCAGACACTGTACAAGCAGGAGATGTGGAGGGATTATATCTGTACAGACATTGAACAAGCAGGAGATGTGGAGGGATTATATCTGTGTAGACACTGTACAAGCAGGTGATGTGGAGGGATTACATCTGTGTAGACACTGTACAAGCAGGAGATGTGGAGGGATTATATCTGTGCAGACACTGAACAAGCAGGAGATGTGGAGGGGTTATATCTGTGCAGACACTGAACAAGCAGGAGATGTGGAGGGATTATATCTGTACAGACACTGAACAAGCAAGAGATGTGGAGGGATTTTATCTGTACAGACACTGAACAAGCAGAGGATGTGGAGGGATTATATCTGTACAGACACTGAACAAGCAAGAGATGTGGAGAGATTATATCTGTGCAGACACTGAACAAGCAAGAGATGTGGAGGGATTTTATCTGTGCAGACACTGAACAAGCAGGGGATGTGGAGGGATTATATCTGTACAGACACTGAACAAGCAAGAGATGTGGAGAGATTATATCTGTGCAGACACTGAACAAGCAAGAGATGTGGAGGGATTATATCTGTGCAGACACTGAACAAGCAGGGGATGTGGAGGGATTATATCTGTGCAGACACTGAACAAGCAGGGGATGTGGAGGGATTATATCTGTGCAGACACTGAACAAGCAGGGGATGTGGAGGGATTATATCTGTACAGACACTGAACAAGCAGGGGATGTGGAGGGATTATATCTGTGCAGACACTGAACAAGCAAGAGATGTGGAGGGATTATATCTGTGTAGACACTGAACAAGCAGGGGATGTGGAGGGATTATATCTGTGTAGACACTGAACAAGCAGGGGATGTGGAGGGATTATATCTGTGCAGACACTGAACAAGCAAGAGATGTGGAGGGATTATATCTGTGCAGACAGTGAACAAGCAGGGGATGTGGAGGGATTATATCTGTGTAGACACTGAACAAGCAGGGGATGTGGAGGGATTATATCTGTGTAGACACTGAACAAGCAGGAGATGTGGAGGGATTATATTTCTGCAGAGACTGAACAATAATGATGCCAGTGATATGTGTAATTCCGGTGCATGTTGGGGTGCACTGTCTCTGCTGTTCCCCCTTAGATGTTGGATATTCTCGGTGACTCAGGGGGGGCGCGGATGTTGGGAGTCGCGCGGTGGCGGAGGTCTCCCAGGAACAAGTCCGGCTTGTAAGGAGACGGTGTAATTAATGTGGAGCGGTGGGAAGTCGATATCTGGGGAGGGGGACGGGCGAGGCCCCTGTCAGTGTTTATCTAATTAACTCGCTGAGTGAGATATAACAATACGCTGAGAAGGGGGCGATCAATAGCTCAGAAAGGATTCCACTAACAGAACATGTGGGCAGTGCTACAACATTAACCAGTGAGGGGCACCGACCACAGGGGGGCACCGCACAGTCCACCATTACCAGTGAGGGGCACCGGCCACAGGGGGGCACCGCGCAGTCCACCATTACCAGTGAGGGACACTGACCACCAGGGGGCACCGCGCAGTCCACCATTACCAGTGAGGGGCACTGACCACAGGGGGCACCACGCAGTCCACCATTACCAGTGAGGGGCACTGACCACCAGGGGGCACCGCGCAGTCCACCATTACCAGTGAGGGGCACTGACCACAGGGGGCACCACGCAGTCCACCATTACCAGTGAGGGGCACTGACCACCAGGGGGCACCGCGCAGTCCACCATTACCAGTGAGGGGCACCGACCACAGGGGGCACCGTGCAGTCCACCATTACCAGTGAGGGGCACCGACCACAGGGGGGCACCGCGCAGTCCACCATTACCAGTGAAGGGCACCGACCACAGGGGGGCACCGTGCAGTCCACCATTACCAGTGAGGGGCACCGACCACAGGGGGGCACCGTGCAGTCCACCATTACCAGTGAGAGGCACCGACCACAGGGGGGCACCGTGCAGTCTACCATTACCAGTGAGGAACACTGACCACAGGGGGGCACTGATCTCCGTATAGTGCAACGTATATGGTACATTGTACAGTATGTACAAATATATACAGTATAATTAGTATATATGAAATATATAGACCTAGTATGTAGAACTAGTCTAGAATCCTAATATATAGGATACATGGGGCATGTAGATGTATAGTATATACAGACACATGAGGTATATATACACTCAAAGCATATGGGGGTACGTAGCCATGGTACATACAGATACATGAGGTGTATGGATACTTAGTATATAGACTGTGAGCAGAAATATTAGGCAAGTTGTATTTTAGAGGATTAACCCAAAAGACTCATAAATATCAAAGCTTAATATTTTTGGAAGTTGGAGGTTTTTTTAGATTTGGCTCTTAGGAGGAATCTGTGTGTGCAGGTAACTATTACTGTGCAGGATTATTAGGCAACTTAATAAAAATCAAATCTATTCCCATCTCACTGGTCTATTTTCACCAGGTAACCAATATAACTGCACGAAATGTAGAAATAAACATTTCTGACATGCAAAAACTAAACCCAAAAAATGAGTGCCCAATATCGCCCCCTTTCTTTATGATGACACTCAGCAGCCTCCATCCATAGATTGTGTCAGTTGTTTGATCTGTTTACAATCCGCATTGCGTTCAGCAGCCACCAAAGCCTCCAGACACTGTCCCCAGAGGTGTGCCGTTTTCCCTCCCAGACACTGTCCCCAGAGGTGTACTGTTTTCCCTCCCAGACACTGTCCCCAGAGGTGTACTGTTTTCCCTCCCAGACACTGTTCCCAGAGGTGTACTGTTTTCCCTCCCAGACACTGTCCCCAGAGGTGTACTGTTTTCCCTCCCAGACACTGTTCCCAGAGGTGTACTGTTTTCCCTCCCAGACACTGTTCCCAGAGGTGTACTATTTTCCCTCCCAGACACTGTTCCCAGAGGTGTACTGTTTTCCCACCCTGTAGATCTCACATTTTAGGAGGGACCACAGGTTCTCTATGGGGTTCAGATCAGGTGAACAAGGGGGCCATGTCATTATGTTTTCTTCTTTTAGACCTTTACTGGCCAGCCACTCTGTGGAGTAGTTGGATGCATGTGATGGAGCATTGTCCTGCAGGAAAATCATGTTTTTCTTGAACGATCCCGCCTTCTTCCTGTACCACTGCTTGAAGAAGTTGTCTTCCAGAAACTGACAGTAGGTTCAGGAGTTGAGCTTCACTCCATCCTCAACCCGAAAAGGTCCCACAAGTTGATCTTTGATGATCCCAGCCCATACCAGTGCCCCACCTCCACCTTGCTGGGGTCTGAGTCGGAGTGGAGCTCTCTGCCCTTTACTGATCCAGTCTCTGGCCCATCCATCTGCCCATCAAGAGTCACTCTCATTTCATCAGTCCATAAAACCTTTGATAAATCAGTCTTCAGATATTTCTTGGCCCAGTCTTGAGTTTTTATCTTAAGTTTCTTGTTCAGAGGTGGTGGTTTTATCTTATGTTTCTTGTTCAGAGGTGGTGGTTTTATCTTATGTTTCTTGGTCAGAGGTGGTGGTTTTATCTTATGTTTCTTGATCAGAGGTGGTGGTTTTATCTTATGTTTCTTGTTCAGAGGTGGTGGTTTTATCTTATGTGTCTTGTTCAGAGGTGGTGGTTTTCTCTTATGTTTCTTGTTCAGA
The DNA here is from genome assembly GCA_033576535.1 of Allobates femoralis. NCBI lineage: Eukaryota > Metazoa > Chordata > Amphibia > Anura > Aromobatidae > Allobates > Allobates femoralis. The sequence goes on along the minus strand of JARQOC010000001.1, from coordinate 624,894,796 downwards.
GGTGGAGGTTTTATCTTATGTTTCTTGTTCAGAGGTGGAGGTTTTCTCTTATGTTTCTTGTTCAGAGGTGGTGGTTTTATCTTATGTTTCTTGTTCAGAGGTGGAGGTTTTATCTTATGTTTCTTGTTCAGAGGTGGAGGTTTTCTCTTATGTTTCTTGTTCAGAGGTGGTGGTTTTATCTTATGTTTCTTGTTCAGAGGTGGTGGTTGTATCTTATGTTTCTTGGTCAGAGGTGGTGGTTTTCAGCCTTCCTTACCTTGGCCATGTCCCTGAGTATGGCACACCTTGTGCTTTTTGATACTCCAGTAATGTTGCAGCTCTGAAATATGGCAAAACTGATGGCAAATGGCATCTTGGCAGCTTCACGCTTGATTTTCCTCAGTTCATGCACAGTTATTTTGCCCCTTTTTTGCCCTCACGCTTCTTGCGACCCTGTTGGCTATTTGCCATGAAACACTTGATTGTTTGGTGATCACGCTTCAAACGTTTGGCGATTTCCAGACTGCCGCATCCCTCTGCAAGACATCTCACAATTGTGGACTTTTCAGAGCCGTCACATCTCTCTTCTGACCCATTTTTCCTAAGGAAAGGCATTTGCCTAATAATTAAGCACACCTTATATAGGGAGATGATGTCATTACACCACACTCCTCCTCATTACAGAGATGCCATCACCTGATTTACTTCATTGGTAGTTGGCTCTCAGCCCATACAGCTTGGAGTAGGACACCATGGATAAAAAGTGTCATGTGATCACAATACCGTACTAATTTGCCTAATAATTCTGCACACAGTGTATATTGGGTATATACACGTAGTATGTAGATATAGTGCATACAGGCATACATGGGGTATCTAGATATATAGTATATACAGACACATGAGGTATATACATTAATAGCATACATGGCCTACATAACCATAGTATATACAAATACATGAGGTGTATGGATACATACTAAGGCTATATACCCTATATGTGCTACGTATCTATACACCTCATGTATCTGTATATATTATGGCTATATAGTCTGTCTGTATATACTTTATATCTATATACCCCATGTATGCCTGCGTGCACTGTATCTACATACTATGTCTATATACCCTATATATGCTATGTATCTATACACCTCATGTATCTGTATATACTATGGCTATATAGTCTGTCTGTATATACTATATATCTATATACCCCATGTATGCCTGCGTGCACTGTATCTACATACTATGTCTATATACCCTATATATGCTATGTATCTATACACCTCATGTATCTGTATATACTATGACTATATAGTCTGTCTGTATATACTTTATATCTATATACCCCATGTATGCCTGCATGCACTGTATCTACATACTATGTCTATATACCTAATATATTTACTATGTAGACAAAGTGCATACAGGCATACATGGAGTATATTGATATATACAGACATGAGATATATACACTCATAGCGTATGGGGTTATATAGCCATAGTATACAGATATGTGGTATATACAGAGAGTGAGCGGTCTTCCCTCGGTCTTTGTGCCTTGTTCTCATGGGGGGGGTATGTAGACATGGTATACAGATACATGGTATATCCATAGACAGATCATTCCTCCCTTGGTCTTTGTGCCTTGTTCTCATGTGGGGGGTACGTAGACATGGTATACAGATACATGGTATATCCATAGACAGATCATTCCTCCCTCGGTCTATGTGCCTCGTTCTCATGTGGGGGGTACGTAGACATGGTATACAGATACATGGTATATCCATAGACAGATCATTCCTCCCTCGGTCTATGTACCTTGTTCTCATGTGGGGGGGTACGTAGACATGGTATACAGATACATGGTATATCCATAGACAGATCATTCCTCCCTCGGTCTTTGTGCCTCGTTCTCATGTGGGGGGTATGTAGACATGGTATACAGATACACGGTATATCCATAGACAGATCATTCCTCCCTCGGTCTATGTGCCTCGTTCTCATGTGGGGGGTACGTAGACATGGTATACAGATACATGGTATATCCATAGACAGATCATTCCTCCCTCGGTCTTTGTGCCTCGTTCTCATGTGGGGGGTATGTAGACATGGTATACAGATACACGGTATATCCATAGACAGATCATTCCTCCCTCGGTCTATGTGCCTCGTTCTCATGTGGGGGGTACGTAGACATGGTATACAGATACATGGTATATCCATAGACAGATCATTCCTCCCTCGGTCTTTGTGCCTCGTTCTCATGTGGGGGGTATGTAGACATGGTATACAGATACACGGTATATCCATAGACAGATCATTCCTCCCTCGGTCTATGTGCCTCGTTCTCATGTGGGGGGTACGTAGACATGGTATACAGATACATGGTATATCCATAGACAGATCATTCCTCCCTCGGTCTTTGTGCCTTGTTCTCATGTGGGGGGTATGTAGACATGGTATACAGATACATGGTATATCCATAGACAGATCATTCCTCCCTCGGTCTATGTACCTCGTTCTCATGTGGGGGGTACGTAGACATGGTATACAGATACATGGTATATCCATAGACAGATCATTCCTCCCTCGGTCTTTGTGCCTTGTTCTTATGTGGGGGGTATGTAGACCTGGTATACAGATACATGGTATATCCATAGACAGATCATTCCTCCCTCGGTCTTTGTGCCTTGTTCTCATGTGGGGGGTACGTAGACATGGTATACAGATACATGGTATATCCATAGACAGATCATTCCTCCCTCGGTCTATGTGCCTCGTTCATATGTGGGGGGTACGTAGACATGGTATACAGATACATGGTATATCCATAGACAGATCATTCCTCCTTCGGTCTATGTGCCTCGTTCTCATGTGGGGGGTACGTAGACATGGTATACAGATACATGGTATATCCATAGACAGATCATTCCTCCTTCGGTCTATGTGCCTCGTTCTCATGTGGGGGGTACGTAGACATGGTATACAGATACATGGTATATCCATAGACAGATCATTCCTCCCTCGGTCTATGTGCCTCGTTCATATGTGGGGGGTACGTAGACATGGTATACAGATACATGGTATATCCATAGACAGATCATTCCTCCCTCGGTCTATGTGCCTCGTTCTCATGTGGGGGGTACGTACACATGGTATACAGATACATGGTATATCCATAGACAGATCATTCCTCCCTCGGTCTATGTGCCTCGTTCTCATGTGGGGGTGCGTAGACATGGTATACAGATACATGGTATATCCATAGACAGATCATTCCTCCTTCGGTCTATGTGCCTCGTTCATATGTGGGGGGTACGTAGACATGGTATACAGATACATGGTATATCCATAGACAGATCATTCCTCCCTCGGTCTATGTGCCTCGTTTCATGTGGGGGGTACGTACACATGGTATACAGATACATGGTATATCCATAGACAGATCATTCCTCCCTCGGTCTATGTGCCTCGTTCTCATGTGGGGGGTGCGTAGACATGGTATACAGATACACGGTATATCCATGGAGTTGATCCTTCGTCCCTCGGTCTTTGTGCCTTGTTCTCATGTGGGGGGTACGCAGACATGGTATACAGATACACGGTATATCCATAGACAGATCATTCCTCCCTTGGTCTATGTGCCTTGTTCTCATGTGGGGGGTACGTAGACATGGTATACAGATACATGGTATATCCATAGACAGATCATTCCTCCCTCGGTCTATGTGCCTTGTTCTCATGTGGGGGGTACGTAGACATGGTATACAGATACATGGTATATCCATAGACAGATCATTCCTCCCTCGGTCTATGTGCCTCGTTCTCATGTGGGGGGTGCGTAGACATGGTATACAGATACACGGTATATCCATGGAGTTGATCCTTCGTCCCTCGGTCTTTGTGCCTTGTTCTCATGTGGGGGGTACGCAGACATGGTATACAGATACACGGTATATCCATAGACAGATCATTCCTCCCTCGGTCTTTGTACCTTGTTCTCATGTGGGGGGTACGTAGACATGGTATACAGATACACGGTATATCCATGGACAGATCATTCCTCCTTCAGTCTTTGTGCCTCCGTTTTGGCGCCTGGTTCTCCGCTGACCGTTTCATCTCGCTGAGTGATTGGCGCGGTGCTCGCTGGTGATTGCAGTAATTGATAGAAGCTGCAGGACATTACTCAGCGTCTCCCCCCGTCAGGGAGGTTAATGTCCGGCCGCACTTCCCTCTCTATCTGCCAATTGCTTGATAGATTTCCAATGTTCCTTTTGACTTTGGACATCAGAGTAAACTCCGGCTGTAAAGATTTCTTGGCTTGGAGAATCTTCAGCCTCTCAGAGGTCTGGAGGGTGGAGGCCGGGAGGTCTTACAAGGCAGCGCCATGTCCTGATCATGGATGCAGTGCGGAGGCTGCTGCCCCTCGGGGTGGAGTCACATCTTCTCTCTCGCTGTGATTGGGCTACTCTGCATCGTCTTTGGAGGACAACAACTCTGAAGGATGCAGAGTCTTCACACTTCCAGCAGAGATCTCTACCTCTGATCAGTAATATTGTATCAGCCAATCATAAGGCTGTCTGAGTGATCTCCTGATCCAGGGCTCTTTCTCCTCTTGATTCCTCTTTGGAGATAGACATCTTCCTTCTCCAGTCTGGTGTCAGAGGAGCGCAGAGACAGCGTGTGAGTCTATGGACTCTGCTCACAGTGTGTACAGGGTTAAGTACCCTTATCCTGGTTGTCCTTGGCTGTAAAATGACAGATGATCAGATACAGCTGTTTAGACATCTGACCTCCAGCAAAAGAGACAAGCAGCTGACCCTCCCACAAGAAGAGACAAGCAGCTGACCCTCCCACAAAAAGAGACAAGCAGCTGACCCTCCCATAAGAAGAGACAAGCAGCTGACCCTTCCACAAGAAGAGACAAGCAGCTGACCCTCCCACAAGAAGAGACAAGCAGCTGACCCTCCCACAAGAAGAGACAAGCAGCTGACCCTCCCACAAGAAGAGACAAGCAGCTGACCCTCCCACGAGAAGAGACAAGCAGCTGACCTTCCTACAAGAAGAGACAAGCAGCTGACCCTCCCACAAGAAGAGACAAGCAGCTGACCCTCCTACAAGAAGAGACAAGCAGCTGACCTTCCTACAAGAAGAGACAAGCATCTGACCCTCCCACAAGAAGAGACAAGCAGCTGACCCTCCCACAAGAAGACAAGCAGCTGACCCTCCCACAAGAAGAGACAAGCAGCTGACCCTCCGACAAGAAGACAAGCAGCTGACCCTCCCACAAGAAGAGACAAGCAGCTGACCCTCCCACAAGAAGACAAGCAGCTGACCCTCCCACAAGAAGAGACAAGCAGCTGACCCTCCTACAAGAAGAGACAAGCAGCTGACCCTCCCACAAGAAGAGACAAGCAGCTGACCCTCCCACAAGAAGAGACAAGCAGCTGACCCTCCCACAAGAGACAAGCAGCTGACCCTCCTACAAGAAGAGACAAGCAGCTGACCCTCCTACAAGAAGAGACAAGTAGCTGACCCTCCCACAAGAAGAGACAAGCAGCTGACCCTCCCACAAGAAGAGACAAGCAGCTGACCCTCCCACAAGAAGAGACAAGCAGCTGACCCTCCCACAAGGAGACAAGCAGCTGACCCTCCTACAAGAAGAGACAAGCAGCTAACTCTCCACAAGAAGAGACAAGCAGCTGACCCTCCCACAAGAAAAGACAAGTAGCTGACCCTTCTAAAAGGAGACAAGTAGCTGACCCTCCTACAAGGAGACAAGCAGCTGACCCTCCCACAAGAAGAGACAAGCAGCTGACCCTCCCACAAGAAGAGACAAGCAGCTGACCCTCCAACAAGAGACAAGCAGCTGACCTTCCCACAGGAAGAGACAAGCAGCTGAGCCTCACACAGACAGAGACAAGCAGCTGATCCTACCAGAAGAAGAGACAAGCAGCTGACCCTCCCACAAGGAGACAACAGCTAACTCTCCCACAAGAAGAGACAAGCAGCTGACACACCCCTCAAGAGACAAGCAGCTGACCCTCCCACAAGAAGAGACAAGCAGCTGACCTTCCTACAAGAAGAGACAAGCATCTGACCCTCCCACAAGAAGAAACAAGTAGCTGACCCTCCCACAAGAAGAGACAAGCAGCTGACCCTCCCACAAGAAGAGACAAGCAGCTGACCCTCCCACAAGAAGAGACAAGCAGCTGACCCTCCCACAAGGAGACAAGCAGCTGACCCTCCTACAAGAAGAGACAAGCAGCTGACCCTCCTACAAGAAGAGACAAGTAGCTGACCCTCCACAAGAAGAGACAAGCAGCTGACCCTCCCACAAGAAGAGACAAGCAGCTGACCCTCCCACAAGAAGAGACAAGCAGCTGACCCTCCCACAAGGAGACAAGCAGCTGACCCTCCTACAAGAAGAGACAAGCAGCTAACTCTCCCACAAGAAGAGACAAGCAGCTGACCCTCCCACAAGAAAAGACAAGTAGCTGACCCTTCTACAAGGAGACAAGTAGCTGACCCTCCTACAAGGAGACAAGCAGCTGACCCTCCCACAAGAAGAGACAAGCACTGACCCTCCCACAAGAAGAGACAAGCAGCTGACCTCCTACAAGAAGAGACAAGCAGCTGACCCTCCCACAAGAAGAGACAAGCAGCTGACCTTCCCTACAAGAAGAGACAAGCAGCTGACCTCCCACAAGAAGAGACAAGCAGCTGACCCTCCCACAAGAAGAGACAAGCAGCTGACCCTTCCTACAAGAAGAGACAAGCAGCTGACCCTCCCACAAGAAGAGACAAGCAGCTGACCCTCCCACAAGAAGAGACAAGCAGCTGACCCTCCCACAAGAAGAGACAAGCAGCTGACCCTCCCACAAGAAGAGACAAGCAGCTGACCTCCCACAAGAAGAGACAAGCAGCTGACCTCCTACAAGAAGAGAACAAGCATCTGACCCTCCCACAAGAAGAGACAAGTAGACTGACCCTCCCACAAGAAGAGACAAGCAGCTGACCCTCCCACAAGAAGAGACAAGCAGCTGACCCTCCCACAAGAGACAAGCAGCTGACCCTCCTCACAAGAAGAGACAAGCAGCTGACCCTCCTACAAGAAGAGACAAGTAGCTGACCCTCCCACAAGAAGAGACAAGCAGCTGACCCTCCCACAAGAAGAGACAAGCAGCTGACCCTCCCACAAGAAGAGACAAGCAGCTGACCCTCCACAATGAGACAAGCAGCTGACCCTCCTACAAGAAGAGACAAGCAGCTACCCTCCCACAAGAAGAGACAAGCAAGCTGACCCTCCCACAAGAAAAGAACAAGTAGCTGACCCTTCCTACAAGGAGACAAGCAGCTGACCCTCCCACAAGAAGAGACAAGCAGCTGACCCTCCCACAAGAAGAGACAAGCAACTGACCCTCCAACAAGAGACAAGCAGCTGACCTTCCCACAGAAGAGACAAGCAGCTGACCTCACCACAAGACAGAGACAAGCAGCTGATCCTACCAAAGAAGAGACAAGCAGCTGACCCTCCACAAGGAGACAAGCAGCTAACTCTCCCACAAGAAGAGACAAGCAGCTACCCCCCAAGAGACAAGCAGCTGACCCTCCCACAAGAAGAGACAAGCAGCTGACCTTCCTACAAGAAGAGACAAGCATCTGACCCTCCCACAAGAAGAGACAAGTCAGCTGACCTCCACAAGAAGAGACAAGCAGCTGACCCTCCCACAAGAAGAGACAAGCAGCTGACCCTCCCACAAGAAGAGACAAGCAGCTGACCCTCCCACAAGAAGAGACAAGCAGCTGACCCTCCCACAAGAAGAGACAAGCAGCTGACCCTCCTACAAGAAGAGACAAGCAGCTGACCCTCCACAAGAAGAGACAAGAGCTGACCCTCCCACAAGAAGAGACAAGCAGCTGACCCTCCCACAAGAAGAGACAAGCAGCTGACCCTCCCACAAGAAGAGACAAGCAGCTGACCCTCCCACAAGGAGACAAGCAGCTGACCTCCTACAAGAAGAGACAAGCATCTGACCCTCCCACAGAAGAGACAAGCAGCTACCTCTCCACACAAAGAGACAAGCAGCTGACCCTCCCACAAGAAAAGACAAGAGCTGACCCTCTACAAGGAGACAAGTAGCTGACCCTCCCACAAGAAGAGACAAGCAGCTGACCCTCCCACAAGAAGAGACAAGCAGCTGACCCTCCCAACAAGAAGACAAGCAGCTGACCCTTCCCACAGAAGAGACAAGCAGCTGACCTCCACACAGACAGAGACAAGCAGCTGACCTCCACAAGAAGAGACAAGCAGCTGACCCTCCCACAAGAGACAAGCAGCTACTCCTCCCACAAGAAGACAAGCAGCTGACCCCCCTCAAGAAGAACAAGCAGCTGACCCTCCCACAAGATAAAAGAACAAGCAGCTGACCTTCCTACAAGAAGAGACAAGCACTGACCTCCCACAGAAGAGACAAGCAGCTGACTTCCTCCCAAAGAAGAGACAAGCAGCTGACCCTCCCACAAGGAGACAAGCAGCTAACTCTCCCACAAGAAGAGACAAGCAGCTGACACCCCCTCAAGAGACAAGCAGCTGACCCTCCCACAAGAAGAGACAAGCAGCTGACCTTCCTACAAGAAGAGACAAGCATCTGACCCTCCCACAAGAAGAGACAAGTAGCTGACCCTCCCACAAGAAGAGACAAGCAGCTGACCCTCCCACAAGAAGAGACAAGCAGCTGACCCTCCCACAAGAAGAGACAAGCAGCTGACCCTCCCACAAGAAGAGACAAGCAGCTGACCCTCCTACAAGAAGAGACAAGCAGCTGACCCTCCTACAAGAAGAGACAAGTAGCTGACCCTCCCACAAGAAGAGACAAGCAGCTGACCCTCCCACAAGAAGAGACAAGCAGCTGACCCTCCCACAAGAAGAGACAAGCAGCTGACCCTCCCACAAGGAGACAAGCAGCTGACCCTCCTACAAGAAGAGACAAGCATCTGACCCTCCCACAAGAAGAGACAAGCAGCTAACTCTCCCACAAGAAGAGACAAGCAGCTGACCCTCCCACAAGAAAAGACAAGTAGCTGACCCTTCTACAAGGAGACAAGTAGCTGACCCTCCCACAAGAAGAGACAAGCAGCTGACCCTCCCACAAGAAGAGACAAGCAGCTGACCCTCCAACAAGAGACAAGCAGCTGACCTTCCCACAGGAAGAGACAAGCAGCTGAGCCTCACACAGACAGAGACAAGCAGCTGATCCTACCAGAAGAAGAGACAAGCAGCTGACCCTCCCACAAGGAGACAAGCAGCTAACTCTCCACAAGAAGAGACAAGCAGCTGACACCCCCTCAAGAGACAAGCAGCTGACCCTCCCACAAGAAGAGACAAGCAGCTGACCTTCCTACAAGAAGAGACAAGCATCTGACCCTCCCACAAGAAGAGACAAGTAGCTGACCCTCCCACAAGAAGAGACAAGCAGCTGACCCTCCCACAAGGAGACAAGCAGCTAACTCTCCCACAAGAAGAGACAAGCAGCTGACACCCCCTCAAGAGACAAACAGCTGACCCTTCCACAAGAAAAGACGAGCAGCTGACACTTCCGCAAAACGAGACAAGCAGCTGACCCTCCGTATGAGTTATTGGCTCCGGTTCCTCAGTGATCATGTGGGCACAGGCGGGTGACTCCATGCTCCTGCCAGGTAAGTATACACCATACATTTCCTATGTGCTCTATATATAGCAAAAGGGAAGTGGGGTGTGATAGAAGTCATTGTAGTACTGCCTGTGGCCAGCAGATGGCGGAGCAGACACTGTACCTTTTCCTGCAGTTTGCAGACTACTCGCGGGTCGGATTCTATACATTTCCATGTTTCATTCTATAAATCTACATTTAATATCCGTAACATTCAGTGTTAATGTGCAGATTCTGTTGTATTGCTGTGCGGGACTGCATGTGTAGGTGGGGGGTGGGTGTCAGATCACTTTGTTGTTCCACTCCCTCAGCCTTTACATAATTCCACTTCCTTCCACCAGGTGTCACTGATAGAATTTAATCTCTACAAGCACCTCAAGTGGTGGAGACGTGCGAGTGTCGTACTACCGTAGGTCTTGCTGCCGTTTCCTTCCCTGTGGGAGTTGCTGTGTTTTCCCGGTCTGTGGGTAGAAGAAGGGGCTCTTAGCCTAGGGCTGAACAGGAGAATAGGGCAAGGGAGGGGGCCTGGACATCCTCACCTTCAGAGGCACATCTGGGAGCAGAGCATCTAGGGACCCCAGTCTAAGGGTCAGACTAGATCCCCTGAATGTCTTTAGCCCATCATTACCATCCTGCTTCCTGATTCCCTATCACTATATTATTCCATGTGACACTAAGGCTGCATTCACAAACAACCCGATTCTGGGGACACCAGATCCCCCCCTGTGTTGGGGGCCGCTACCAGCTTACCACCGTTCGTGGGCTGGGGCCACTATTAGAAGGACTCGTGCCCTAACTAGTATTGAAACTATCTCTTCTGCCATTTTATCTGAGTGCAGTGATGGCGGAGATCTCTGCTGAGCTTCTAGGGCAGAAGTGTGAGTGCAGCTCTGGATGTAGGAGGAATATAGTGCAGCTCTGTGATAGTTCATCCTGAAAAGTGATGCTCTTACATGAGGGATATTTCCTCGAGCTCGGCCATATAGCAGATCCGGGTGTGTATTGCGGTCAGCAGGGTGGTGCTCAGGTTACATGGCGGTCAGCAGGGTGGCACTCGGATTACATGGCGGTCAGTGGGGTGGCACTCACAGGTTAGCGGGATGCCGTGCGGGATACATGGCTGTCAGCGGGGTGGTGCACGGGTTACATGGCGGTCAACGGGGTGGCGCACGGGTTACATGGCGGTCAACGGGGTGGCGCATGGGTTACATGCCCAGTCAGCAGGGTGGCACTTGCAGGTTACATGGCGGTCAGCAGGTGGTGTGCACAGGTTACATGGTGGTCAGCAGGGCGGCGCATGGGTTACATGGCGTCAGTAGGTAGTGTGTGCGGGTTACATGGTGGTCAGCAGGGTGCCACATGGGTTACATGACGGTCAGCGGGTGGCACATGGGTTACATAACGGTCAGCGGGTGGCGTGCACGGGTTACATGGCGGTCAGCAGGGTGGCGTGCACGGGTTACATGGCGGTCAGCAGGGTGGCACATGAGTTACATGACGGTCAGTGGGTGGCATGCACGGGTTACATGGCGGTCAGCGGGTGGAGTGCACGGGTTACATGGCAGTCAGTGGGTAGTGTGCGGGTTACATGGTGGTCAGCAGGGTGGCACATGGGATACATGGCGGTCAGTGGGTAGTGTGCTTGGGTTATATAATGGTCAGCAGGGCGGCACATGGGATACATAGCGGTCAGTGGGTAGTGTGCGTGGGTTATATAATGGTCAGCAGGGTGGCGCGTGGGTTACATGGTGGTCAGTGGGTAGTGTGCGTTGGTTATATAATGGTCAGCAGGGCGGCACATGGGATACATGGCGGTCAGTGGGTAGTGTGTGCAGGTTACATGGTGGTCAGCAGGGCGGCACATGGGATACATGGCGGTCAGTGGGTAGTGTGCGTGGGTTACATGGTGGTCAGCAGGGTGGCACATGGGATACATGGCGGTCAGTGGGTAGTGTGCGTGGGTTACATGGTGGTCAGCAGGGTGGCACATGGGATACATGGCGGTCAGTGGGTAGTGTGTGCGGGTTATATAATGGTCAGCAGGGAGCACGCGCTCCACAGATCAGTTACTGAGCCGCCGCCGCTCCTGATTGAGACGGAGAAAAGCTTTTATTCCACATTTAGTTTCCAGTCAGATTCTCGTCTCTCCGTGACCTTGGGGACAAAAGAAATAACTTTCTACGGAAGCGCGAGGTGATGATTTAAGATCTCGTCACTTCAGATTTCCTTCATGAAGGACGGTGAGCGCCGCGTCAGGCTCAGAGAATCTCCAGCCGTATGTGAATAAACTCACCAAAAAGCACCGACCGGTCACCGGCTCATACCACACCAGAGGCTGCTGGCAAAGTAATCAGGCAACAGATACATTCACCAAAAACACCGCAGTGTCACCACTACTGCCGCGCTGTCCGCCATTGCTCCGGAACAAATGACCGGGCACATCACGAAAAAAGGGATTTATGTGTGTGGGAATGGACCTGATCACCAGGTGCAGAGAGGTCTGGTGCAGGAGTGCAATAAGGATAACGGATAGCTCAGGAATCTTTTTGCGTGAGGCAAGACACAACTGAAACAAGGTTTATCACACACAATGAAAATATGAAATGAAGCCTCTAAGGAACAAGCATGATAGAGCAAATAGCAGTGCAGTCTTCAGAGCTCCGTACACACTAGGAGATGCTGTAAAGGGAAAGTCAATGGCAAAGTTCGTTCAGAGAGGTTCTGTAGCAAAGCCAGTAACACCCAGGAGGCCTGGGAATGGTAGTCTGTGTAAAAACAAGTCCAGAACAAGATGCAGTGCAGATTTACTAAAATGTCCTGTACACTAAACAGTCCCGTACACTAAACAGTCCTGTACCCTAAACAGTCCCCCTACACTAAACAGTCCTGTACACCAAACAGTCCCGTACACTAAACAGTCCCGTACACTAAACAGTCCTGTACACTAAACAGTCCCCCTACACTAAACAGTCCTGTACACCAAACAGTCCCGTACACTAAACAGTCCCGGACACTAAACAGTCCCGGACACTAAACAGTCCCGGACACTAAACAGTCCCGTACACTAAACAGTCCCGTACACTAAACAGTCCTGTACACTAAACAGTCCCCCTACACTAAACAGTCCCGTACACTAAACAGTCCCGTACACTAAACAGTCCCGGACACTAAACAGTCCCGGACACTAAACAGTCCCATACACTAAAAAGTCACGTACACTGCAACTGCATCTGTAATACATGAGGAGGCTACAGGGAGCTTATAAAGTAGCAAACATACAGGACACAGGGCAGAGAAGCAGCAGGAGCAACTAGGAAAACAAGACAAGGTGTAAGAAGCAGAACCTCTGATGAGCAGACAGGAGAGACACACGCTTTGCAGGAGAAGGAGGAGTAATTGTGAGATGCAGCAAGGGCTGGAATCCTGGCAGAATACTCTAGAGGAGGACTAATAGATGGACTGGGGTTTATAAAGGCTGGGAGACAAAAAAACACATGGAGAGAAATGAAGCAGAGGGCGCCATCTTGGAAAAGGGCAAGAATGCATAGAATACCATCAGAAGATCCAGAGTCCTGATAATAGAGTGTAGAGAGGTCTGGTGCATGAGCGATGTTACCTGGAAATTGAATGCTCCTTGTAATCTGGGGTTTCTCCAACCCCCCCTGGGTTGGTAACCAATTGGCTGCAATTAATTACATCCATCAGAATTCTGTTTCTTTGAGGTTTCTATTTCCCCACAATTCCAGCGTCTCCCCCATATCTTACTGCAGCTCTGTTCATCCTGCTCCTCCTGGTTCATACATAGAATTCCAGAGCTGCAGTAGGGACTGACACGACGGGACGTATCTCTACATTGCAGAGAACATTTATATTTCTGGATCTCTTTAGATTCATTGTTTGCTGCGTTGCGCCAGTTGGTGACCTTCCCACCTGAACTATTGTAACCTCCGCTCCTCTCATTCCTGATTTCCTGGCTCTGGGCCCCGCGGTGACCTGGGTTATTAATGGCGCTTCCTCTCCACTCCTCCTCACACACAGCATCGCCACCTTTGAACTTCTGCGCAGCCGGTTACTCTATGACCTTTGATCTTTTGCAGATTTTTCAGTATTCCGGAACCTTATTATTAATAATTTATATCGTTATTCGGAGCAGCAAGGACTGATGATAATAAGTCGTGTCATTGTATCACAGTATTATGTAGGCACTGTATGGCGGTGTTATTTATCATTGTATCACAGTATTTATAGGCACTGTATAGCGGTGTTATTTATCATTATATCACAGTATTATGTAGGCACTGTATGGCGGTGTTATTTATCATTATATCACAGTGTTATGTAGGCACTGTATGGCGGTGTTATTTATCATTATATCACAGTATTATGTAGACACTGTATGGCGGTGTTATTTATCATCTAATTCAGTGTTATGTAGGCACTTTGATCATGGCGGTTGTTATTTATCATATCAACAGTATTAATGTATGCACTGATATGGCGGGGGTTATTTATTATTATCTCACAGTGTTATGTAACACTGTTTGGGCGCTGGTTATTCTATCATTATATCACGTATTTTTGTAGGCACTGTATATGGCCGGTTTATTTATATCAATTGTATCACAGTATTATGTAGGCACTGTATGGCGGTGTGTATATATCATTATATCACAGTATTATGTAGGCACTGTATGGCGGTGTTATTTATCATTGTATCACAGTATTATGTAGGCACTGTATGGGCGGTGTTATTTATCATTGTATCACAGTATTTATGTAGGCACTGTATGGCGGTGTTATTTATCATTGTATCACAGTAGTTATGTAGGCACTGTATGGCGGTGTTATTTATCATTGTATCACAGTATTATGTAGGACACTGTATGGCGGTGTTATTTATCATTATATCACAGTGTTATGTAGGCACTGTATGGCGGTGTTATTTATCATTGTATCACAGTGTTATGTAGGCACTGTATGGCGGTGTTATTTATCATTATATCACAGTTTTTATAGCACTGTATGGCGGTGTTATTTATCATCATATCACAGTATTATGTAGGCACTGTATGGCGGTGTTATTTATCATCGTATCACAGTATTATGTAGGCACTGTATGGCGGTGTTATTTATCATTATATCACAGTATTATGTAGGCACTGTATGGCGGTGTTATTTATCATTATATCACAGTATTATGTATGCACTGTATGGCGCTGTTATTTATCATTATATCACAGTATTATGTAGGCACTGTATGGCGGTGTTATTTATCATTTATCACAGTATTATGTAGCACTGTATGGCGGTGTTATTTATCATTATCGCAGTATTATGTATGCACTGTATGGCGGTGTTATTCATCATTATATCACAGTATTATGTATGCACTGTATGGCGGTGTTATTTATCATCATATCACAGTATTATGTAGGCACTGTATGGCGGTGTTATTTATCATTATATCACAGTATTATGTAGGCACTGTATGGCGGTGTTATTTATCATTATATCACAGTATTATGTATGCACTGTATGGCGGTGTTATTTATCATCAATCACAGTATTATGTAGGCACTGTATGGCGGTGTTATTTATCATTATATCACAGTATTATGTAGGCACTGTATGGCGGTGTTATTTATCATTGTATATCACAGTATTATGTAGGGCACTGTATGGCGGTGTTATTTATCATTATATCACAGTATTATTAGGCACTGTATGGCGGTGTTATTTATCATTATATCACAGTATTATGTAGGCACTGTATGGCGGTGTTATTTATCATTAGTATCACAGTATTATGTATGCACTGTATGGCGGTGTTATTTATCATTATATCACAGTATTATGTAGGCACTGTATGGCGGTGTTATTTATCATATATCACAGTATTATGTAGGCACTGTATGGCGGTGTTATTTATCATTGTATCACAGTATTATGTAGGCACTGTATGGCGGTGTTATTTATCATTGTATCACAGTATTATGTATGGCACTGTATGGTGGTGTTATTTATCATAGTATCACAGTATACGTATGTAGGCACTGTATGGCGGTGTTATTTATCATTATATCACAGTATTATGTAGGCACTGTATGGCGGTGTTATTTATCATTGTATCACAGTATTATGTAGGCACTGTATGGCGGTGTTATTTATCATTATATCACAGTATTATATAGGCACTGTATGGCGGTGTTATTTATCATTATATCACAGTATTATGTAGGCACTGTATGGCGGTGTTATTTATCATTATATCACAGTATTATGTAGGCACTGTATGGCGGTGTTATTTATCATTGTATCACAGTATTATGTAGGCACTGTATGGCGGTGTTATTTATCATTGTATCACAGTATTATGTAGGCACTGTATGGCGGTGTTATTTATCATTTATCACAGTATTATGTAGGCACTGTATGGCGGTGTTATTTATCATTTATCACAGTATTATGTAGGCACTGTATGGCTGGTGTTATTTATCATTATATCACAGTATTAGTAGGCACTGTATGGCGGTGTTATTTATCATTATATCACAGTATTATGTAGGCACTGTATGGCGGTGTTATTTATCATTATATCACAGTGTTATGTAGGCACTGTATGGCGCTGTGTTATTTATCATTATATCACAGTATTATGTAGGCACTGTATGGCGGTGTTATTTATCATTGTATCACAGTATTATGTAGGCACTGTATGGCGCTGTTATTTATCATTGTATCACAGTATTATGTAGGCACTGTATGGCGGTGTTATTTATCATTATATCACAGTATTATGTAGGCACTGTATGGCGGTGTTATTTATCATTATATCACAGTGTTATGTAGGCACTGTATGGCGCTGTTATTTATCATTATATCACAGTATTATGTAGGCACTGTATGGCGGTGTTATTTATCATTGTATCACAGTATTATGTAGGCACTGTATGGCGCGTTATTTATCATTGTATCACAGTATTATGTAGGCACTGTATGGCGGTGTTATTTATCATTATATCACAGTATTATGTAGGCACTGTATGGCGGTGTTATTTATCATTATATCACAGTATTATGTAGGCACTGTATGGCGGTGTTATTTATCATTGTATCACAGTATTATGTAGGCACTGTATGGAGGTGTTATTTATCATTGTATCAGTGATATGTAGGCACTGTATGGCGGTGTTATTTATCATTATTGCAGTATTATGTAGGCATTTTATGTATTTTTATGCACGTCAGTATTGTGGTGTATGTATGGTCAGTATTGTGTGTGTATTGTATGTCAGTATTAGGCGTGTATTGTATGTCAGTATTGTGCGTGTATTTATGTCATTTATTCGCGTGTATTTGTGTGTCAGTTATTGGTGTGTGTATTGTATGTCGTATTGTGTGTGTATTGTATGTCAGATGTGTGTATTGTTTGTCAGTATGTAGTGTGTATTGTATGTCAGTATGTGCTGTATTTATTCAGTATTGTGCCTGTATTGTATGTCAGTGTTGTATGTCAGTTGTGATGTGTATTGTATAGTCAAGTTTTGTATGTCACTGTATTGTGTGTGTATTGTATGTCAGTATTGTGCGTGTATTGTTATTTCATTGTCAGTGATATGTAGCACTGTATGGCGGTTTTATTTATCATCATATTTGCTAGTATTAGTAGTGCATATTATAGTATTTTTATGCACGTATTGTATGTCAGTATTGTGCTGTATTGTATGTCAGTATTGTGTGTGTATTGTATGTCAGTATTGTTCGTGTATTGTATGTCAGTATTGTGCGTGTATTGTGTATGTCAGTATTGTGCGTGTATTGTGTGTCAGTATTGTGCGTGTATTGTTGTCAGTATTGTGCGTTTATTGTATGTCAGTATTGTGTGTGTATTGTATGTCAGTATTGTGTTTTGTATTCGTATGTCAGTATTGTGTGTCGTATTGTATGTCGTATTGTGTAGTTTGTATTGTATGTCAGTATTGTGTTTGTATTGTATGTCAGTATTGTGTGTGTATTGTATGTCAGTATTGTGTGTATTGTATGTCAGTATTGTGTGTGTATTGTATGTCAGTGTGTATGTATGTCAGTATTGTGTGTGTATTGTATGTCAGTATTGTGTGTATTGTATGTCAGTATTGTGTGTGTATTGTATGTCAGTATTGTGTGTGTATTGTATGTCAGTGTTGTATGTCAGTATTGTGTGTGTATTGTATGTCAGTGTATGTAGTATGTGTGTGATTGTATGTCAGTATTGTTGTTTGTAGTCATTTGTATGTCAGTATTGTGTGTGTATTGTATGTCAGTATTGTGTGTGTATTGTATGTCAGTATTGTGTGTGTATTGTATGTCAGTATTGTGTGTGTATTGTATGTCAGTATTGTGTGTGTATTGTATGTCAGTATTGTGTGTGTATTGTATGTCAGTATTGTGTGTGTATTGTATGTCAGTATTGTGTGTGTGTATTGTATGTCAGTATTGTGTGTGTATTGTATGTCAGTATTGTGTGTGTATTGTATGTCAGTATTGTGTGTGTATTGTATGTCAGTATTGTGGTATTGTATGTCAGTATTGTGCTGTATGTATTCAGTATTGTGTGTGTATTGTATGTCAGTATTGTGTTTGTATTGTATGTCAGTATTGTGTGTGTATTGTATGTCAGTATTGTGTTTGTATTGTATGTCAGTATTGTGTGTGTATTGTATGTCAGTATTGTGTTGTATTGTATGTCAGTATTGTGTGTGTATTGTATGTCAGTATTGTGTTGTAGTAGTCATTGTGTTGGTATTGTATTCATATTGTGTGTTATTGTGTGTCAGTATTGTGTGTGTATTGTTGTCAGTATTGTGTGTGTATTGTATGTCAGTATTGTGTGTGTATTGTATGTCAGTATTGTGTGTGTATTGTGTGTCAGTATTGTGTGTGTATTGTTGTCAGTATTGTGTGTGTATTGTATGTCAGTATTGTGTGTGTATTGTATGTCAGTATTGTGTGTGTATTGTATGTCAGTATTGTGTGTGTATTGTATGTCAGTATTGTGTGTGTATTGTATGTCAGTATTGTGTGTGTATTGTATGTCAGTATTGTGTGTGTATTGTATGTCAGTATTGTGTGTGTATTGTATGTCAGTATTGTGTGGTATTGTATGTCAGTATTGTGTGTATTGTATGTCAGTATTGTGTGTGTATTGTATGTCAGTATTGTGTGTGTATTGTATGTCAGTATTGTGTGTGTATTGTATGTCAGTATTGTGTGTATTGTATGTCAGTATTGTGTGTATTGTATGTCAGTATTGTGGTATTGTATGTCAGTATTGTGTGTATTGTATTCAGTATTGTGTGTGTATTGTATGTCAGTATTGTGTTTGTATTGTATGTCAGTATTGTGTGTATTGTATGTCAGTATTGTGTGTATTGTATGTCAGTATTGTGTGTGTATTGTATGTCAGTATTGTGTGTGTATTGTATGTCAGTATTGTGTGTGTATTGTATGTCAGTATTGTGTGTGTATTGTATGTCAGTATTGTGTGTGTATGTGTATGATGTCAGTATTGTGTGTGTATTGTATGTCAGTATTGTGTTTGTATTGTATGTCAGTATTGTGTGTGTATTGTATGTCAGTATTGTGTGTGTATTGTATGTCAGTATTGTGTGTGTATTGTATGTCAGTATTGTGTGTGTATTGTATGTCAGTATTGTGTGTGTATTGTATGTCAGTATTGTGTGTGTATTGTATGTCAGTATTGTGTGTGTATTGTATGTCAGTATTGTGTGTATTGTGTGTCAGTATTGTGTGTGTATTGTATGTCAGTATTATATGGACACTGTATGGTATTCATATTTGGCACTGGTGAGGTGGCACCCGGGGAACCCGCCTGCATAACGACAAAACACGTGTTTATAATGTAACCAATGTCTTCCCGTTTATTTCTCTCACATACATAACATAACCCGGGTAGCATGTGTGACACATATCACATTGATTATAAACACCATACATTTACATATAACATTACATAACACTTATATTGCACATAACATCTTACAGTTACCCGGGACCTGTAACCACCTCTCTGTCCCCATTGGAGCTCTCTGGCCTATCTACATTTCACATACATCAGTTACCATATATCAATGGGCTCCATGGCTCCCAATGGCGGTACCAGCCGCCTGGCTTTATTTCCCCAGCTTCATACTACCCCGGAGTACAGGCACCAGCCTGACCGGGCTCTTACATACAATATGTGACCCATCCTATAAGCCACCATGGACCACAGACGTCCTCTCAAACGCTCACAGCCCATCATACACATCCATGGACTGTGGAACATCTGGGTTCAGAACAGGGATTGGCAAACCTTAGTACCCGGGACAACCATCCGTTACCTACTATAGGAGCCCTATTAACCCCTGTATCTGACCTCTGGTACATACACACATTCCGGTTCATCAGGTCCTTTAACTGACTACTTTGAGTCGGACCTAAGAGCGGTCTATGCCCGCCTGGCACACCTCATACATCTGCCCCTATAGGGCTACATTCACTCGCTGGGTCTTTTAAAAAACCATACAATAGTTACACGGTTCATCAGGTCCTTCACTGACTAACTAGTCGGACATAATAGCGGTTATGCCCGCCTGGCATTATTCACACACAGCTCACTCCATCACACGGGAACTGCTGTCTTACCGGGCACGGATCCGGGTCTCGCTACCAGTGTCACATGTCCACCAGGCATCCCCACAGGCTCCTTCCCGGACATGAGGTGAACCACGTCCAGACCAGCGTCCACCGGGTCAACCACGACCTCGAGCCTAGACCCCGGCATGGAGCTAGCATGCTCCCATCATACACACACAGAGCTCTGCACTCTGGCTGCTCATCAGGAACACCCTACTCTCAGGCTGATCTCTGGCTGATAATGATCTCTCAATCTCTCAGCTGGCAGGCTCTTATCGTGCCTGCCACTCCCACTCTGACACATCCACCTGAGCTGCTACTGCTCAGGACACACCCACCTGACACACCTATCTGGGCTGTCAGCAATCAGCACCCATTCCATCCTCAGGGCCTCACTGAACTCATGAGCCACTCACAACCGCTCATTAGTCTCATGAATGTTTCAGATCCACAGAACTCACACTCAGATTTTACACCTTGTGTTCCGGATAGGTTCACAGGAAAACCAGCCAGTGTAAACAGGATTATACCCTGATCCTGCATGTGATGGGGACCATGCCGGCGGTGCCTCACACAGTATATGACAATATTATGCAGACACTTTCTGATATTTTAATAAATGGCCATTATTATTTGTGTCTATTATGAGTCCCCGAATAAGAGGGTCCCAGCTGATCCCCCCCACAGAGGGCTGTGCACGGGGACTTCACTGAGACACATGAGACATGTGATTGACAAGGTTCAGAACCCCTTATTCTGGTGGGGTGCGGGGAGGGAGGGGGTCACCACAGTGGTTGTATTGGGGCCCCGATGTGTATCTTGTTGGAGCCCCCGCTATCAGGGCAGCACAGGTGGATTTTGTGTTTCCATCTCGTTTCAAGTGCAATAAATTGGGGTCATTTCTCCCCGACGCGTTTTGTGTCTGTGACCAGGGGTGTAACTACAACAGGTGCAGGGGCTGCAATCACACCGGGGCCCTGCAGCCTGGGGGGCCCTAAAAGTCCCTTTGGGCTATAAGAAAAAAAAGCTATTAAATATATGCAATAATTGGGGGCCCCGTTGGAGCTTTTGCATCGGGGCCCCTGAGCTTCATGTTCTGCCTTCTCTGGGGATCTGCAGTCACCGGTAACCCTGCCGAAATATTTGCAGGAATTCAGTGTCTGCAAACAGCGACGCTCCATCCGGGGAGTCTAGAGCGGCCCCGGACATCGCGATGTTTGTTTAATATAAATGTTCACTTTCCTGCGATTTGTCTGATGTCTGTGAGACGCGAGGAGCCGCCGCTCTCTAAATATTAGCAGCTATTTACACAATCTCTAATTACATCTTGGCAGCCGCAACAGCGACCCAGATGCTTCATCTGACCGACAAAACACCCCGACACCAACAGGGGGCGCTAATCATTAACAAGTATAGAAAGAGGAAAACGCCTCTGACAGCAAGAAATACACTGATACATATACACAGGAGCAGTATTATAGTAGTTATATTCTTGTATATAGGAGCAGTATTATAGTAGTTATATTCTTGTATATAGGGGCAGTATTATAGTAGTTATATTCTTGTATATAGGAGCAGTATTATAGTAGTTATATTCTTGTATATAGGGGCAGTATTATAGTAGTTATATTCTTGTATATAGGGGCAGTATTATAGTAGTTATATTCTTGTATATAGGAGCAGTATTATAGTAGTTATATTCTTGTATATAGGAGCAGTATTATAGTAGTTATATTCTTGTATATAGGAGCAGTATTATAGTAGTTATATTCCTGTATATAGGGGCAGTATTATAGTAGTTCTATTCTTGTATATAGGGACAGTATTATAGTAGTTATATTCTTGTATATAGGAGCAGTATTATAGTAGTTATATTCTTGTATATAGGAGCAGTATTATAGTAGTTATATTCTTGTATATAGGAGCAGTATTATAGTAGTTATATTCTTGTATATAGGGGCAGTATTATAGTAGTTATATTCTTGTATATAGGGGCAGTATTATAGTAGTTATATTCTTGTATATAGGAGCAGTATTATAGTAGTTATATTCTTGTATATAGGAGCAGTATTATAGTAGTTATATTCTTGTATATAGGAGCAGTATTATAGTAGTTATATTCCTGTATATAGGGGCAGTATTATAGTAGTTCTATTCTTGTATATAGGGACAGTATTATAGTAGTTATATTCTTGTATATAGGAGCAGTATTATAGTAGTTATATTCTTGTATATAGGAGCAGTATTATAGTAGTTATATTCTTGTATATAGGAGCAGTATTATAGTAGTTATATTCTTGTATATAGGAGCAGTATTATAGTAGTTATATTCTTGTACATAGGGGCAGTATTATAGTAGTTATATTCTTGTATATAGGGGCAGTATTATAGTGGTTATATTCTTGTATATAGGAGCAGTATTATAGTAGTTATATTCTTGTATATAGGGGCAGTATTATAGTAGTTATATTCTTGTATATAGGAGCAGTATTATAGTAGTTATATTCTTGTACATAGGAGCAGTATTATAGTAGTTATATTCTTGTATATAGGAGCAGTATTACAGTAGTTATATTCCTGTATATAGGAGCAGTATTATAGTAGTTATATTCTTGTATATAGGGGCAGTATTATAGTAGTTATATTCTTGTATATAGGGGCAGTATTATAGTAGTTATATTCTTGTATATAGGAGCAGTATTATAGTAGTTATATTCTTGTATATAGGAGCAGTATTATAGTAGTTATATTCTTGTACATAGGTGCAGTATTACAGTAGTTATATTCCTGTATGTAGGAGCAGTATTATAGTAGTTATATTCTTGTATATAGGGGCAGTATTATAGTAGTTATATTCTTGTATATAGGGGCAGTATTATAGTAGTTATACTCTTGTATATAGGGACAGTATTATAGTAGTTATATTCTTGTCAGTAGGTGGCAGTATTATAGTAGTTATATTCCTGTACATAGGGGCAGTATTATAGTAGTTATATACTTGTATATAGGAGCAGTATTATAGTAGTTATATTCTTGTATATAGGAGCAGTATTATAGTAGTTATATTCTTGTATATAGGAGCAGTATTATAGTAGTTATATTCTTGTATATAGGGGCAGTATTATATTATAGTAGTTATATTCTTGTATATAGGGGCAGTATTATAGTAGTTATATTCTTGTATATAGGGGCAGTATTATAGTAGTTATATTCTTGTACATAGGGGGCAGTATTATAGTAGTTATATTCTTGTATATAGGAGCAGTATTATAGTAGTTATATTCTTGTACATAGGAGCAGTATTATAGTAGTTATATTCTTGTATATAGGGGCAGTATTATAGTAGTTATACTCTTGTATATAGGGACAGTATTATAGTAGTTATATTCTTGTCAGTAGGTGGCAGTATTATAGTAGTTATATTCTTGTATATAGGGGCAGTATTATAGTAGTTATATTCTTGTATATAGGGGTAGTATTATAGTAGTTATATTCTTGTATATAGAGGCAGTATTATAGTAGTTATATTCTTGTATATAGGGACAGTATTATAGTAGTTATATTCTTGTCAGTAGGTGGCAGTATTATAGTAGTTATATTCTTGTATATAGGAACAGTATTATAGTAGTTATATTCTTGTATATAGGAGCAGTATTATAGTAGTTATATTCTTGTATATAGGGGCAGTATTATAGTAGTTATACTCTTGTATATAGGGACAGTATTATAGTAGTTATATTCTTGTCAGTAGGTGGCAGTATTATAGTAGTTATATTCTTGTATATAGGAACAGTATTATAGTAGTTATATTCTTGTATATAGGGGCAGTATTATAGTAGTTATATTCTTGTATATAGGGGGCAGTATTATAGTAGTTATATTCTTGTATATAGGAGCAGTATTATAGTAGTTATATTCTTGTATATAGGGACAGTATTATAGTAGTTATATTCTTGTCAGTAGGTGGCAGTATTATAGTACCTCTTAATGTCAGATGTTTTTGCTCTCTGTTAGGCGGCCGTCACACGGAACGATATCTTGCCCGATATCGTTTAAGTGATCTCCTTTTTGATCGCTTAAGCGATATCGGGCAAGATATCGTTGCATGTAATCAAGCGATTTAAGATGTTAAATCGCTTGATCATGACATCGCTGATCTGAGCTCCGGTTCTCAGATCTAGCGATGAACGATGCAACGATCTGCATCATCGTGGTGTATAACACCACGATGAACAATCTCCCAGCGACCGCGCCTATGCTGGGAGATGGTAACTATGGTACACGTCGGGTAACTAAGCGACGCGCGGCGCCTAGTAACCCGATGTGTACCATAGTTACCAGCGAGATCGCGGCTCCGCATCGCTGGTGA
The DNA here is from genome assembly GCA_033576535.1 of Allobates femoralis. Lineage (NCBI taxonomy): Eukaryota > Metazoa > Chordata > Amphibia > Anura > Aromobatidae > Allobates > Allobates femoralis. The sequence goes on along the minus strand of JARQOC010000001.1, from coordinate 624,870,073 downwards.
GTCTGTCTGTGTGACATCTCACCAGCGATGTGAGCGATATTGTAAGCGATCGCCGCGTGCACGTGATCGCTTACAATATCGCTAAAGATGTCGCAGCGTGTGACGGCCCCCTTATCGATCACTATGGGGTGATTTTTGTATAAGTCTTTTATGTGTCTACCGCTGAGACATTTCTATATGACTGATATCAGCTGCTCCTTCTATATATAGGGTTACTGACCTCAGAGAATGAAAAGATAGTCTGGACTGTGGATGCAGGTTATCAGATGTGTCTTATTAAATTGAAGGAGTAAGTAATCAAACTCAGGACACCATAGACCAATTTGCCCTCGCGCCCGACACCTTCCAGCTGGATAATAGGACACAGACATTGTGTGTAAGAGAACTGACAATTCATTTCTTACATGTGGACGATCTCGTTACAGAGCGACGAAACCGCAGAAATGAGAGAAATGTGTCACTGAGTGACTGCAGGATGTAGCAGAGCTGAGCACATCCATACTCAGAGATATCACTGTGTTATCTGTGGTGTTACATAGGACTGCAGGTGACATCTACTACATTATCTGTACTCAGAGATATCACTGTGTTATCTGTGGTGTTACATAGGACTGCAGGTGACATCTACTACATTATCTGTACTCAGAGATATCACTGTGTTATCTGTGGTGTTACATAGGACTGCAGGTGACATCTACTACATTATCTGTACTCAGAGATATCACTGTGTTATCTGTGGTGTTACATAGGACTGCAGGTGACATCTACTACATTATCTGTACTCAGAGATATCACTGTGTTATCTGTGGTGTTACATAGGACTGCAGGTGACATCTACTACATTATCTGTACTCAGGGATATCACTGTGTTATCTGTGGTGTTACATAGGACTGCAGGTGACATCTACTACATTATCTGTACTCAGAGATATCACTGTGTTATCTGTGGTGTTACATAGGACTGCAGGTGACATCTACTACATTATCTGCACTCAGAGATATCACTGTGTTATCTGTGGTGTTACATAGGACTGCAGGTGAGATCTACTACATTATCTGTACTCAGTGATATCACTGTGTTATCTGTGGTGTTACATAGGACTGCAGGTGACATCTACTACATTATCTGCACTCAGAGATATCACTGTGTTATCTGTGGTGTTACATAGGACTGCAGGTGACATCTACTACATTATCTGTACTCAGAGATATCACTGTGTTATCTGTGGTGTTACATAGGACTGCAGGTGACATCTACTACATTATCTGTACTCAGAGATATCACTGTGTTATCTGTGGTGTTACATAGGACTGCAGGTGACATCTACTACATTATCTGTACTCGGGGATATCACTGTGTTATCTGTGGTGTTACATAGGACTGCAGGTGACATCTACTACATTATCTGTACTCAGAGATATCACTGTGTTATCTGTGGTGTTACATAGGACTGCAGGTGACATCTACTACATTATCTGTACTCGGGGATATCACTGTGTTATCTGTGGTGTTACATAGGACTGCAGGTGACATGTACTACATTAATTGTTTTCTGGATCTCTCTGATGGGCATACTCTGTGGTTTGGTTACATTGTATCCGGTGATTTCGCTTGCTGTGTTGTCTGTCCTGCAGTGTCCGCCGTCTGTCTGAGCGCTGTTATCCGCACATTCAGTCTGGACCTTCGTGCGCCGGTGACTCCAGCGTCCGTCTGCTCCGCAGTCTCGTCACATCTCTCCAGGATTTTAATTTAACGCCATATCTACTTTCTGCTGTCGGATTCACCGCTGAAAAATGAAGCGGTGTCAGAGTGAGCAGGGAGGCGTCAGCGAGCGTCTGCATCCTATTACAGCTGTCACATACACCGCGGGATCCCTCAATCAATAGGGTTAACAAGCCTCGGGGAAGAAAGGGTTAAACAAGCCCAACAGCGCGAAACCCAGAAACCGAATATACAAAAGTATCACATCGGGAGGGCGGGGACATCACAATGGGGGAGGGGCTGTGTGGTGCTGGGGGCGGCGGCCTCTCCTCCGTCCCCTATCTCTCTCCTTCCGTGCTCTCACCTAATGTATGTCATTAAATATAGGTTTTTTTTTATGAATAAAGTGTTTAAATTCCTTGTAAAAAATGTGTAGGGCTTTGCTGTATTTCTTATTGCCAATGCAGATAAACTGCACAGCGGCTGCCATACTGACGGATGCGTTAGCAATGTCAGCTGCCAAGAAAAAGCTGGCATCAACCCCTTTATTACCCAGTCTGTCATTGATACATGGCAGCTGGAAGAACGGGGTAACCGCCAGTTTTGGCATCTCTCATGGAGGCGCCAATTATTTGGCGGCTGCTGGCTGTGATTTTCAGAATAGGGGCCCAGAACACTTGGGCCTTACCATGCTGAGGATTCCAGCCCCCCACTGTCTGGTGTTACCTTCAATGGCAATGAAAAATACAGGGAAGGCCTATGTTTTTTTTAACTCATCTCAATATTGTAATTTAAAAAAAAAATTGGCATGGACTTCACCGTATTTTTGTTTGCCAGTCAAGGTAACCCTGGCAGCTGTAGACTAGAATTCTCAGTGTCGTGAAGCCCAAGCTTTCTGGGTCCCCCACGCAGAAAATTGCAGCCAGAAGATGTCCCAAAATTGGCATCTCCATGAGAGACACAAAATTTGGCGGTTACCCCACTCTTCCACCTGCAATGTAGCGGTGGCCGTTGAGTAATAAAGGGGTTGATGTCAGCTTTTTATGGCAGGTGACATCAAGCCGTATTGCTAATGTCAGCCGTCAGTATGACAGCCGGCCGTTAGCAACACTTTCATTAAACAGGAAAACAACACAACTCCAAGATAAATCCTTTATTGTATACGAAATAGACAGTGACTCCTTGTTATCCACTCTATTAGCTCCCACCAAGTTCCCCTCCTATGTAATCCTGTAATTACTGTAATTTTGCGGTGGGGTGGTGTGATGTGTCACATGGCCACCATCTTTGTATACCTAAGTATCCAAAGATGGCGGCCGTGTAAGTGCACATGCAGTCTGTAGGGGAAAGAGGGCTGTGCAGAGGTGAGCGGGAAGAGTGCTGCAGGGGTAAGTGGGCTGTGCGCGGGGGTGAGCCGGGAGAGTGCTGCAGGGGTATGTGGGCTGTGTGGGGGTGAGCAGGGAGCATGCTGCAGGGATAAGAGGGCTGTGCGGGGGGGAGGAGGTGAGCGGGGAAAGTGCTGCAGGGGTAAGTCAGCTGTGCGGGGTGAGCAGGGAGAGTGCTGCATGGGTAAGTGGGCTGTGTGGGGTGAGCAGGGAGAGTGCTGCAGGGGTAAGAGGGCTGTGGGGGGGTGAGCAGGGAGAGTGCTGCAGGGGTAAGTGGGCTGTGCGGGGGTGAGCGGGGAGCATGCTGCAGGGGTGAGTTGGCTGTGTGGGGTGAGCGAGGAGCGTGTGGGCTGCACGGGGGTGAGCGGGGAGCATGTGGGCTGCGCGGGGGTGAGCGGGGAGCGTGTGGGATGTGCAGGGGTGAGCAGGAGCGGTAGGTGTGGATGTGCGAGGGTGAATGTGGAGCGTGCGAGCTGAGCAGGGTGTGCAACGGCTGTGTGGGATAAGTAGGGGTTGTACGGGCTGACCGGGTGGCTATGCAGGCTAACGGGGGGTGAGCAGTGGGCAGATGGGCTGGCTGGAGGGACCGTGGAGTGATGGGGGGTGATGGTGAGCAGGGGACAGGCGGGAGCAGGTGAGCATCTGGTGGGAGGGAGAGAGCATGGACCGGCGGGTTTTGGTGAACAGGAGGGAGAGTATGGATGATGGGTTTCTGGTTAGCGGCACCATCAGCAGGCGCTGTATTGTGACACCCATCACTTAGGTGTCGCAGTATGGCTTCTGGCAGTGCTCTGAATTATGGGATTAGACCTCGTGTAGATGGAAGTTGGTGACGGACACCACAAAGCAATTATGTCAGTAGATATGGAGAACTACACAACCCAGAATCACCTGAGAGAGAGTGTGAAAATCTGCCACCAAATCTGGCAGCTCTATAGCGCCTCCTTTATGCTCAGGCCAGTCATGGAACTGCCTAGGATAAAAGAAGGGCCGCAGCTGCCCTGTCAGAGCTGGTTTATTAAGACGCCCCTCTATGAGTGTGATATATACCGTTTATACCCTGACCAGAAGTACATATAATAACCTCCACCCCGTCACTGATAGAGGCCCTGAATAACACAAGCACTAATATTTATGTACAAGTATTATAAAGATATTACAGATGTCACAGTCAGTTATGCAAATAAAAGATAAATGGAAATACACACAGATATACAGACAAATGTGATGAGTTACCGGTTCCTTGATGCTGGTGGTGGCCACACGGGGGCAGTGTCAGGGCACCGGGTTCCCTTGGGTATACTCTGCCATGTGGTGTAAGGCCTCCTCAGAAGTAATACACTGACGACATATGGCAGGGGACTTTTGAGAACCTCCTCCCCCTAGTGACCTCATGTGGGCTGGCTTTTCTATACCTAAAAAATGGCTACAAAAATGCAGCCTTTCCTATAACTGCCTGGGTGCGTTGTAGGTGGATAATGCTCTCATATTTTTGGTTATGCTTTTAGCTTTCCGATGGTAGGACACGCGACATGTCTGCTGTCGTCCCCACTGGCCTATATCAATTTTGGGGTAGTTAGGAAGGTCTTAAAGTTATGCAGAAATATGTGTTATGATCCTATACCTCTTCAAGTGTCATATTTATTATTGTCATAATTAGGTGAGTGACATGTAGGGATATATTAATACTTTTTTCCATGGCTCCTGTGCGTCTGACAAAGTACTATGAAATCTTCTAGCAGAAGGACATAACTTCTCACCTCTCTGCAGCTTCCTTTTGTGTAATTGTCTTTGGTTCTTATCTACCACCTACCTCCATTTGTTATAGAGCTTTCATTGTGTGGCAGCAGTTAGCCAGGAAGGTAATATCCTCAGCTTAATTATGGCAACAGATCCGGGAGATGGATTAACCCTCGGGTTAAAAGGAGGGGTGCACTTTCCTTGGAGTGAGGGGACTATGGTGACACCTGGACAAAATGGCTTCTGTAGGAATATTGCTTGGTCAGAATATAAACCATGTTCCAAATTATTATGCAAATTGGTTTTAAGTGTCATAGGGTTTTATTTTTCTTTTTTGTCAATGAACCCCATTGCTGGTCTTGTGTCTCAGGGTCTTTGGATTACTGACATCAATCTGAGATATCTGTGATAATTAGTTTGGCAGATGAGCCCAATAAAAGGAAAACTGGGTGTTCCACAATATTACGCAGGCCACAGTTTCCAAGTAACATGGGAAAGAAAAAGGATCTCTCTGCTGCCGAAAAGCAACAAATAGTGCAATGCCTTGGACAAGGGATGAAAACATCAGATATTGCACGAAAACCTAAGCGTGATCATCGTATTGTGAAGAGATTTGTGGCTGATTCTGAGCACAGATGTGTTCGTGCAGATAAAGGCAGAATGAGGAAGGTTTCTGCCAGATAAGTTCATCAGATTAAGAGAGCAGCTGCTATAAAGGCCTTAGAAACCAGCAAACATATATGTGAAGCTGCTGGTGCCTCTGGAGTCCCTCGAGCCTCAAGGTGTAGGATCCTTCAGAGGCTTGCTGTGGGGCATAAACCTACTATTCAGCCACCCCTAAACAGTGCTCACAAGCAGAAACAGTTGCAGTGGGTCCAGATATACATGAAGACTAATTATCAACCAGTTTTGTTTACTGATGAGTACTGAGCAACCCTGGATGGTCCAGATGGATGGAGTAGTGGATGGTTGGTGGATGCCACCATGTCCCAACAAGGCTGCAACATCAGCAAGGAGGTGGAGGAGTCATGTTTTGGGCTGGAATCATTGGGAAACATCTGGTAGGCCCCTTTAAGGTTCCTGAAGGTGTGAAAATGACCTCTGCAAAGTATATAGAGTTTTCAACTGAGAACTTTCTTCCATGTTACAAAAAGCAAAATCGTGCATTCAGGAGCAAAATCATCTTCATGCATGTCAATGCCCCATCTCATGCTGCAAAGAATACCTCTGTGCCATTGGCTGCTATGGGCATAAAAGGAGATAAACTCATGGTGTGGCCACCATCTTCCCCTGACTTCATCCCTATAGAGAACCTTAGGAGTATAATCAAGCAAAAGATCTGAGGGTGGGAGGCAGTTCACATCAAAACAGCAGCTCTGGGAGGCGATTCTGACATCATGCAAAGAAATACAAGCAGAAACTCTCCAGAAACTCACAATATCAATGGATGTAAGAATTGTGAAGGTGAGATCACAGAAGGGTTCCTATGTTACCATGTAACTTGGCCTGTTAGGAGGTTTTGGAGTTAAACAGCTTTATATTTCAGTGAATGTGACCTCCTAATGCTGCAAATTCAACAAATCAGCATTTTCAGTTCTTTCACACATATCAAATGTTTAGAAACTCTCCTGTGCCGAATGTGGAACATTTAGAGGTTGGTTTAATTTTGAAGATTATATTGTTATTATTGGGAAGTTTCATAAATAACATTCGATGTATCCTCTAACGAGTGATGACTGATTACACTGACTGTCATCTGCACCGACCATTTAGGAAAATCAGAGAAAAAGAACATTTGCATAATAATTTGGAACACAGTGTATAACCCTTTTTCCTCACAGCTAGCAGATGTTCTCAAGGATGTTACCGCTGATCTCTAGTGATGACGGGAGACGTTCTCAGTGATGTCTGATCTCTAGTGATGATGGGAGACGTTCTCAGTGATGTCTGATCTCTAGTGATGATAGGAGACGTTCTCAGTGATGTCTGATCTCTAGTGATGATGATAGGAGACGTTCTCAGTGATGTCTGATCTCTAGTGATGATGATGGGAGACGTTCTCAGTGATGTCTGATCTCTAGTGATGGGAGACGTTCTCAGTGATGTCTGATCTCTAGTGATGATAGGAGACGTTCTCAGTGATGTCTGATCTCTAGTGATGATAGGAGACGTTCTCAGTGATGTCTGATCTCTAGTGATGATGGGAGACGTTCTCAGTGATGTCTGATCTCTAGTGATGATGGGAGACGTTCTCCGTGATGTCTGATCTCTAGTGATGATGGGAGACGTTCTCAGTGATGTCTGATCTCTAGTGATGATAGGAGACGTTCTCAGTGATGTCTGATCTCTAGTGATGATAGGAGACGTTCTCAGTGATGTCTGATCTCTAGTGATGATGGGAGACGTTCTCAGTGATGTCTGATCTCTAGTGATGATGGGAGACGTTCTCAGTGATGTCTGATCTCTAGTGATGATGATGGGAGACGTTCTCAGTGATGTCTGATCTCTAGTGATGATGGGAGACGTTCTCAGTGATGTCTGATCTCTAGTGATGATAGGAGACGTTCTCAGTGATGTCTGATCTCTAGTGATGACGGGAGACGTTCTCAGTGATGTCTGATCTCTAGTGATGATAGGAGACGTTCTCAGTGATGTCTGATCTCTAGTGATGATGGGAGACGTTCTCAGTGATGTCTGATCTCTAGTGATGATAGAGACGTTCTCAGTGATGTCTGATCTCTAGTGATGATGATAGGAGACGTTCTCAGTGATGTCTGATCTCTAGTGATAGATAGGAGACGTTCTCAGTGATGTCTGATCTCTAGTGATATGATGGAGACGTTCTCAGTGATGTCTGATCTCTAGTGATGATGGGAGACGTTCTCAGTGATGTCTGATCTCTAGTGATGATAGGAGACGTTCTCAGTGATGTCTGATCTCTAGTGATGATGATGGAGACGTTCTCAGTGATGTCTGATCTCTAGTGATGATGATGGGAGACGTTCTCAGTGATGTCTGATCTCTGTGAGAGGTTCGTGAGTCTGATCCTAGTGATGATGGAGACGTTCTCAGTGATGTCTGATCTCTAGTGATGATGATGGAGACGTTCTCAGTGATGTCTGATCTCTAGTGATGATGGGAGACGTTCTCAGTGATGTCTGATCTCTAGTGATGATGATGGGAGACGTTCTCAGTGATGTCTGATCTCTAGTGATGATAGGAGACGTTCTCAGTGATGTCTGATCTCTAGTGATGATGGGAGACGTTCTCAGTGATGTCTGATCTCTAGTGATGATAGAGACGTCTATGTGACTTAGTGAAGGAACGTTCTCAGTGATGTCTGATCTCTAGTGATGATGGAGACGTTCTCAGTGATTAGTTCTGATCTCTAGTGATGATAGGAGACGTTCTCAGTGATGTCTGATCTCTAGTGATGATGGGAGACGTTCTCAGTGATGTCTGATCTCTAGTGATGATAGGAGACGTTCTCAGTGATGTCTGATCTCTAGTGATGATGGAGAGTTCTCATGATGTCTGATCTTAGTGATGATAGGAGAGTTCTCAGTATGTCTGATCTCTAGTGATGATGGGAGACGTTCTCAGTGATGTCTGATCTCTAGTGATGATGATGGAGACGTTCTCAGTGATGTCTGATCTCTAGTGATGATAGGAGACGTTCTCAGTGATGTCTGATCTCTAGTGATAGGAGACGTTCTCAGTGATGTCTGATCTCTAGTGATGATAGGAGACGTTCTCAGTGATGTCTGATCTCTAGTGATGATGTTAAAAGGAGACGTTCTCAGTGATGTCTGATCTCTAGTGATGATGGAGACGTTCTCAGTGATGTCTGATCTCTAGTGATGATAGGAGACGTTCTCAGTGATGTCTGATCTCTAGTGATGATGGGAGACGTTCTCAGTGATGTCTGATCTCTAGTGATGATGGAGACGTCTCAGTGATGTCTGATCTCTAGTGTGATAGGAGACGTTCTCAGTGATGTCTGATCTCTAGTGATGGAGACGTTCTCAGTGATGTCTGATCTCTAGTGATGATGATAGGAGACGTTCTCAGTGATGTCTGATCTCTAGTGATGATGGGAGACGTTCTCAGTGATGTCTGATCTCTAGTGATGATGAGGAGACGTTCTCAGTGATGTCTGATCTCTAGTGATGATGGGAGACGTTCTCAGTGATGTCTGATCTCTAGTGATGATGGAGATTCTCAGTGATGTCTGATCTCTAGTGATGATGGGAGAGTTCTCAGTGATGTCTGATCTCTAGTGATGATGATGGAGACGTTCTCAGTGATGTCTGATCTCTAGTGATGAAGGAGACGTTCTCAGTGATGTCTGATCTCTAGTGATGATGGAGACGTTCTCAGTGATGTCTGATCTCTAGTGATGATGGAGACGTTCTCAGTGATGTCTGATCTCTAGTGATGATAGGAGACGTTCTCAGTGATGTCTGATCTCTAGTGATAGGAAGTTCCAGTGATGTCTGATCTCTAGTGATGATGGGAGAGTTCTCAGTGATGTCTGATCTCTAGTGATGATGGAGACGTTCTCAGTGATGTCTGATCTCTAGTGATGATGGGAGACGTTCTCAGTGATGTCTGATCTCTAGTGATGATAGGAGACGTTCTCAGTGATGTCTGATCTCTAGTGATGATGGGAGACGTTCTCAGTGATGTCTGATCTCTAGTGATGATGGAGACGTTCTCAGTGATGTCTGATCTCTAGTGATGATAGGAGACGTTCTCAGTGATGTCTGATCTCTAGTGATGATGATGGGAGACGTTCTCAGTGATGTCTGATCTCTAGTGATGATGGGAGACGTTCTCAGTGATGTCTGATCTCTAGTGATGATGGAGACGTTCTCAGTGATGTCTGATCTCTATGATGATGATAGGAGACGTTCTCAGTGATGTCTGATCTCTAGTGATGATAGGAGACGTTCTCAGTGATGTCTGATCTCTAGTGATGATGATGGGAGACGTTCTCAGTGATGTCTGATCTCTAGTGATGATAGGAGACGTTCTCATGATGTCTGATCTCTAGTGATGATGGGATGTTCTCAGTGATGTCTGATCTCTAGTGATGATAGGAGATGTTCTCAGTGATGTCTGATCTCTAGTGATGATGGGAGACGTTCTCAGTGATGTCTGATCTCTAGTGATGATGATAGGAGACGTTCTCAGTGATGTCTGATCTCTAGTGATGATAGGAGACGTTCTCAGTGATGTCTGATCTCTAGTGATGATGGGAGACGTTCTCAGTGATGTCTGATCTCTAGTGATGATAGTAGACGTTCTCAGTGATGTCTGATCTCTAGTGATGATGATAGGAGACGTTCTCAGTGATGTCTGATCTCTAGTGATGATGATAGGAGACGTTCTCAGTGATGTCTGATCTCTAGTGATGATGATGGAGACGTTCTCAGTGATGTCTGATCTCTAGTGATGATGGGAGACGTTCTCAGTGATGTCTGATCTCTAGTGATGATAGGAGACGTTCTCAGTGATGTCTGATCTCTAGTGATGATGATAGGAGACGTTCTCAGTGATGTCTGATCTCTAGTGATGATGATGGGAGACGTTCTCAGTGATGTCTGATCTCTAGTGATGATGATAGGAGACGTTCTCAGTGATGTCTGATCTCTAGTGATGATGGGAGACGTTCTCAGTGATGTCTGATCTCTAGTGATGATGGGAGACGTTCTCAGTGATGTCTGATCTCTAGTGATGATGGGAGACGTTCTCAGTGATGTCTGATCTCTAGTGATGATGGGAGACGTTCTCAGTGATGTCTGATCTCTAGTGATGATGGGAGACGTTCTCAGTGATGTCTGATCTCTAGTGATGATGATAGGAGACGTTCTCAGTGATGTCTGATCTCTAGTGATGATAGGAGACGTTCTCAGTGATGTCTGATCTCTAGTGATGATGGGAGACGTTCTCAGTGATGTCTGATCTCTAGTGATGATAGGAGACATTCTCAGTGATGTCTGATCTCTAGTGATGATAGGAGACGTTCTCAGTGATGTCTGATCTCTAGTGATGATGGGAGACGTTCTCAGTGATGTCTGATCTCTAGTGATGATAGGAGACGTTCTCAGTGATGTCTGATCTCTAGTGATGATAGGAGACGTTCTCAGTGATGTCTGATCTCTAGTGATGATGGGAGACGTTCTCAGTGATGTCTGATCTCTAGTGATGATGGGAGACGTTCTCAGTGATGTCTGATCTCTAGTGATGGGAGACGTTCTCAGTGATGTCTTATCTCTAGTGATGATGGAGAACGTTCTCAGTGATGTCTGATCTCTAGTGATGATGGGAGACGTTCTCAGTGATGTCTGATCTCTAGTGATGGGAGACGTTCTCAGTGATGTCTGATCTCTAGTGATGATGATAGGAGACGTTCTCAGTGATGTCTGATCTCTAGTGATGATAGGAGACGTTCTCAGTGATGTCTGATCTCTAGTGATGATAGGAGACGTTCTCAGTGATGTCTGATCTCTAGTGATGATGGGAGACGTTCTCAGTGATGTCTGATCTCTAGTGATGATGGGAGACGTTCTCAGTGATGTCTGATCTCTAGTGATGATGGGAGACGTTCTCAGTGATGTCTGATCTCTAGTGATGATGATGTTCTCAGTGATGTCTGATCTCTAGTGATGATGGGAGACGTTCTCAGTGATGTCTGATCTCTAGTGATGATAGGAGACGTTCTCAGTGATGTCTGATCTCCAGTGATGATGGGAGACGTTCTCAGTGATGTCTGATCTCTAGTGATGATAGGAGACGTTCTCAGTGATGTCTGATCTCTAGTGATGATAGGAGACGTTCTCAGTGATGTCTGATCTCTAGTGATGATAGGAGACGTTCTCAGTGATGTCTGATCTCTAGTGATGATGATAGGAGACGTTCTCAGTGATGTCACCGCTGATCTCTATTATAACTTTCAATCCTTCTCCCATTTCTTCCATGCTTTAGTCCAGTATTGGTACGTGACCCATTTAGCTCCTGTTCCCCGCGTGCTGCGGTCACCGTCTCTTTTCACTTTCTCTGTTATCTTTCTGTATAATTTTTTTCTCAGTTTGATTTGTTGACTTTAAAAACAAATATAATTTTCATAAATATGGAAAGTAGCCGAATATCTGGAGACCTCACATAAGAAAGGAAACCTTAAAGCTCCGCACTGTGTATAAATATGTAGAGCTCCCGAATCTATCAACATAATAGTGGAGAATTCCGAGGAAATATCCGAGTGAGTAGAAGGAATGGAGGCGACTGTCACATTAATGCAGAGACAATGCGCTTTGATGTTATATATTTTCTTGATCTTTTGATATCTGGAGCCGCAGTCCCGTCTACTCTCCATAAAACACTTGCGCTCGCGTCGTACTTTATGCCGTAGAGTTTGGATGAATGTTTTCCGGCGCTCGGTGACCTGATATTAAGTATCATTCATGGATTCATGAAAACAGGTTTCTTTTGCGTCCTGCTGTTGCGGCTGGAGATGTAAATATGATAAAAGGACACTTTTTCTTCCCACAGATTATTTTGGTGTCTTGTAACTTTTCTCTGGTCCCAAAGAGGCAGCGACCGAGGTTTGGACAAGATAGTGATGAGGCAGCGCCGAAACTTCTGTTATATTCTAATGGAGAGGAATTAGGAGGATAGAGATATCCGGAGGACTGTGGAGAATGCCAGAGAAGTCTGAAGTGATCTCAAGGAGGAGGATAGAGGAGACTGGAGGAGGAGGACAGAGGAGACTGGAGGAAGAGGACAAAGGAGACTGGAGGAGGAGGACAGAGGAGACTGGAGGAAGACAGAGGAGACTGGAGGAGGAAGACAGAGGAGACTGAAGGAAGAGGACAGAGGAGACTGGAGGAAGACAGAGAAGACTGGAGGAGGAGGACAGAGGAGACTGGAGGAGGAGGACAGAGGAGACTGGAGGAGGAGGACAGAGGAGACTGGAGGAGGAGGACAGAGGAGACTGGAAGAGGAGACTGGAGGAGGAGGACAGAGGAGACTGGAAGAGGAGACTGGAGGAGGAGGATAGAGGAGACTCTGGAGGAGGAGGACAGAGGAGTCTGGTGGAGGAGGACAGAGGAGTCTGGTGGAGGAGGACAGAGGAGACTGGAGAGAGGACAAGGAGACTGGAGGAGAGAGGAAGAGGAGGAGGACTGGAGGAAGAGAGACAAGGAGACTGGAGGAGGAGGACAAGAGGAGACTGGAGGAAGAGGATGGAACAAAGGAGACTGAGGAGGAGGACAGAGAGACTGGAGAAGACGGAGACTGGAAGGAGACAGAGGAGACTGGAGGAGAGCAGAGGACTGAGAGGACAGAGAGACTGGAGGAGGAGGACAGAGGAGACTGGAGGAGGAGGACAGAGAGACTGGAGGAGGAGGACAGAGGAGACTGGAGGAGGAGGACAGAGGAGACTGGAGGAGAGGACAGAGGAGACTGGAGGAGGAGGACAGAGGAGACTGGAGAAGAAAGGACTAGAGGAGACTGAGGAGGAGGACAGAGAGACTGAGAAGACAGGGAGACTGAGGAGGAGAAGAGGAGACTGGAGGAGGAGACAGAGGAGCTGGAGGAGGAGGACAGAGGAGACTGGAGGAGAGGACAGAGGAGACTGGAGGAGAGGACAGAGGAGACTGGAGGAGGAGACAGAGAGACTGGAGAGGAGACGAGGAGAGGAGGAGACAGAGGAGGAAGAAGAGGAGACTGGAGGAGAGACAGAGGAGACTGGAGGAGAAGACAGAGGAGACTGGAGGAGGAGGACAGAGGAGCTGGAGGAGGAGGACAGAGGAGACTGGAGGAGGAGGACAGAGGAGACTGGAGGAGGAGAGACGAGGAGACGGGAGAGGAGGACAGAGGAGACTGGAGGAGAGGAAGAGGAGACTGGAGGAAACAGGAGAGGAGGAGGAGGACAGAGGAGACTGGAGGAAGACAGAGGAGACTGGAGAGGAAGACAGGAGACTGGAGGAGGAGGACAGAGAGACTGGAGGAGGAGAGACAGGAGGAGACGGGAGGAGGAGACAGAGAGACTGAGGAGGAGGAGAGGAGACTGGAGGAGGAGGACAGAGGAGACTGAGAGGAAGAGGAGACTGGAGGAGACAGAATGGGAGGAGGGAAGGAGAGGAGAGACAGAGGAGACGGAGAGAGGAGGACAGAGAGCTGGAGGAGGGACAGAGGAGACTGGAGGAGGAGGGAACAGAGGAGACTGGAGGAGGAGGACAGAGGAGACTGGAGGAGAGGACAGAGGAGACTGGAGAGGAGCAGAGGAGACTGGAGGAAGACAGAGGAGACTGGAGGAGGAGGACAGAGGAGACTGGAGGAAGACAGAGGAGACTGGAGGAGGAAGACAGGAGACTGGAGAGAGGACAGAGGAGACTGGAGGAGAGGACAGAGAGACTGGAGGAGGAGGACAGAGGAGACTGAAGAGGAGACTGGAGGAGGAGGACAGAGGAGACTGAGAGGAGACTGGAGAAGACAAGGAGACTGGAGGAGGAAGACAGAGAGCTGGAGGGGAGGACAGAGGAGTCTGGAGGAGAGGACAGAGGAGACTGGAGAGGACGACAGAGGAGACTGGAAGAGGAATGGAGGAGGCAGAGGAGACTGAAGAGGAGCTGGGAAGACAGAGGAGACTGGAGAGGAGGACAGAGGAGTCTGGAGGAGGAGGACAGAGGAGTCTGGAGAGAGGACAGAGAGATGGAGGAGGAGGAGGACAGAGGAGACTGGAGGAGGAGGACAGAGGAGACTGGAGGAGGAGGACAGAGGAGACAGGAAGACAGAGGAACTGGAGGAGGAGGACAGAGGAGACTGAGGAGACAGAGGAGACTGGAGGAGAAGACAGGAGACTGGAGGAAGAGGACAGAGGAGACTGGAGGAAGAGGACAGAGAGACTGGAGGAGAGGACAGAGGAGACTGGAAGAGGAGACTGGAGGAGGAGGACAGAGGAGACTGAAGAGAGACTGGAGAAGACAGAGAGATGGAGAGAAGACAGAGGAGACTGGAGGAGGAGGACAGAGGAGTCTGGAGGAGGAGGACAGAGGAGACTGGAGGAGGAGGAGGACAGAGGAGACTGGAGGAGGAGGACAGAGGAGACGGAGGAGGAGGACAGAGGACTGGAGGAAGACAGAGGAGACTGGAGGAGGAGGACAGAGGAGACTGGAGAAGACAGAGAGACTGGAGGAGGAAGACAGGAGACTGGAGGAAGAGGACAGAGGAGACTGAGGAGGAGGACAGAGGAGACTGGAAGAGGAGACTGGAGGAGAGGACAGAGGAGACTGGAAGAGGAGACTGGAGGAAGACAGAGGAGACTGGAGGAGGAAGACAGAGGAGACTGGAGGAGGAGACAGAGGAGTCTGGGGAGGAGGACAGAGGAGTCTGGAGGAGGAGGACAGAGGAGACTGGAGGAGGAGGAGGACAGAGGAGACTGGAGGAGGAGGACAGAGGAGACTGGAGGAGGAGGACAGAGGAGACTGGAGGAAGACAGAGGAGTCTGGAGGAGGAGGACAGAGGAGCCTGGAGGAGGACAGAGGAGACTGGAGGTGGAGGACAGAGGAGACTGGAAGAGGAGACTGGAGGAGGAGGACAGAGGAGACTGGAGGAGGAGGATAGAGGAAACTGGAGGAGAGAGGGCAGAGGAGACTGGAGGAGGAGGATAGAGGAGACTGGAGGAGGAGGATAGAGGAAACTGTAGGAGAGAGGGCAGAGGAGACTGGAGGAGGAGGATAGAGGAGACTGGAGGAGGAGGATAGAGGAGACTGGAGGAGAGAGGACAGAGGAGACTGGAGGAGGAGGACAGAGGAGCCTGGAGGAGGACGGAGGAGGAGGACAGAGGAGACTGGAGGAGGGGGACAGAGGAGACTGTAAGAATTAGGAGGATAAAGAGTTATCTGGAGGACTGTGGAGAATACCAGAGAAGTCTGAAGTGGTCTCAAGGAGGAGAGAGGAGAGTGGAGGAGGAGGACAGAGGAGAGTGGAGGAGGAGGACAGAGGAGACTGGAGGAGGAGCAGGACAGAGGAGACTGGAGCAGAGAGGGCTGATGAGACTGGAGGAGGAGGACAGAGGAGACTGGAGGAGGAGGACAAAGGAGACTGGAGGAGGAGCAGGACAGAGGAGACTGGAGGAGGAGCAGGACAGAGGAGACTGGAGGAGGAGGACAGAGGAGACTGGAGGAGGACAGAGGAGACTGGAGGAGGAGGACAGAGGAGACTGGAAGAGGAGGACAGAGGAGACTGGAAGAGGAGGACAGAGGAGACTGGAAGAGGAGGACAGAGGAGACTGGAAGAGGAGGGCAGAGGAGACTGTAGGAGGCTGTGACCTGATCTCACTGTGGTTGTTTGATGATGTCACTGTGGCTGTCTGATGACATCACTTAAGTTTAAGTATTACAGGATCTTAAAGGGACCCTGTCAGGTCATTTATGCCCCCCATCTATCACTATCTGTCCCTGCGGCTTGATAATCCTAGTCTAATCATCCCGGTCTGAGCTCATAGTGTAATGTTATAGGTGAAAAAAAACTCATTTACACACTTACATGTCAGCCTACACCGTGGAGGAGGGAGACTGTCCGGCAGGATAATAGTTAACTCACTATTAACTTGCATGGCTAAAGGACCTGTGTGATGTAACGATCATGTGACCATAGTGGGCGGAGCTAATCAAGCAAACTTATGCCCTATGGGGACTTAGCTCCTCCTATTGTAGTCACATGGTTATGACATCACATCAGTGCTCTAACATAAGGCTGAAATGTTAACTATTAACCTGCCAGATAGACTGCAGTGTCCAAGCTGTAGACTGTGCCTTGTTACATAAGACAATGTCAGTGTATAAATGCTTCTTTTCCCCTTTCACATTACACTCTGAGCTCAGACAGGGATGGTTACACTGGTATTATGAAGCTGCAGGGACAGATAGTGATAGCCACCATATAGACATCATACACCATTCCTATTACACTACATGGAGGAGCCTTTATGTGAGCACTGGATGGCGGTATTTAGCACCATTGTCGCTCCCGGGTTCCGTCCTTTGTTACTTTGTAGCACAGAAGCGGTGGAACGTTATTGATCTCAGGAAACACATTTCCATACAGGCGGCTGCATTAGATTAGCTGCTGATTTTCATTTTACACCATTGTCCGGGATCCTCCAGGGATCAATGATTTTCAGTCTCTGGATGACAGAAGAAATTGGATAATCAATTCATAGCAATATTTCCACGTCGGATTATTTGCTGACAGAAGACGCCGTGTGGATATCCTCAGAGCTACACAAGGGAATATAGGATATAGATGGCTCCGGCCCCGGGCCCCGGCCTCACCACACCTGTGGATTATTCAGTAATAACATTCAGCTTCTAGATATAAACCATAAGGCTGGAATCACACTGTCCGAGTGATTTACGAGATGATAACTAGGAATGGCCTCCCCCCTGTCAGGACAAGAGTGTGAAGCTGCTTAGAAACACAAGTAGCTGACACTACCGTCCAGAGAGGGGAGGCCATTCCGAGTTATCATCCGAGACTTATCCAACTTAGTCGTATATCACATGGACAGTGTGATTACAACCTAATGGATCTATTCACTGTCAGCGGGCAGAGATCTGATGAGGGTAAAGATGTGAACTACAAGGTCCAGGAAGTTGTAGGACTTCTCATTATACACTGAAGTGGAGAGAGCTGAGGTGGAGAGTTGCTGGGGTGGAGAGCGGCTGGTGTGGAGAGCGGCTGGTGTGGAGAGCTGATGGTGTGGAGAGCTGCTGTTGTGGAGAGCTGCTGGGGTGGAGAGCTGCTGGTGTAGAGAGCTAATGGGGTGGAGAGTTGCTGGGGTGGTGAGTTGCTGGGGTGGAGAGCTGCTGGTGTGGAGAGCTGCTGGTGTAGAGAGCTAATGTGGTGGAGAGCTGCTGGTGTGGAGAGCTGCTGAGGAGGAGAGCTGCTGAGGAGGAGAACTGCTGAGGAGGAGAGCTGCTAGTGTGGAGAGCTGCTGGGGTGGAGAGCTGCTGGTGTGGAGAGCTGCTGGTGTGGAGAGTTGCTGGTGTGGAGAGCTGCTGGGGTGGGGAGCTGCTGGGGTGGAGAGCTGCTGGGGTGGAGAGCTGCTGGGATGGAGAGCTGCTGGGGTGGAGAGTTGCTGGGGTGGAGAGCTGCTGGTGTGGAGAGTTGCTGGTGTGGAGAGCGGCTCGTGTGGAGGGCTGGGGTGGAGAGCTGCTGGTGTGGAGAGAGCTGGTGTGGAGAGCGGCTGGTGTGGAGAGCTGCTGGTGTGGAGAGCGGCTGGTGTGGAGAGCGGCTGGTGTGGAGGGCTGGGGTGGAGAGCTGCTGTTGTGGAGAGCTGCTGTTGTGGAGAGCTGCTGGGGTGGAGAGCTGCTGGGGTGGAGAGCTGCTGTGGTGGAGAGCTGCTGTGGTGGAGAGCTGCTGGGGTGGAGAGCTGCTGGGGTGGAGAGCTGCTGGTGTGGAGGGCTGCTGGTGTGGAGAGCTGCTGTTGTGGAGAGCTGCTGGGTGGAGAGCTGCTGTTGTGGAGAGCTGCTGGGGTGGGGAGCTGCTGGGTGGAGAGCTGCTGGATGGAGAGCTGCTGGGTGGAGAGTTGCTGGGGTGGAGAGCTGCTGGGGTGGATAGCTGCTGGGGTGGAGAGCTGCTGGGGTGCAGAGTTGCTGGGGTGGAGAGCTGCTGGGGTGGAAAGCTGCTGGGATGGAGAGCTGCTGGGGTGCAGAGTTGCTGGGGTGGAGAGCTGCTGGGGTGGGAGCTGCTGTTGTGGAGAGCTGCTGGGGTGGAGAGCTGCTGGGGTGGAGAGCTGCTGGGGTGGAGAGCTGCTGGGTGGAGAGTTGCTGGGGTGGAGAGCTGCTGGGGTGGAGAGCTGCTGGGGTGGAAAGCTGCTGGGATGGAGAGTTGCTGGGGTGCAGAGTTGCTGGGGTGGAGAGCTGCTGGGGTGGGGAGCTGCTGTTGTGGAGAGCTGCTGGGGTGGGAGAGTCTGCTGGGGTGGAGAGCTTGCTGGGGTGGAGAGCTGCTGGTGTGGAGAGCTGCTGGGGTGGAGAGCTGCTGGGTGGAGAGCTGCTGGTGTGGAGAGCTGCTGGGGTGCAGAGTTGCTGGTGTGGAGAGCTGCTGGGGTGGAGAGCTGCTGGTGTGGAGAGCTGCTGGGGTGGAGAGCTGCTGGGGTGGAGAGCTGCTGGGGTGGGGAGCTGCTGTTGTGGAGAGCTGCTGTTGTGGAGAGCTGCTGGGGTGGAGAGCTGCTGGGGTGGAGAGCTGCTGGGGTGGAGAGTTGCTGGGGTGGAGAGCTGCTGGGGTGGAGAGCTGCTGGGGTGGGGAGCTGCTGGGGTGGAGAGTTGCTGGGGTGGAGAGCTGCTGGTGTGGAGAGCTGCTGGGGTGCAGAGTTGCTGGGGTGGAGAGCTGCTGGGGTGGGGAGCTGCTGGGGTGGAGAGTTGCTGGGGTGGAGAGCTGCTGGTGTGGAGAGCTGCTGGGGTGGAGAGCTGCTGGGGTGGAGAGCTGCTGGGGTGGAGAGATGCTGGGGTGGAGAGCTGATGGGGTGGAGAGTTGCTGGGGTGGAGAGCTGCTGGTGTGGAGAGCTGCTGGGGTGCAGAGTTGCTGGTGTGGAGAGCTGCTGGTGTGGAGAGCTGCTGGGGTGGAGAGCTGCTGGGGTGGAGAGCTGCTGGGGTGGAGAGCTGCTGGGGTGGAGAGCTGGGTTGTGGAGCCGGTGTTGAACGAGCTGTGGTGGTTTTAGGTCTATAGGATGGCATGTCAGTATTCATCCTTATACACTGGATGTATGGCTGTGTTATTGGGTAGAACTTGTATTTATGAAGGTTCACATGTCGCGCCTGATGAGATTACGCACAGCGCTTGGCACTGAGATGTGTCACACCGAGGAGCTGTGATATCTGCATTCAGATAAGGATGTGACAATCAGATGCAGAACCTGACGTGCTAATTGGACCTGTCTGTCGGAGGAGCTGACGAGGGAGTTTACCCCTTGGGTGGTGAGATAGTGATAATGAGCAGGTAGCTGGAGGTCAGAGGGTTAAACCCAACTGTGTGGCTGCTATAGACGAACCCCTTACCAATGAAATATAATATTGCCAAAAAACTGTTATATACAAAAAAATAATATATAACTTTTGATGGAGTCTTTTTTTGTAGGATGATGGTTGATAAAGTCTTGGCGGTGGTCTGGCAGGGCCCTGCACCATCCTCAGGGGTTGTCCCTCTTCAGGGGTTGTCCCACATCAGGGGTTGTCCCTCCCTTCTCAAGGATCCTTTCTCTGTTGCTAATCCCACCTTGGGGATTGTCCCACCTCAAGGGTTGTCCCTCCTCATGGGTTATTTTTTCTCAATAGTTGTTCCATGTCAGGGGTTGACATCCCTTGGGTTTTCCCTTCTCAATGGTTGTCACTCCTTGGGGGTTGTCCCTTCTTAATGGTTGTCCCTTTTCAATGGTTGTCTCTCCTCGGGGGTTGTCCCATCTCAATGATTGTCCCTCCTCAGGGGTTGTCCTTTCTCAATGGTTGTCCCTCCTCGGGGGTTGTCCCTTCTCAATGGTTGCCTCTCCTCATGGGTTGTCCCATCTCAATGATTGTCCCTCCCCAGAGTTTGTCCCTCCTCAGGGGTTGTCCCTTCTCAATGGTTGTCCCTCCTCGGGGGTTGTCTCTTCTCAATGGTTGCCTCTCCTCATGGGTTGTCCCATCTCAATGATTGTCCCTCCCCAGAGTTTGTCCCTCCTCAAGGGTCGTCCCTTCTCAATGGTTGTCCCTCCTCGGGGGTTGTCCCTTCTCAATGGTTGTCCCTCCTTGGAGGTTGTCCCTTCTCAATGGTTGTCCCTCCTCAGGGGTTGTCCCTTCTCAATGGTTGTCCCTCCTCGGGGTTGTCCCTTCTCAATGGTTGTCTATCCTCGAGGGTTGTCCCTTTTCAATGGTTGTCCCTCCTCGGGGGTTGTCCCTTCTCAATGGTTGTCTCTCCTCGGGGGTTGTCCCTTCTCAATGGTTGTCTATCCTCGGGGGTTGTCCCTTTTCAATGGTTGTCTCTCCTCGGGGGTTGTTCCTTCTCAATGGTTGTCTCTCCTTGGGGGTTGTCCCTTCTCAATGATTGTCCCTCCTCAGGGTTTGTCCCACTTCAGGGGTTGTCCTTTCTGAAGGGTCGCTCCTCTGGGGCTGTCCCTTGGTAGAGGTAGTCCCTCCTCAGGTTTTGCCCCTCCTTAGGGCTTATGCGTTCTAAAGTGTTGTCCATGCTCACTATAGACGTGTGCTCCAGACAACAGTTACAAAATCTTAACATTTGTCTTATGGAGAAGTGTTACATTTTCAAAGTTGTTATAAATTGAGCAGGAGTAAGATAGAGGCAGTAGTCCTGTGTCTGTATAGTCACTGGCATCTGCTCATTTTGCCATAAGCATCGTACAGCGGCAGGAAATCATGAGGATGAAGGGGAATGAAGTGAGAATAGATGAGGAGGGATGGAGGAGCGGAGCGCCTGAGTAAGAAGAAGGGATAGCAAGATGGGATAGAAGAAAATCCAGGTGTGACGGAGAGATAGTTTAGTATTCGAGGTAGTATGGAGGGATACATGAGAGAGCTACGGTGGGAGAGGAAGCAGTGTAATGGGAGGGATGCTGAAGAGAGATGGGATAGGATGTCAGTTAGATCTTGGTTTGAGAATGGAGGAGAGAGCTGGGGTGGAGAGCTTGTATACAGAGATTGGTTGGGGTGGAGAGCTTGTATAGAGAGATTAGTGGGGTGGAGAGCTTGTATAGAGAGATTGGTTGGGGTGGAGAGCTTGTATAGAGAGATTGGTTGGGGTGGAGAGCTTGTATAGAGAGATTGGTTGGGGTGGAGAGCTTGTATACAGAGATTGGTGGGGTGGAGAGCTTGTATAGAGAGATTGGTGGGGTGTAGAGCTGAGGTGTTGAGATGAGATGGAGATCTGTTGTGCAGAGTTTGGATGGAGAGCAGGGGTGGACAGCTGGGTTGGGGAGTTTGGATGAAGAACTGGGGTGGAGAGTTGAGATGGAGAGTCGGGGAGAAGAATTTGAGCGGAAAGCTGATGTGGATAGCTGGAAATAGGAGTTGAGGTGGAGAGCAGAGATCGAGAATTGGGGTGGATAAGCTGTTCTGGAGAGCTGGGTTGTAAAGTTTGGATGGAGAGTTTGGATGGAGAGCTGGGGTGAAGAGCTGGGGTGGAGAGCTTGGATGGAGATCTGTTGTGGAGATCTGTTGTGGAGAGCTTGGATTGAGATCTGTTGTGGAGATCTGTTGTGGAGATCTGTTGTGGAGAGCTGTTGTGGAGAGCTGTTGTGGAGAGCTGGTATGGAGAGCTGTTGTGGAGATCTGTTGTGGAGAGCTGTTGTGGAGATCTGTTGTGGAGAGCTGTTGTGGAGAGCTGGTATGGAGAGCTGTTGTGGAGATCTGTTGTGGAGAGCTGTTGTGGAGATCTGTTGTGGAGAGCTTGGATGGAGAGCTGTTGTGGAGAGCTGTTGTGGAGAGCTGGTGTGGAGATCTGTTGTGGAGAGCTGGTGTGGAGATCTGTTGTGGAGAGCTGGGGTGAAATATTCTGCAATTTTACAAATAATTTCTAGCGATTGATATGAAGTGGATGTGACCCGGGACGTCTCTGGCAATTCTGAGTGTTGTCCGGTTGCTTTCCATGAGCTTGGAATAAGCTTCTTATAGGCAGGTGCATTGTGACAGATGATACTTTAGAGTGCACAGACTCTCTATTATCTCCTCAGGAGCTGCGCTCTCAGTGCACGATGCCCATCATCTGCAGAGCACAACTTCACTCTAGGAAGGTTTATAGATGACTGCTGTGCTCTGCTGTCTCCAGTGTCCGGTGTACCTGCGGCACCACATCTGCCCATGTTCTTGGATCTCGTCCAGCTTTTCATCCCTGCACACCTTCATCTCTTAATATAGTGGAGCTACATATTATTTACCCACCACCTTCCACCTCTCATTTTCATTCATGTTGTGATGTCATAGCAGCTCTGTGACATCATCAGATGGTTGTTATTACTTCACCTCGCCCTCCATTGTTGTTCATCCTTACTCAAGCATGTTGACCCCCTGCCTCCAGGCTCCATCTTTGGTCTGTATTCCGGGTTGTCCTCATGTCATATATGATATTGGAGACGTCTTATGAGGATGATGTTTTCTGGACCCCAAATATTCTGTAGCCCGAGCTACTTCCACTGTTTACTTCTCTTGACTTGGACCATAAAGGTACCGTCACACGCCACGATATCGTCGCGATATCTCCCGTGATTTGACATGAGCGCACTCGTTTTTGGCACTCTCCCCAGGGGATGTCGCGTGCAACCTCCGGCGATCAGGTGTTCCGGAAATCGCCTGACCAAGACCGGAAGCGATGTTGCCTTTCCACATCGCCCCGTCACACGCCACAACCACTTCAGCGATGTGGGCGTAATGTTTGAGATAGGCGTGCCAGAGTGTGTTTCGCCGCGCCCCTACACCCCGATTGGCCGACACAACTGCGTTACCACCAAGCCACCAATCGCTGCAGACGGAACGCGGAAGACGGCACGCTCAGGCACGTCTACGTCTATGTCTGAGCTCACACACTGGCACGCCTGTCTCCTCGCCACGCCCAATCACTACACCCACATCGCTGATGAGGTTGTGGGGTGTGACGCGGCGATGTGGAAAGGCAAGATCGCTTCCGGTTTCCGGAACGCCTGATCGCCGGAGGTTGCATGCAATGTCGCTCCGTGTGACATCCCTGAAGCGACCTGGGGAGAGTGCCAAAAACGTGCGCTCTCATGTCACATCGCGGGAGATATCGCGACAATATTGTGGCGTGTGACGGTACCTATAGATAAGATCTTGTGTTTTGGATCTTTCTATGATGCCGCCGTCCTCGTCTCACAGTCAGATGAGAGGAGACGTGTTGATTTTGCGTCTTCTCGTCAATATTCTGGAGAGGAGCAGTCGTTGTCGCAGAACGTTTAATCTTCACTAATCATACCCGGTCCCGATCTCCTCTCGGACTCCCTCCACCCCGGCGTCGCTCCAGGGCTTCACTTGATCAAGAGCTGAGAATTGTGTGTCCGGCGGTGATTGACGGCTGCGCGGCTCTGAGGACTCATCCAGCCGCTTCATTAGTGGCGGTGATACAAATGTAACAGGTGGATTACTGGAGGAAGCACAAAGAAATAGGAAGATTCGCACCTTGCAGGCGCGCGGCTCCTTCCACATATGATGCTGTTAGCGGCTCCCATCTGTCTATGGAATGTATCCCGGTAATGAGGAGGATGAGGAAGGGGACAGAGATGTATCAGACAATTGAGATTTGGAGGGAGGGAAGGTCAAGCGGTGGCAGAGGGACGGGGACGGGGAGACATGACAGTTAAGCCGCTTGTGTAATGTATTGGATATATTTTTGCTAATCAGCCTCTTATCATTGAAGCGGAGAGAGGCAGCTGCTCCGGCCTCATGAAATATTCAGAGCTTTCTCAGGCTCCGCTATGAATAATTCTCACTCTCCGTCCTCCGCTTCTTTTGCCTTAAGTTTCATAAACTTTACTTGGGCAGCGGCGACGATGCAAGAAGCCGAATAAATAAGCCAGAGGCAGCGATTGTAGTCACAGAGCAATGTCCGCCCTAATCCAAGAACCCTTGTCATGTCTTCTTCAGGACCAGCAGGGCTGTAATCAGGGCTGTGAAGTCAGTGAGCCAAACCTCCGACCCCAACTGCTCAATGTCCCTGAACTTCACCCTGACTACACCAAGATGGACACGGACTTGTCTCCACCAAGATGGACACGGACTTGTCTCCACCAAGATGGACACGGACTTGTCTACACCAAGATGGACACCGACTCCAACTTGTCTCCAACAAGATGGACACCAACTCCGACTTGTCTCCACTAAGATGGACACCGACTCCGACTTGTCTCCAACAAGATGGACACAGACTCCGACTTGTCTCCACTAAGATGGACACCGACTCCGACTTGTCTCCAACAAGATGGACACCGACTCCGACTTGTCTCCACCAAGATGGACACCGACTCCGACTTGTCTCCACCAAGATGGACACAGACTCCGACTTGTCTCCACCAAGATGGACACCGACTCCGACTTGTCTCCACCAAGATGGACACCGACTCCAACTTGTCTCCACCAAGATGGACACCGACTCCAACTTGTCTCCACCAAGATGGACACTAACTCCGACTTGTCTCCACCAAGATGGACACAGATCCCGACTTGTCTCCACCAAGATGGACACCGACTTGTCTACACCAAGATGGACACCGACTCCACTTGTCTCCACCAAGATGGACACCGACTCCGACTTGTCTCCACCAAGATGGACACCGACTCCGACTTGTCTCCAACAAGATGGACACCGACTTGTCTCCACCAAGATGGACACCGACTCCGACTTTTTCCCACCAAGATGGACACCAACTCCGACTTGTCTCCACCAAGGTGGACACAGATCCCGACTTGTCTCCACCAAGATGGACACCGACTCCAACTTGTCTCCAACAAGATGGACACCGACTTGTCTCCACCAAGATGGACACCGACTCCGACTTGTCTCCACCAAGATGAACACCAACTCCGACTTGTCTCCACCAAGATGGACACAGATCCCGACTTGTCTCCACCAAGATAGACACCGACTTGTCTCCACCAAGATGGACACCGACTCTGACTTGTCTCCACCAAGATGGACACCGACTCTGACTTGTCTCCACCAAGATGGACACCGACTCCACAACCATGGCTGTGACCTCAGGAAGCCACACATCCAACTCCTCAATGAATTTGACTCCATCTCCACCAAAATGGACACTGACTCAACAAAATCCAAAGTTCACAAGTGGTTGATGATATACCGTATTTTTCACTTTATAAGACGCACCTGATTATAAGACGCACCCCCAAGTTTGCTGAAGGAAAAGAGAATTTTTTTTTTAATGTCAAATGGGGTCCATCTTATAATGCTGGTGTCAGTCTTACAATCAGTATATATGTCCCTCATCCTTATATATATACCCCATCCTGGTATATATATATCCCCTCATTCTAGTATGTGGGCTCCCTCATGCTGGATATGGCTCCGAGTGACAGTACATAGCCCCTAGTGACGGTATATAGCCCCTCCATCCTGCATATGCCCCCCCAGTGATGGTACATAACCCTTCATCTTGGCTATGGCCCCCTCATCCTCAACTTACCCCCATTCTGCTTCACCCCCATCCTGCACTTACCCCCATTCTTCACTGACCCCCTGCATATGACCCCCACGTCCTACACCCACCCCTTAAATTGTGTAGATGCCCACCATCCTCCATTGTGTAGATTGACCCTCGTCCTCCATTGTGTAGATGGCCCCCCCGTCCTCCATTGTGTAGATGCCCCCCGTCCTCCATTGTGTAGATGGCCCCCCATCACTCTTATATCTCCCAAAGCTGGCCCGCAGCAAGTAAAATAAAAAAAGTTTCTTACTTACCCTCCGGCGATCTGTGCTCACAGCGTCACCACCGTCTCCCGGTCTCTGGGCTGCTCGGCGTCTTCCGATCATGTGATCAGGCCCACAGTACAGTAGAGATGGGGAGAATATGGAGCGCTGGCTGTGTCGGTAGGGTGAATCCTGGGAGTTCCATACAATCCCGGAGAGGCTGGTACAGCCGGTATAGAAATCCGGATGTTTCCTGCACTTCAGGAGAGGCTTGGCCAGCATCAGAGGGATCGAGGATAATGGACTGCCAGCAGAGGATTCTGTGGAGACAGAGGTGTTACAATAATGCTGAATGCAAAGCAACTGTCTTCCTAGTGCAGAGCACTGCAGAGTGCAACCTCAACAGAGGCAATGTTCATAGAGAATGAACACATTGCCCAGGCACCTCCCATAGGGGTATGATGCCTTTTATACACAGAGCAGCTCAGCACTCAGGCTGAGAGACCTAATAGAGAACAGGTGTACTGTCTCTTTAAGAGTGTGCAAGATGTGGTGCGCAGTGCGCACAACCTAAGTACATTCCCAGGAGACCTGCCAGAGGACACAGTTGCCTGGATGAGAAGCTGCGGGATGAGCATCGGTCTCCCTGTCCATGAGAGCCCGGCCCCGCAGCAGGGACAGAGCGGGTGAGGCGCATACAGCCGTGTGATGAACAACGAACTCCCTGACCATAAGAGCCCAGCCCCGCGGCCGAGGGCAGGACATTATATATATATATATATGTATACACACACATATATATAATATATATATATATTATATATTTACATAGTGGATGTGTGTAATGTATTCAACTGTCAAATAGTCCGTCACGATCATTAACTTTTTATTGGAGAGATTGCAGCTCATTAGCTGCCACATATAACTTTCCACGGATTATATCAGTTCACCATTTGTCATGCTACTATCATCTCCTCACCCCCAATCTCCACACACACAGGATCTCCGCACACACCTTCTCTGCACACACCATCTCCTCACCCCCAATCTCCACACACACAGGATCTCTGCACACACCTTCTCTGCACACACCATCTCCTCACCCCCAATCTCCGCACACAGGATCTTTGCACACTGGATCTCCACACACACACTATCTCTGTACAGAGGATCTCCTCACACTTCATCTCTGCACACACCATGTTCGTGTGTGCAGAGTTGGTGTGCGTGCGGAGATGGTGTGTGTGATCTTTTTGGAAATGGTATGTGCAGGAATGGTGTGTGTGCAAAGATGTGTATGTGTGTGCAGACATAGTGTGTGTGTGCAGAGATGGTGTGTGTGTGCAGACATAGTCTGTGTGTGCAGACATAGTGTGTGTGTGCAGAGATGGTGTGTGTGCAGAGATGGTGTGTGTGCAGAGATGGTGTGTGTGCAGGGATGGTGTGTGCAGAGATGGTGTCTGTGCAGAGATGCTGTGTGCAGAGATGGTGCGTGTGCAGAGATGGTGTGTGTGCAGAGATGGTGCATGTTGAGATGGTGTGTGTGCAGAGATGATGCGTGTGCATAGATGGTGCGTGTGCAGAGATGGTGCGTGTGCAGAGATGGTGCGTGTGCAGAGATGGTGCGTGTGCAGAGATGGTGCGTGTGCAGAGATGGTGCGTTTGCAGAGATGGTGTGTGTGTGCAGAGATGGTGTGTGTGCAGGGATGGTGTGTGTGTGCAGACATAGTGTGTGTGTGCAGACATAGTGTGTGTGTGCAGACATAGTGTGTGTGTGCAGACATAGTGTAAGTGTGCAGAGATGGTGTGTGTGCAGAGATGGTGTGTGTGCAGAGATGGTGTGTGCAGAGATGGTGTGTGCAGAGATGGTGTCTGTGCAGAGATGATGTCTGTGCAGAGATGGTGCGTGTGCAGAGATGGTGTGTGTGCAGAGATGGTGCATGTTGAGATGGTGTGTGTGCAGAGATGATGCGTGTGCATAGATGGTGCGTGTGCATAGATGGTGCGTGTGCAGAGATGGTGCGTGTGCAGAGATGGTGCATGTTGAGATGGTGTGTGTGCAGAGATGATGCGTGTGCAGAGATGGTGCGTGTGCAGAGATGGTGCGTGTGCAGAGATAGTGCGTGTGCAGAGATGGTGCGTGTGCAGAGATGGTGCGTGTGCAGAGATGGTGTTTGTACAGAGATGGTGCGTGTTGAAATGTGTGTGTGCAGAGATGGTGCGTGTGCAGAGATGGTGTGTGTTGAGATGTGTGTGTGCAGAGATGGTGCGTGTGCATAGATGGTGCGTGTTGAAATGTGCGTGTGCAGAGATGCGCGTGTGCAGAGATGGTGTATGTGCAGACATAGTGCGTGTGTGCAGACATAGTGTGTGTGTGCAGAGATGGTGTATGTGCAGAGATGGTGTGTGTGCAGAGATGTGTGTGCGCGCAGAGATGTGTGTGTGCAGAGATGGTGTGTGTGCAGAGATGGTGTGTGTGCAGAGATGGTGCGTGTTGAGATGTGTGTGTGCAGAGATGGTGTGTGTGTGTGTGCAGAGATGGTGCGTGTGCAGAGATGGTGTGTGTGCGTGTGCAGAGATGGTGTGTGTGTGTGTGTGTAGAGATGGTGTGTGTGCGTGCAATGATGTTGTGTGTGATCTCTGAACACGTGTTCTCTGTTGGTTTCTTTCTCACTGATGATCTTCAGCTCTTGCAATGGTGACTAGTGAAATAATCATAGGATAGAAGGATCTGCAGGAAGCTTCTCCCGTCTGTCTGCTTTCCTTGTATCCATCAGATCCTAGTAGCAGTTACCTCTGGGTATTGACAGGATGGCAGGGACGCTCGGCCGCCACCACCGCAGTCCTTTCTTGACGATGGGAGAAGAGATGAGATGTGACACGTTATTGAGTTGACATTTATAAGAGATGATAAAACATCGGGGAGCGGAGGAGATGAACTCACTGATCTGCCGGGAATTGTATTAAGGGCAGTTTATAGTCATGTTCATATTAATGAAACTGTGTCAGTCCAAATCCAGTATGTCTGTCTGACACCTGGAAGACGCTTCTGCAATATCCACTGATCCATATCCTGTGAGACGAGGCCGCTGTATAATGTCGACATATAACAGAATCACTGGTGGGGTTCTGGATACATTCTGACCTGTCACCTCGCCGCCCCTCCTCTTTACACACTTTGGCTGTACGATGATTGACGGCTCGATTTCTGCTCTTTAGGTTCTATTATGTCGAGGTTCTTTGTTAGATCACTCAGACAAATAGAGAAGAAATCAGATGTTAGGAATAGTCCTGAAAGACTCATAGCAGAGCGCTCTCCGGGGGGTCGGGACTTAATTGTGATAAACTTCTTTGAAAACTGATGAACATTGAGGTGGGTTTCCATCAAGAACAGAGGCTCCAGTGGAGGATAGAGGCCATTAACGTGTCCTAGGTTCATGAACGCTGACGTGTCTGTAGGCTTTGTGCAAGTTCTGTATCTCCCCCACTAGAAGGTCATATAAGACATAACTAGGTCAGAAGAGAACATGAAGGTCAGGAATGGTTCAGAGATGGCTATCCTGGGACTGGAGGATGACCGCAGATTCTTCATCCTCACCCACCTCGGTCCCAAATGTAAGCGTGCTCAGATGAGCATGCATGTATCCTCAGTTGGGAAGAAAACACAGTACCGGAATCTTCAACGTTTCCTTCGACCCATCCATACCCTCCAGAGAACTTTGTCTCCTATGTTCTCCTAACTCTCTGATCCCCATCAGATTCCTCTTTCCCATCCAGGCTTCTCTGCTCTCCTCCAGACTCTTTTCCTCTCCCATAGACCCCTCTGCCCCCCTCCAGGCTCGTTTGTCTCCCACAGTCTTCCACGTTCTCTTTTCCAGACTCCTCTGTCCTCCTTAGAACCCGTGTATTACATTGGTTCATCCAGACTCCTTTCTTTTCATTCTCCAAAGAGCCTTGCTCCCTCACGACCCCCCTGTCTATTCCATATTGCATTGCCCTCTACACTCTGCTGTCCCCTCCTGTATTCAATATAGACTTCTCCGACCTATCCAGATTATTCTGTCCCTCTCCAGACTGCTCATTTCCTTGTAAACTGCCATTTTCCATAGAATCTATTCCTCATCCAGATTCCTCTGCCCTTCTTAATCCATTTGATTCCATTGATCCCCCCCACCAAGATTCCTCTATTTACTCCATAACATTCTGTTAAACACTAGCCATTGTTGTCTTCTCCTCCAGATGTCACTATCTCTCTTCCAGATTGCATTGTCCCTTAAAACGCTTCTCTTTCCCTCCAGACTCTTATTTCCTCCTCCAGATTTTTCTGCGCTCTACAGTTTCCTCTGTTTCCATAAAACATCTCTGTCTCCTTCAGACTTATAATTCTCCCTTCAAGCTCTCTGTTTCCTCCAGACTGCTCTTTTCCCTCAAAACTTTGGTCATCTATAGAATCTATTCCTTTCCCATTTCCATCTATTTCTTTCCCAGAATCCTCTACTCCCTCCTGACCCCTTTGTGTCCATTAGCCTTTTTTACCCCAAGATTTCTCTATTTACTCCATAACCTTCTGTTATACACTAGACTCAGTTGTCTTCTCCAGATGTCACTATCTCTCTTCCAGATTGCATTGTCCATTAAAACCCTTCTCTTTTCCTCCAGACTCTTAATTCCTCCTCCAGACTTTTCTGTCCTCTACATAATTATCTGTCCCCTTCTAAACCCTTCTCTTTTCCTCAAAACTCTTATTTAATCCTCCAGATATTTTTGCCCCCCCCCCCCCATACAGATTCACCTGTCCCCTTTAAACCCTTCTCTTTTCCTCCAGACTTTTATTCCCTCCACCAGCCTTTTTGTGCCCCGCCCATACAGATTCATCTGTCGCATTTAAACCCCTCTCTTTTCCTGCAGACTTTTATTTCCTCCTTCAGACTGCTCTGCCTCCTACAAATTCAACCTTCCCCTTTAAATCCTTCTCTTTTTTTGCAGACTTTTACTTCCTCCTCCACACTTTTCTGCCCCCTATACAGATTCATCTGTCCCCTTTTAAACACTTCTCTTTTCCTTAAAACTCCTATTTACTCCTCCAGACTTTTCTGCCCCCCATATAGATTCATCAGTCCCATTTAAACCCCTTTCTTTTCTTCCAGACTCTTATTCCCTCCTCCAGCCTTTTGTGCCCCCCCTCCACAGATTAATCAATTCCATTTAAACCCCTTTCTTTTCTTCCAGACTCTTATTTCCTCCTCCAGCCTTTTGTGCCCCCCCCCCCCCCACAGATTCATCTGTTCCATTTAAACCCTTCCCTTTTCCCCCAGAATTTTATTTCTCCTTCAGACTTTTCTGCCTCCTACAAATTTAACAGCCGTCCCCTCTAAACCCTTCTCTTTTCCTCAAGACTTATTTTCTCATCCTGACTTTCCTGCCGCCTGCAGATTCATCTGTTCCCTTTGAACACGTCTTTCTCCTTCAGACTTATTATTCTCCCTTTAAAGTCCTCTGTCCCCATCTTCATATTCAGTCATCTCCTTCAAACTCTTCTGTCTCTTCCATTGTCCACTCTTGGATCCCCTTTTTTCCTCTTTGCTCTTTGGTCTCCTAAAAATTAATTTGTTCCCTCCAGGCTCCAGGGCCTTTTTTTCCCCCAAGATCCCCCTATTTACTTCATAACCTTCTGTTATACTCTAGACTCCGTTGTCTCCTCCTCCAGATGTCTGTCTCTTCCAAGTTGCATTGTCCCCTTTAAACCCTTCTCTTTTGTTCCAGACTTTTATTTCCTCATCCAGACTTTTCTACCCCCTACAGATTGCATTGTCCCTTTTAAACCTCTCTCTTTTCCCTCAGACTTTTATTTTCCTATTCCAGACTTTTCTGCCCCACACAGATTCATCTGTCCCCTTTAAACCTTCTCTTTTCCTCCAGTTTCTTACTTCCTCCTTCAGACTTTTCTGCCCCACACAGATTCATCTGTCCCTTTTAAACCCTTCTCTTTTCCTCCAGTTTCTTACTTCCTCCTTCAGACTTTTCAGCCCCACACAGATTCATCTGTCCCCTCTAAACCCTTCTCTTTTCCTCCAGTCTCTTATTTCCTCCTTCAGACTTTTCTGCCCCACACAGATTCATCTGTCCCCTTTAAACCCTTCTCTTTTCCTCCAGTCTCTTATTTCCTCCTCCAGACTTTTCAGCCCCCTACAGATTCATCTGCCTCCTGTAAACCCTTCTCTTTTCCTCAAGACTCTTATTTCCTCCTCCATACTTTTCAGCCCCACACAGATTCATCTGTCTCCTTTAAACCCTTCTCTTTTCCTCCAGTCTCTTATTTCCTCCTTCAGACTTTTCAGCCCCCTACAGATTCATCTGTCCCCTCTAAACCCTTCTCTTTTCCTCAAGACTCTTCCATTTGTTCCCTCCAGTCTCCTCTGTCTGCGCCGAGTCTCCTCTGTTTTTCAAGGAAAAATGTAAAAATATTATATTATATTAACTTATTCGATGATCAGTAGGTCTTCAAAACATTGGTGAGATCGGCCAACTTTCATCTAATGTGCACCACCGGCATTAACCCTTTGACTTCTCCCCCATGAGAGAGACCCGTGACCGCGAGTGCAGCAAGCGGCCAGAAAATCAACATTTTTCTACTAATTTCAATGATTTCCCCCGGGAGCATCCTGTAATGAGTGAACCAATGTCTTCTTGGAAAAATGTATTTGTAAACAATGACAATAATGATACAAAGTGATTCACCGCGTCCTGGGAACCTGCGCATATTTTTGTTTTTTTGTCCATTAGATCAATTTAGATTTTACCTTTCCGGGTATTGAGCGACTCCTGTGTCCAAGCAATTACAGATCGATGGATGTTGAAGGGAGAAATGCCTGATGTAGTGCTGACCTGGACCTGAAAACGTTACATATCTCCCTGCCGAGGCCAATTAATGTAAAAGACCTTTTAATACTGAAGCATCATTAAGTCTAATGAATTATCGTGTCATTGAGAATAGCGCGCTAAAACAAATCAATAAATCCAAAATAGCCTGAGGTCTTCATTACTATGAGAATTGTTCTCTCAGCAGCCGCATGGAGCCACATATCAAATATATAAAGTCCTCATCATCGAGATTGCAACAACAAAATATAAAAGTTATGGAAATCACATGACGGATGCGTCACTGACCTGCAAAGGATGAAAAGATATAACAACATTTTCCTAACTTCTGGATTGCTCCAGTCTGGAGTCCGAGCCTTGTGCAGAGTGCATTGTCCCCTTTAAACCCTTCTCTTTTCCTCCAGTCTCTTATTTCCTCCTTTAGACTTTTCTGCCCCCTACATTTTCATCTGTCCCCTTTAAACCCTTCTCTTCTCCTGCATTCTCTTATTTCCTCCTCCAGAATTTTCTGCCCATTACAGATCCATCTGTCCCCTTTAAACCCTTCTCTTTTCCTCCTCCAAACTTTTCTGCCCCCTACAGATTCATCTCTCCCCTTTAAACCCTTTTTTTCCTCCAGTCTCTTATTTCCTAATTTAGACTTTTCTGCCCCCTACAGATTCATCTGTCCCCTTTAAACCCTTCTCTTTTCCTCCAGTCTCTTATTTCCTCCTCCACACTTTTCTGCCCCATACCAATTCATCTGTCCCCTTTAAGGCTGGCTTCACACTTGCAGATGGATCTGCAGCGTTTTGCAGATGCATCTGCAAGTGTGAGCATGCAGACCGCGGCCCCTATGTTTATAATAGGGCGCACCGCGGTCTGAAAGCTCTCATTCACTCCTGTATGTGTACCGTCAGCAGGCGTATGTCTGCTGACAGATCACACACTCCCGCCCGCAGCATGGACGCGAGATGTAGCGTCCAAGGTGCGGGCGGGAGTGTGTGATCTGTCAGCAGGCATACGCCTGCTGATGGCACACATACAGGAGTGAATGAGAGCTTTCAGACCGCGGTGCGCCCTATTATAAACATAGGGGCCGCGGTCTGCATGCTCACACTTGCAGATGCATCTGCAAAACGCTGCAGATCCATCTGCAAGTGTGAAGGCAGCCTAAACCCTTCTCTTTTCCTCCAGTCTCTTATTTCCTAATTTAGACTTTTCTGCCCCCTACAGATTCATCTGTCCCCTTTAAACCCTTCTCTTTTCCTAAAAGTCTTTTATTTCCTCCTCCAGACTTTTTTCCCCCTATAGATTCATCTGTCCCCTGTAAACCCTTCTCTTTTCCTCCAGTCTCTTATTTCCTCCGCCACACTTTTCTGCCCCATACCAATTCATCTGTCCCTTTTAAACCCTTCTCTTTTCCTCCAGCATTTCCAACCTTGGCTGCTATCACTGAGGTTATTAATGGCTATCTGAGGAATGTTCTGCCACTGAATGCACTTGTGCAAAACATCAAGATCCACTGCTGGCAGCTCCTGTGTAATCACCGACCATTGACATCCAGATGTGCTTGATGAAGACAAGTCCAGGGACACTGCAGCCATGGAAATATGTATAGGTCATGCAGGCAGCTAACAGAAGGATGCGCATCATGAGACCTAGCTTTGTCATCTCAAAAAAACAGCTCCTAGTACACTTTGATTTGGTTGTTCGATCAGTGGATCTTGCATTGCCTAAATGTGCTACTATGGATGGTTGCAGCATCTCTGGACATGCCTCCCCTGGTTGCAACATCTCCAGGTTTTTCTCTCTGAACTTTTCTTCCTTGGCTGCAGCATCTCTGGACTTGTCTTCACTGGCTGCAGCATCTTTGGAGTTGTCGCCCATAGCTGCAGCATCTTTGGACTACTTTCCCCTGGCTCTGTTGTCTCCAGACCTGTCTCCCCAAGCTGCATCATCTCTGGACTTATCTACCATGGCTACATTGTCTCCAGAGTTGTCTACTATCGCTGCAGCATCTCCAGACTAGTCTTCTGTGGTTGCAGCATCTCCAGATTTGTCTCCCCTGGCTGCAGCATCTCCATCCTTGTCTCCCCTGGCTGCAGCATCTCCAGACGTGTCCCCCATGGCTGCAGCATCTCCAGACGTGTCCCCCATGGCTGCAGCATCTCCAGACTTGTCTCCCATGGCTGCAGCATCTCCAGATTTGTCTCCCATGGCTGCGTCATCTCCAGACTTGTCTCCCATGGCTGCAGCATGTCCAGGCTTGTTTCCCCTGGCTGCAGCATCTTCGGACTTGTCTCCCATAGCTGCAGCATGTCCAGGCTTGTCTCCCCTGGCTACTGCATCTCCAGACTTGTCTTCAATGGCTGCAGTGTCTCCAGACTTGTCTTCCCTGGCTGCATCATCTCTGGACTTGTCTCCTGTGTTTGCAACATCTCCAGACTTATCTCCCATGGCTGCAGTGTCTCCAGACTTGTCTCCTATCGCTGCAGCATCTCCAGATTTGTCTCTCATGACTGCAGCATCTCTAGACTTATCTCCCCTGGCTGCATCATTTCCAGACTTGTCTCCTATCGCTGCAGCATCTCCAGATTTGTCTCTCATGACTGCAGCATCTCTAGACTTGTCTCCCCTGGCTGCAGCATCTCCAGACTTGTCTCCCCTGGCTGCATCATCTCTGCATTTGTCTCTCCTGGCTGCAGCATCTCCAGACTTGTCTTCTGTGGCTGCAGCATCTCTTGACTTGTCTTCCATGGCTGCAGTGTCTCCAGACTTGTCTCCCATGGCTGCAGCGTTTCTGGACTTGTCTCCCATGGCTGCAGCGTTTCTGGACTTGTCTCCCCTGGCTGCGGCATCTCCAGATTTGTCTTCTTTGGCTGCAGCATCTCCAGACTTGTCTTCTGTGGCTGCAGCATCTCCAGACTTGTCTTCTGTGGCTGCAGCACTTTCAGACTTGTCTCTCATGGCTGCAGTGTCTCCAGACTTGTCTCCATCAAGCACATCTCCATCCTGTGATTTCCAGAATTCCATCACTTTTCAGTGTTGAGGATTGTATATACACAGTATATTCTTGTAGTTTTCTAGTTATATTTCTGTTACCTGAATATTCCCATTATTTATTGTCTTGACTCAGGTGCACCGTGACATTTGTCCTTTTGCAGACATTGTCCGTTTCTCAGCAGGGGATGGCAGAAGGGTAACAGCTCTTGATTACGAGAATATATGACCTGTCCTTTATCCCTAATAGGAGGAACAAATATAATAAATGGTTGATTTTTCTCCCCATTCTTCATATTTGATTCCTGCACCGTTCTTGTTACTATAATTGTGAATTGTTAGTCAGGACACAATGTAACACATGCGGCTTTTTCAGCAATAATGTATCTCTCCGGCTTTGTTTCAGCGCTGCGGACTCTCATCAATTCCCCGTATATTACACCACACATCGATAGAGGATAAATCCTGGCTCTTCACTGTGCAGTCGCCTGACACTGTTTAAAGTGTATAAATCTCGGTGTGACTGCAGAGCAGATCATTAAAACCCATCTAATTACTGGAGCCCGCGCCTATTATACCACAACGCTCACTCCAAACAGCAATTAGCAGCAAACTGCACTCACATAGCGGCAACTACGAGGACCAAGACTGTGCTACAGGATGAGTCCCAGCAGGACTGTAGAGGGCGACGGTGGGACCCTCGTGCTGAATACTGAGGACTGATGAAACGGGCGGTCACCGACTACTGAGGACGAAGGAGACGGGCGATCACTGAATACTGAGGACGAAGGAGACGGGCGGTCACTGAATACTGAGGACGGATGAGACGGGCGGTCACTGAATACTGAGAACGGACGAGACGGGCGGTCACTGAATACTGAGGACGAAGGAGACGGGCGGTCACTGAATACTGAGGACGGACGAGACGGGCAGTCACTGAATGCTGAGGATGGAGGAGACGGGCGGTCATTGAATACTGAGGATGGAGGAGACGGGCGATCACTGAATACTGAGGACGGAGGAGACGGGCGGTCACTGAATACTGAGGATGGAGGAGACGGGCGGTGACTGAATACTGAGGATGGAGGAGACGGGCGATCACTGAATACTGAGGACGGAGGAGACGGGCGATCACTGAATACTGAGGATGGAGGAGACGGGCGGTCACTGAATACTGAGGATGGAGGAGACGGGCGGTCACTGAATACTGAGGATGGAGGAGACAGGCGATCACTGAATACTGAGGATGGAGGAGACAGGTGGTCACTGAATACTGAGGATGGAGGAGACGGGTAGTCACTGAATACTGAGGATGGAGGAGACGGGCGGTCACTGAATACTGAGGATGGAGGAGACGGGCGGTCACTGAATACTGAGGATGGAGGAGACGGGCGGTCACTGAATACTGAGGATGGAGGAGATGGGTGATCACTGAATACTGAGGATGGAGGAGACGGGCGATCACTGGATACTGAGGATGGAGGAGATGAGCAGTCACTGAATACTGAGGATGGAGGAGACGAGCGGTCACTGGATACTGAGGATGGAGGAGATGGGCTGTCTCTGAATACTGAGGATGGAGGAGATGAGCAGTCACTGAATACTGAGGATGGAGGAGATGGGTGATCACTGAATACTGAGGATGGAGGAGACGGGCGATCACTGAATACTGAGGACGGAGGAGACGGGCGATCACTGAATACTGAGGACGGAGGAGACGGGCGGTCACTGAATACTGAGGATGGAGGAGATGGGCGGTCACTGAATACTGAGGATGGAGGAGATGGGTGATCACTTAATACTGAGGATGGAGGAGACGGGCGATCACTGGATACTGAGGATGGAGGAGATGAGCAGTCACTGAATACTGAGGATGGTGGAGACGAGCGGTCACTGGATACTGAGGATGGAGGAGATGAGCAGTCACTGAATACTGAGGATGGAGGAGACGAGCGGTCACTGAATACTGAGGATGGAGGAGATGAGCAGTCACTGAATACTGAGGACGGAGGAGACAAGCGGTCACTGAATACTGAGGACGGAGGAGATGGGCGATCACTGAATACTGAGGACGGAGGAGATGGGCGATCACTGAATACTGAGGATGGAGGAGACGGGCGGTCACTGAATACTGAGGACGGAGGAGACGGGCGGTCACTGAATACTGAGGACGGAGGAGATGGGCTTGTCTCTGATTTATGCAGAATACTGAGGCGCTTGACAGGACGGAATGTGTATATATCATTGATTCCAGCTAGGAATACATATATGTATATATACCGTGGTACAGCCACCAACAAGCTCACAATAACATAGAAATACTCTGCCACCTCCAATTGCTGATCAGG
This sequence comes from Allobates femoralis, assembly GCA_033576535.1. Taxonomy (NCBI): domain Eukaryota; kingdom Metazoa; phylum Chordata; class Amphibia; order Anura; family Aromobatidae; genus Allobates; species Allobates femoralis. The sequence goes on along the minus strand of JARQOC010000001.1, from coordinate 624,831,611 downwards.
CTGTCAGCCGTTACTGGTAACATCAGACTTTATGGGGTCGTGAATTTTCGTCATAGAGCAAAAGTAACAAAACTATTCAATTCTATAGGTTTAATCTGATAGAATAGGCAGAGTTTACAAAATATGCAAGATTTTACTAAGGAGACAAAATACAATACAATATAGAAAGTTACATAAAATAAAAGGGATTAAAACAAGAAATGTGCTCCACCTGCGTCCCAGGGAAGACTTTATAGCTTAGGGAGGGAAGGATCTCCTGAGTATAGATATGATCCAGCCTCGCTGCTGACAGGTCTTTCTGTGTCCTTCATCTGGGTCTGAATGGCTTCAAAATGGACATTCTGTTATTTCTGATTCGGCCATAAAATTAGGAACTCCCATCCTGCTGACTTCATACATGGGCTGTCCCTGGGAGGTGACTATACCGGCAAAAGTTATTGATATCTCATTTTCCCCATATCTTAGGGCATGATGCTCACAGGCCAAATATATTAGCGTCATTTTTCTGCTTATGATTTTATCTTTTGTTAAAGATCAAACCCGATATATTTGCAATTTTCTAATGGGCAGAAATTAATTTCCTACTATCCTGGTAATCCCTCAGTGAAGCAAAACGGTGTTCTGCGTTCGCCATGTCGTGAGGACTCTGAAAATCTAAGTTTCATCATCCTGTTATTAATGTGTAGTATTAAATCTGTCTTGAAGGGTTTTTGGCTGTGGAAACAAAGGAGTCTGAGTTTGTTCTTCCCGACACAGAGTTTCTTGTCACTGAAGTCATACAATTGGCATTCCTCAGGCTTACTAAGTACCTTAAAGAGAGGGGATGCTATAGAGAGAGGTGCTGTGTGTATTTGGCTTTGGATAACAATGTGCGGAGGTCACTGTATGGCGGTATAACAATATAAACCAGCAGATGAGCACAGTGGGGCAGTATTTTGTCAGCACAAGATGGCGTCTATGATTCGGGTGCTGTTAATTATGAGGAATAACTATAATTGCAGATATTGTGAGTTCCCTGTGAAGGGTTAACCTGCGCTCCAGGGAAGATATTACATATTTCACATTCACTCCCCTTCATTAGAGACAAAGTCTGAACCACATTCCGGCAATTATCCTATTTAACTTCACAAATTAACGGCTCCGTGCGGAAGAAGTGACGAGAAACCACCGCGGCGTGTGAGAACCATAACCATAAGATCTCACCTCCACAATATTATACAGACATCACCTCCGGAAAGCACTGTTACATGGGACTGCAGGTGACATCTACTACATTATCTGTACTCAGAGATATCACTGTGTTATTTGTGGTGTTACATGGGACTGCAGGTGACATCTACTACATTATCTGTACTCAGAGATATCACTGTGTTATCTGTGGTGTTACATAGGACTGCAGGTGAGATCTACTGCATTATCTGTACTCAGAGATATCACTGTGTTATCTGTGGTGTTACATAGGACTGCAGGTGACATCTACTACATTATCTGTACTCAGAAATATCACTGTGTTATCTGTGGTGTTACATAGGACTGCAGGTGACATCTACTACATTATCTGTACTCAGAGCTATCACTGTGTTATCTGTGGTGTTACATAGGACTGCAGGTGACATCTACTACATTATCTGTACTCAGAGATATCACTGTGTTATCTGTGGTGTTACATAGGACTGCAGGTGACATGTACTACATTATCTGTACTCCGAGATATCACTGTGTTATCTGTGGTGTTACATAGGACTGCAGGTGACATGTACTACATTATCTGTACTCAGAGATATCACTGTGTTATCTGTGGTGTTACATGGGACTGCAGGTGACATCAACTACATTATCTGTACTCAGAGATATCACTGTGTTATCTGTGGTGTTACATAGGACTGCAGATGACATCTACTACATTATCTGTACTCAGAGATATCACTGTGTTATCTGTGGTGTTACATAGGACTGCAGGTGACATCTACTACATTATCTGTACTCAGAGATATCTGTGTTACCTGTGGTGTTACATAGGACTGCAGATGACATCTACTACATTATCTGTACTCAGAGATATCACTGTGTTATCTGTGGTGTTACATAGGACTGCAGGTGACATCTACTACATTATCTGTACTCAGAGATATCACTGTGTTATCTGTGGTGTTACATAGGACTGCAGGTGACATCTACTACATTATCTGTACTCAGAGATATCACTGTCTTACATAGGACTGCAGGTGACATCTACTACATTATCTGTACTCAGAGATATCACTGTCTTACATAGGACTGCAGGTGACATCTCGCAATTGCTATAATAAATGGGAATATTTTATAGAATGTATTTTCTTAGTCATCAGCAACAAACTGATGAGAGAAGTCTAATGTCTGAGGTGGATTCAGCAGAACTGAGATAAGATGATGACGGCACATATATTTATTTAGACCAAAGAGGCAAAACAATCAGATATTCAGCTGCCATTTGTGGAGGAAGATTGATAAACACTTTATTGATTTACAACGTACAAATAATGATGTAAATAGCGAACAGGGAAGAATACTACAAAAGCGCCATACAGTGCTTCATACTGCCCCTATGTACAAGAATAGGAACTACTATACATTGTGACAGTATTATAGTAGTTATATTCTTGTATATAGGGAGCAGTATTATAGTAGTTATATTCTTGTATATAGGGAGCAGTATTATAGTAGTTATATTCTTGTATATAGGGGCAGTATTATAGTAGTTTATATTCTTGTATATAGGAGCAGTATTATAGTAGTTATATTCTTGTACATATGAGCAGTATTATAGTAGTTATATTCTTGTATATAGGGGCAGTATTATAGTAGTTATATTCTTGTATATAGGGGCAGTATTATAGTAGTTATATTCCTGTACATAGAGGCAGTATTATAGTAGTTATATTCTTGTATATAGGAGCAGTATTATAGTAGTTATATTCTTGTATATAGGAGCAGTATTATAGTAGTTATATTCTTGTATATAGGAGCAGTATTATAGTAGTTATATTCTGGTATATAGGGGGCAGTATTATAGTAGTTATATTCTTGTATATAGGAGCAGTATTATAGTAGTTATATTCTTGTATATAGGAGCAGTATTATAGTAGTTATATTCTTGTATATAGGGGCAGTATTATAGTAGTTATATTCTTGTATATAGGGGCAGTATTATAGTAGTTATATTCCTGTACATAGAGGCAGTATTATAGTAGTTATATTCTTGTATATAGGAGCAGTATTATAGTAGTTATATTCTTGTATATAGGAGCAGTATTATAGTAGTTATATTCTTGTATATAGGAGCAGTATTATAGTAGTTATATTCTTGTATATAGGAGCAGTATTATAGTAGTTATATTCTTGTATATAGGAGCAGTATTATAGTAGTTATATTCTTGTATATAGGAGCAGTATTATAGTAGTTATATTCTTGTACATATTAGCAGTATTATAAGTAGTTATATTCTTGTATATAGGGGCAGTATTATAGTAGTTATATTCTTGTACATAGGGGCAGTATTATAGTAGTTATATTCTTGTATGTAGGAGCAGTATTATAATAGTTATATTCTTGTATATAGGAGCAGTATTATAGTATGTTATATTCTTGTACATAGGAGCAGTATTATAGTAGTTATTCTTGTATATAGGAGCAGTATTATAGTAGTTATATTCTTGTATATAGGGGCAGTATTATAGTAGTTATATTCTTGTATATAGGAGCAGTATTATAGTAGTTATATTCTTGTATATAGGAGCAGTATTATAGTAGTTATATTCTTGTACATATGAGCAGTATTATAGTAGTTATATTCTTGTATATAGGAGCAGTATTATAGTAGTTATATTCTTGTATATAGGAGCAGTATTATAGTAGTTATATTCTTGTATATAGGGGCAGTATTATAGTAGTTATATTCTTGTACATATGAGCAGTATTATAGTAGTTATATTCTTGTATATAGGAGCAGTATTATAGTAGTTATATTCTTGTATATAGGAGCAGTATTATAGTAGTTATATTCTTGTACATATTAGCAGTATTATAGTAGTTATATTCTTGTATATAGGGGCAGTATTATAGTAGTTATATTCTTGTACATAGGGCAGTATTATAGTAGTTATATTCTTGTATGTAGGAGCAGTATTATAATAGTTATATTCTTGTATATAGGAGCAGTATTATAGTAGTTATATTCTTGTTATAGGAGCATATTATAGTAGTTATATTCTGTATATAGGATGCAGTATATAGTAGTTATATTCTTGTATCATGAGCAGTATTATAGTAGTTATCTTGTGTACATAGGGGCATATTATATATTATACTTCTTGTATATAGGACAGTTATTATAGTAGTTATATTCTTGTACATATAGATGCAGTATAAGTAGTTATATCTTGTATATAGTGAGCAGTATTATAGTAGTTATATTCTTGTATAAAGGAGCAGTATATAGTAGTTATATTCTTGTACATAGGAGCAGTATTATAGTATTTATATTCTTGTATACATAGGAGCAGTATTATAGAGTTATATTCTTGTATATATGGCAGTATTATAGTAGTTATATTCTTGTACATAGGGGCAGTATTATAGTAGTTATATTCTTGTATAGTAGGACAGTATTATATAGTTATATTCTTGTACATATGAGCAGTAATAGAAGTTATATTCTTGTATAATTGAGAAGCAGTATTTAGTAGTATATATTTGTATAAAGGAGCAGTATTAATAGTAATTAAATTCTTGTATATAGGAGCTATTATAGTATTATATTCTTGTATATATGTGCAGTATTATAGTAGTTATATTCTTGTATATAGGTGCAGTATTATAGTAGTTATATTCTTGTATATAGGAGCAGTATTATAGTAGTTATATTCTTGTATATAGGGGCAGTATTATAGTAGTTATATTCTTGTATATAGGAGCAGTATTATAGTAGTTATATTCTTGTACATATGAGCAGTATTATAGTAGTTATATTCTTGTATATAGGGCAGTATTATAGTAGTTATATTCTTGTATAAAGGAGCAGTATTATAGTAGTTATATTCTTGTACATATTAGCAGTATTATAGTAGTTATATTCTTGTATATAGGGGCAGTATTATAGTAGTTATATTCTTGTATATAGGGCAGTATTATAGTAGTTATATTCTTGTACATAGGGCAGTATTATAGTAGTTATATTCTTGTATAGTAGGGCAGTATTATAATAGTTATATTCTTGTATATAGGAGCAGTATTATAGTAGTTATATTCTTGTATATAGGAGCAGTATTATAGTAGTTATATTCTTGTATATAGGGGCAGTATTATAGTAGTTATATTCTTGTACATAGGAGGCAGTATTAGTAGTTATATTCTGTATATAGAGCAGTATTATAGTAGTTATATTCTTGTATATATGAGCAGTATTATAGTAGTTATATTCTTGTATATAGGGCAGTATTATAGTAGTTATATTCTTGTACATAGGAGCAGTATTATAGTAGTTATATTCTTGTATATAGGAGCAGTATTATAGTAGTTATATTCTTGTATATAGGAGCAGTATTATAGTAGTTATATTCTGTATATAGGAGCAGTATTATAGTAGTTATATTCTTGTACATATTAGCAGTATTAAGTAGTTATATTCTTGTATATAGGGGCAGTATTTATAGTTATATTCTTGTACATAGGGCAGTATTATAGTAGTTATATTCTTGTATGTAGGAGCAGTATTATAATAGTTATATTCTTGTATATAGGAGCAGTATTATAGTAGTTTATATTCTTGTACATAGGAGCAGTATTATAGTAGTTATTCTTGTATATAGGAGCAGTATATAGTAGTTATATTCTTGTATATAGGGGCAGTATTATAGTAGTTATATTCTTGTATATAGGAGCAGTATTATAGTAGTTATATTCTTGTATATAGGAGCAGTATTATAGTAGTTATATTCTTGTACATATGAGCAGTATTATAGTAGTTATATTCTTGTATATAGGAGCAGTATTATAGTAGTTATATTCTTGTATATAGGAGCAGTATTATAGTAGTTATATTCTTGTATATAGGGCAGTATATAGTAGTTATATTCTTGTACATATGAGCAGTATTATAGTAGTTATATTCTTGTATATAGGAGCAGTATTATAGTAGTTATATTCTTGTATATAGGAGCAGTATTATAGTAGTTATATTCTTGTACATATTAGCAGTATTATAGTAGTTATATTCTTGTATATAGGGGCAGTATTATAGTAGTTATATTCTTGTACATAGGGGCAGTATTATAGTAGTTATATTCTTGTATGTAGGAGCAGTATTATAATAGTTATATTCTTGTATATAGGAGCAGTATTATAGTAGTTATATTCTTGTATATAGGAGCAGTATTATAGTAGTTATATTCTTGTATATAGGAGCAGTATTATAGTAGTTATATTCTTGTATATAGGAGCAGTATTATAGTAGTTATATTCTTGTATATAGGAGCAGTATTATAGTAGTTATATTCTTGTATATAGGAGCAGTATTATAGTAGTTATATTCTTGTATATAGGAGCAGTATTATAGTAGTTATATTCTTGTATATAGGGCAGTATTATAGTAGTTATATTCTTGTATATAGGGCAGTATTATAGTAGTTATATTCTTGTATATAGGGGCAGTATTATAGTAGTTATATTCTTGTATATAGGCAGAATAGTAGTTATATCTTATAAGGTCAGTTAAGTATATATTCTTGTATATAGGAGCAGTATATATAGTAGTTATATTCTTGTATATAGGAGCAGTATTATAGTAGTTATATTCTTGTATATAGGGGCAGTATTATAGTAGTTATATTCTTGTATATAGGGGCAGTATTATAGTAGTTATATTCTTGTATATAGGAGCAGTATTATAGTAGTTATATTCTTGTATATAGGGCAGTATTATAGTAGTTATATTCTTGTATATAGGAGCAGTATTATAGTAGTTATATTCTTGTATATAGGGGCAGTATTATAGTAGTTATATTCTTGTAATATAGGAGCAGTATTATAGTAGTTATATTCTGTATATGGGCAGTATTATAGTAGTTATATCTTGTATATAGGCATATTATAGTAGTTATATCATATGCTTTTGTATATTTTTGATGACAGTATTATAGTAGTTATATTCTTGTATATAGGAGCAGTATTATAGTAGTTTATTCTTGTATATAGTGTATAGAGTATTTTATATATAGTTATATTTTACTTGTATATAGGACAGTATTATAGTAGTTATATTCTTGTATATAGAGCAGTATTTATAGTTATATTCTTGTATATAGGGCAGTATTATAGTAGTTATATTCTTGTAATAGGAGCAGTATTATAGTAGTTATATTCTTGTATATAGGAGCAGTATTATAGTAGTTATATTCTTGTATATAGGAGCAGTATTATAAGTAGTTATATTCTTGTATATAGGGGCAGTATTATAGTAGTTATATTCTTGTATATAGGAGCAGTATTATAGTAGTATATATTCTTGTATATAGGAGCAGTATTATAGTAGTTATATTCTTGTACATAGGAGCAGTAATTATAGTAGTTATAGTCTTGTATATAGGAGCAGTATTATAGTAGTTATATTCTTGTATATAGGGGCAGTATTATAGTAATTATATTCTTGTATATAGGGGCAGTTATTATAGTAGTTATATTCTTGTATATAGGGGCAGTATTATAGTAGTTATATTCTTGTATATAGGGGCAGTATTATAGTAGTTATATTCTTGTACATAGGAGCAGTATTATAGTATTATATTCTGTATATAGGGGCAGTATTATAGTAGTTATATTCCTGTATATAGGGCAGTATTATAGTAGTTATATTCTTGTATATAGGAGCAGTATTATAGTAGTTATTATTTCTTGTATATAGGAGCAGTATTATAGTAGTTATATTCTTGTATATAGGAGCAGTATTATAGTAGTTATATTCTTGTATATAGGGCAGTATTATAGTAGTTATATTCTTGTATATAGGGCAGTATTATAGTAGTTATATTCTTGTATATAGGGGGCAGTATTATAGTAGTTATTTCTTGTACATAGGAGCAGTATTATAGTAATATTCCTGTATATAGGGGCAGTATTATAGTAGTTATATTCCTGTATATAAGGGCAGTATTATAGTAGTTATATTCTTGCACATCAGGGCTGTATTATAGTAGTTATATTCTTGTATATAGTGGGCAGTATTATAGTAGTTATATTCTTGTAATAGGAGCAGTATTATAGTAGTTATATTCTTGTATATAGGAGCAGTATTATAGTAGTTATATTCTTGTATATAGGGGCAGTATTATAGTAGTTATATTCTTGTAATAGGGACAGCATTATAGTAGTTATATTCTTGTACATAGGAGCAGTATTATAGTAGTTATATTCTTGTATATAGGAGCAGTATTATAGTAGTTATATTCTTGTATATAGGGCAGTATTATAGTAGTTATATTCTTGTATAATAGGGGCAGTATTATAGTAGTTATATTCTTGTATATAGGGGCAGTATTATAGTAGTTATATTCTTGTACATAGGGCAGTATTATAGTAGTTATATTCTTGTATATAGGGGCAGTATTATAGTAGTTATATTCTTGTATATAGGAGCAGTATTATAGTAGTTATATTCTTGTACATAGGAGCAGTATTATAGTAGTTATATTCTTGTATATAGGGGCAGTATTATAGTAGTTATATTCTTGTATATAGGGGCAGCATTATAGTAGTTATATTCTTGTACATAGGAGCAGTATTATAGTAGTTATATTCTTGTATATAGGGGCAGTATTATAGTAGTTATATTCTTGTATATAGGGCAGTATTATAGTAGTTATATTCTTGTATATAGGGGCAGTATTATAGTAGTTATATTCTTGTATATAGGGCAGTATTATAGTAGTTATTCTTGTATGGCAGTATTATGTAGTATATCGTATTATAAGTAATAGTATTATATTCTTGTATATAGGGGCAGTATTATGTAGTTACATTCTTGTATATAGGAGCAGTATTATAGTAGCTATATTCCTGTACATAGGGGCAGTATTATAGTAGTTATATTCTTGTACATAGGGGCAGTATTATAGTAGTTATATTCTTGTATATAGGAGCAGTATTATAGTAATTATATTCTTGTATATAGGAGCAGTATTATAGTAGTTTATATTCTTGTATATAGGAGCAGTATTATAGTAGTTATATTCTTGTACATAGGAGCAGTATTATAGTAGTTATATTCTTGTATATAGGGGCAGTATTATATAGTTATATTCTTGTATATAGGGGCAGTATTATAGTAGTTATATTCCTGTATATAGGGGCAGTATTATAGTAGTTATATTCTTGTATATAGGAGCAGTATTATAGTAGTTATATTCTTGTATATAGGAGCAGTATTATAGTAGTTATATTCTTGTAATATAGGGCAGTATTATATTAGTTATATTCTTGTATATAGGAGCAGTATTATAGTAGTTATATTCTTGTATATAGGGAGCAGTATTATAGTAGTTATATTCTTGTATATAGGGGCAGTATTATAGTAGTTATATTCTTGTATATAGGGCAGTATTATAGTAGTTATATTCTTGTATATAGGGACAGTATTATAGTAGTTATATTCTTGTATATAGGGGCAGTATTATAGTAGTTATATTCTTGTATATAGGAGCAGTATTATAGTAGTTATATTCTTGTATATAGGGGCAGTATTATAGTAGTTATATTCTTGTATATAGGAGCAGTATTATAGTAGTTATATTCTTGTATATAGGGGTAGTATTATAGTAGTTATATTCTTGTATGTAGGAGCAGTATTATAGTAGTTATATTCTTGTATATAGGAGCAGTATTATAGTAGTTATATTCTTGTATATAGGGGCAGTATTATAGTAGTTATATTCTTGTATATAGGAGCAGTATTATAGTAGTTATATTCTTGTACATAGGAGCAGTATTATAGTAGTTACATTCTTGTATATAGGAGCAGTATTATAGTAGTTATATTCTTGTATATAGAGGCAGTATTATAGTAGTTATATTCTTGTATATAGGAGCAGTATTATAGTAGTTATAGTCTTGTATATAGGAGCACTATTATAGTAGTTATATTCTTGTACATAGGGGCAGTATTATAGTAGTTATATTCTTGTATATAGGAGCAGTATTATAGTAGTTATATTCTTGTACATAGGGGGTAGTATTATAGTAGTTATATTCTTGTATATAGGAGCAGTATTATACTAGTTATATCTTGTATATAGGGTCAGTGTTATATTCTATAGTAGGTATATTCTCTATAACCTCCGCTGTGCAGTATAATATTCCGCTTTGCTCCAGCTGTCAGGTGTTCTCTCCTCCATATACAGGGTTAACCCCGTGCATCTTCTCGGTGCAGTATTATGTATTCTGCCTGGGTTGTGTCGGCTCCTTTAGGGATCAGACTTTGCCAGCTGCATTATAGGCAATTTGCATAATAATCTTGTGAAGTTTCCCCACAGCCCGGCTATAAGACACACAGTTATTGTAGGGCGTCTTCGGGGGGATCTACTTTGTAACAAGCTGCTTGACAGATCTTAAAAGACAACGATTATCAGGATTCATCCTCAGTGTATAAATAAAGTGAGATTTGTTAATGTAACCGAGGGCTAAACACTAATGAGGGGGAATATATACAGCCGGCCCCCTCCTGATGTGGACCCTTCATCAGCTGCAGCACCTCCCTCAGTACAGACACTTCATCAGCTGCAGCACCTCCCTCAGTATGGATCCTCTATCAGCTGCAGCACCTCCCTCAGTATGGATCCTCTATCAGCTGCAGCCCCTCCCTCAGTATGGATCCTCTATCAGCTGCAGCACCTCCCTCAGTGTGGACCCTTCATCAGCTGCAGCACCTCCCTCAGTATGGATCCTCTATCAGCTGCAGCACCTCCCTCAGTATAGACCCTTCATCAGCTGCAGCACCTCCCTCATTGTTGACCCTCCATCAGCTGCAGCCCCCCCCCTCAGTGTTGACCCTCCATCAGCTGCAGCCCCTCCCTCAGTGTTGACCCTCCATCAGCTGCAGCCCCTCCCTCAGTGTTGACCCTCCATCAGCTGCAGCCCCTCCCTCAGTGTTGACCCTCCATCAGCTGCAGCCCCTCCCTCAGTGTTGACCCTCCATCAGCTGCAGCACCTCTCTCAGTGTGAACCCTTAATCAAATGCAGCTCCTCCCTCAGAATGGACCCTCCATCAGCTGCAGCACCTCCTTCTATATAGGCCCTTCATCAGCTGCAGCACCTCCCCAGTGTGGTCCCTCCATCAGCTGCAACACCTCCCTCAGTATAGACCCTTCATCAGCTGCAGCACCTCCCCTAGTGGGGACTCTTCAGCTGCAGCACCTCCGTCAGGATAGACCCTTCATCAGCTGCAGCACCTCCCTCAGTGTGGACCCTCCATCAGCTGCAGCACCTCCCTCAGTATAGACCCTTCATCAGTTTCAGCACCTCCTTCTATATAGACCCTTCATCAGCTGCAGCACCTCCCCAGTGTGGACCCTCCATCAGCTGCAGCACCTCCCTCAGTATAGACCCTTCATCAGCTGCAGCACCTCCCTCAGTATAGACCCTTCATCAGCTGCAGCACCTCCCTCAGTATAGACCCTTCATCAGCTGCAGTACCTCCCCCAGTGTGGACTCTTCAGTTGCAGCACCTCCGTCAGTATAGACCCTTCATCAGCTGCAGTACCTCCTCCAGTGTGGACTCTTCAGCTGCAGCACCTCCCTCAGTACAGACTCTTCATCAGCTGCAGCACCTCCCTCAGTACAGGCACTTCATCAGCTGCAGCACCTCCCTCAGTATAGACCCTTCAGCTGCAGCACATCCCTCAGTACAGACTCTTCATCAGCTGCAGCACCTCCCTCAGTATAGACCCTTCAGCTGCAGCACATCCCTCAGTACAGACTCTTCATCAGCTGCAGCACCTCCCCCAGTGTGGACTCTTCAGCTGCAGCACCTGCCTCAGTACAGACTCTTCAGCTGCAGCACCTCCCTCAGTACAGACTCTTCATCAGCTGCAGCACCTCCCTCAGTATCATTGTCGGGTCAAGCAAATCAATGAGAGCAATAATATGACGTCTGTTAATTGGGAAGAGACATAATTACCATATAAAGCGGTCTGGGATTGTCGTCTTTTAATTGGTGGGATTTTGAGGGTCTGCTCTCCTTCTGTAGAGGGACTGTGGTGGGGTGGACGATTTCCTGTGTGTACTGGCTGTCCAGCCTGCTTTCAGTGGTGATTGCCTGCTTTCAGTTAATGGGGAGATTGCAATGGATATGATCTGTCCCCAGGCTGTCAGTCATTGGAGGGCTGTATTGGTGTCAGTCTACCCTCCTGCTGTCAGTCATTGGAGGGCTGTATTGGTGTTAGTCTACCCTCCTGCTGTCAGTCATTGGAGGGCTGTATTGGTGTTAGTCTACCCTCCTGCTGTCAGTCATTGGGGGGCTGTATTGGTGTCAGTCTACCCGCCTGCTGTCAGTCATTGGAGGGCTGTATTGGTGTCAGTCTACCCGCCTGCTGTCAGTCATTGGAGGGCTGTATTGGTGTCAGTCTACCCGCCTGCTGTCAGTCATTGGAGGGCTGTATTGGTGTCAGTCTACCCTCCTGCTGTCAGTCATTGGAGGGCTGTATTGGTGTCAGTCTACCCTCCTGCTGTCAGTCATTGGGGTTAGAACATTTCAAAAAGCACATACACATGAACCTGTGCCCACTACAGTATTTATATCAAAGTGAGATTCCCCTGAGGAAGCTGCCTAGCGCAGCGGAACACGTGGGGCCCCGGACCACCTGGTTGCAGCCGATTATTTGGGTAACGTGTGTATGTAGTATGTTGTGGTGTGGTTCCCCCCCCATCCCTACTATCTTAGTGCTTCAGGCTTAAGTAATAGAAAATAAACTCTGTTGATTTGTGCTTTAATATTGTAGATTATGGAGGATACACAGCTACAGTTATCTGAATGTGTATGTATATCCGGGATTAGCATCTCCACCGTTGCAACTACAGCCACAAAATTTTGCACAGTCACACGTCTGGACCCCGGGAGCGTCATAGGCTATGTTGTTGTGAGGCGAAATTTTAACCCTGCGCGTTCCAGTTCACCAAACAATTTTGCCCCTATCTACATAATGGGGAAAAAGTGACAGTTACCAGTTGACAGTTGTGAATGAGAGGGGCTTAATGACAGCGCCAAAGACTAACAGCACATACCAGCATATAGTCATTAAGGTGGGGCACCAACATGGGATATTCACCACACACAGGGACATGTATACACACCACATGCACACAAAGAGTAACAGCTAAGGTGGGGCCCCAACATGGGATATTCATCACACACGGGGACATATATACACAACACACGCACACAAAGAGTAACAGCAAGTGTATAGTCGCTAAAGTGCAGCCCCAACATTGGATACTCACCACGCACCCGAACACACACACCACAAAGAGACGAGAGACACACACACCCCCAAGGGGACACACACAACACAGAGGCACACACAACACAGGGACACACACAACACAGGGACACACACAACACAGGGACACACACCCACGGGGACACACACACACACCCTATAGCGACACATGCACTCACCCCACAGGGACACACACCACAAAGAGACACACACAACAGAGACACACACCACACAGACCCCCACACAGGGGCACACACACACACACAGCCCAGGGACACACACACACAAACAGACACAGATGTGCACAAATCACCTCACATAACTCGCCTCATACGTGTGCTATCTTTATTTTCCAAACATAAACATCTGATTAAAAACAGCCAATGTGCAGCACATGTGCCATATAGGGAATTAAGGCAGATGTCAGTCACATGAGCCGTCTATTATGTGTATGTGTGAGGTAACATATACTGCCCGGCCAGGGGGAGGGTTTACTGTTGGCTGGAGATTTATTAGGCTGCCTATAGCAACCAATCACAGCTCAGCTTCTATTTTCCTACAGGTCATTAATATGACATATTCACATTCTATTTTGTTATAGCTAACAGCAGTTATTTATTAACCCGGGCGTAGCCGGGTACTACAGCTAGTATATATATATATATAGGGCGTAGCCGGGTACTACAGCTAGTGTATATATATAGGGCGTAGCCGGGTAGTACAGCTAGTTTGTTATATTATGCCAAGCTATAGGGGTGGTGTGAATGCACTCTATGCTTCATCTCCAAAGTTCTTGATATACAATTATATAGTAGATTACACAGGAATTATGCAACCAGGGTCATGGGACCTCTCTTGTTTTTAAATGGTTTTAAAATGTTTATTGCACCAGTTTCTTTGTTAATTATTTAATAAACTTTGATATAAATACTGTGGTGTGCACAGCTTCATGTGTATGTGCTTTATGAAATTTTCTGTATCCTTTTACATACACGTTGTAGCACCCCTTTAACAGACTATTGCTGTGCAGCTTACCCTTTTCTTTATAGTCATTGGGGGTATGCATTGGTGGCAGTCTACCTTTCTGCTGTCATTCAATGGGGGCTGCAGTGGTGGCAGTACACCCTTCTGCTGTCAGTCATTGGGGCTGTAGTGATGGCAGTCTACCCTCCTGCTATCAGTCATTGGGGAGCTATAATGGTGGCTGTCTACCCTCCTGCTATCAGTCATTAGGGGGCTGTAGTGATAGCAGCCTACCCTCCTGCAGTCAGTGATTGGGGGCTATAGTGGTGGCAGTCTACCCTCCTACAGTCATTGGGGGCTATAGTGGTGGCAGTACACCCTTCTGCTGTCAGTCATTGGGGCTGCAGTGATGGCAGTACACCCTTCTGCTGTCTGTCATTGGGGCTGCAGTGATGGCAGTACACCCTTCTGCTGTCTGTCATTGGGGCTGCAGTGATGGCAGTACACCCTTCTGCTGTCAGTCATTGGGGCTGTAGTGATGGCAGTCTACCCTCCTGCTGTCAGTCATTGGGGAGCTATAATGGTGGCAGTCTACCCTCCTGCTATCAGTCATTAGGGGGCTGTAGTGATAGCAGCCTACCCTCCTGCAGTCAGTCATTGGGGGCTATAGTGGTGGCAGTTTACCCTCCTGCTGTCCATCATTTGGGGGGCTGCAGTGGTAGCAGCCTACCTTCCTGCTGTCAGTCATGGGGGGGGGGGCTGCTGTGTTGTCAGTCTACTTTCCTGCAGTCCTTCATTGGGGGGTTGCAATGGTGGCAGTCTACCCTCCTGCTGTCAGTCATTGGGGAGCTATAATGGTGGCAATCTACCCTCCTGCTATCAGTCATTAGGGGGCTATAGTGATAGCAGCCTACCCTCCTGCAGTCAGTCATTGGGGGCTATGGTGGTGGCAGTTTACCTTCCTGCTGTCCATCATTGGGGGGCTGCAGTGGTAGCAGCCTACCCTCCTGCTGTCAGTCATGGGGGGGCTGCTGTGCTGTCAGTCTACTTTCCTGCAGTCCATCATTGGGGGGCTGCAATGGTGGCAGTCTACCCTCCTGCTGTCAGTCATTTGGAAAACTTCAGTGGTCTCAGGTTTTGATTAGGTGGTCTCCTGCTCCATGGTTGGTTTCCTTTCCTGCTGAGCCATAGCCTGGTTGGTTTCTGTCCAAATGCTGATGGTTCTTCTGTTTCTTTTCTCCAGTCTTTCTGCTAGTCAGCTCTTCTCACTTTCCTATTTTGTCTCTGTCCTATTACATTCCGGGTGGGGCTATTCACACTCTCCTTTCGCCAGCCTTTGCGGCTGGCTTTATTTCTATGTGAATTTTTGCTAAGGAGTTCCAGCCCTGCAGCTAATTGATTTTGCCTGTCAAGCAGAGACCATTGTTGTTTTCACTCTGTGTTCGCTCTTTTGCCTTTCCTCTACCTTCCTTCGTTTTTCTGTTAGGTTGGTACGAAGTTTCCCTTGCTTGCATATATTATCCTTCATTTTCCTCTTGTGCATGTGCTTTGTTTCTTGCTCGCCTTTGGTCCTGGTCTAACTCTACTCCTGCACTTTCTCTGTTTTGTTAGTTGTGTGTAGCGCCCTCCCCTCTGCTTTGTCAGGAGGTACGAGAAACAGCTCGACGGCCTTTCATGGAGCCAGGTCCGAGCTGTGGTTTCTAGTTATGCAGCTAGGGACATTCTAGTCTGTACAGGAACTAGTGGGGTGTGGGTGCTGCTTCAGTGGCTTAGGCTTTATTTCTCCCTGTATCCAAGTGTGAGTTGATATGTGCATAACAATTATAAACAGGAGCATTATGACTGGGCTTCAGTAGTCAGAACCTAGAAATAGATTTTCCATCAGGGCCGTTTAGTCTCAGACTATGTCTTCTCCTCATACCCCTCATTACATACCAACTATTTTATAATGTCCTGAGTAGCCTGCACCATTCCTGTCCTTCTCCACAACCAGAATAATGGGAGTTTATTTTAAAGTTGACCTCTATCCTTTATATCTAGTGTCATGCCTCGGGATTTGATCCGGCGACCCTCTGTTCCAGTATGTTTCCTTTTCTATTACTTTGCTTATTCCTTTAGTTTGTGGTTACAGGTGTTCTCACTTGTTTATTGTCTCTGGCCTCTCACATTCTGGCTGGGGCTATTTATATTCCCTATTTGAAACATTCTTTGTTGGCAAGATGAATTGCTGTGTGGATTGCGATAGAGGAAATCTAGTCTTGCTGCTAGAGATTCTGTCTGTTTGACTGAGACCAGATTGGTATCTACCCTGTGTGTTCTCATTTTCCTTACTCCTTAGTCCAGTTCTGCCCATTTTTATGTTTGCTCACCCTTGATTTGTCCATCCCTGCACTCTTTCCTTACCCTGGTTATTTGAGTGTATCTGGAATGAGGAACAGTTTGACTTCCTTTAGAGGATCCAGGTCCGAGCTGTGGTTTCTAGTTGTGCGGCTAGGAACTCCTAGTCTGTACAGGAACCAGTAGTGTGGCTTCAATGGCTTAGGATTTATTTCTCCCTGTGTCCAAATGCATAACAATCTGTACAGGAGCATTATGACTGGACTTCAATAGTCAGGACCTAGAAATGTATTTTCCATCAGAGCCTTTTATTTTCAGAACACCCCTCCTACTCGTACCTCTGATTACATGCCAACTATTTTATAGTGACCTAAGCAGCCTGCACCATTCATGTCCTTCTCCACAACCAGAATAATGGGAGAATTTATTATAAAGTTGATCTCTATCCCTTAAATCTAGTGTCATGCCTCGGGTTTGATCGGGCGACCTTCTGCTCCAGAGTTTGTTTCCTTCTCTATGTCTTTTACATTTTCTTATTCCTTTGGTTTGCAGTTCCAGGTGTTCTCACTTGTTTATTGTCTCTGTCCAGTCACATTCCGGGTGGGGCTATTTATACTCCTGTATTCCAACCATTCTCAGTTGGCTAGATTAATTTCTTTGTGGATTGTTATAGAAGAGATCCTGTCTTGCTGTTAAAGATTCTGCCTATTTGACTGAGACCAGTTTGGTATCTACCCTGTGTGTTCTCATTTTTCTTTCCTTCTACCTTAGGTTAGTAATAGTTTCCCTCGCCGGCATTTATTATTTCTCGTTTGTCCACTTGTGCTTGTGTGTTATGTTGGCTCACCTTGCCTGCACTCTTTCCTTACCCTGGTTAGTTGTATATAGGCACCACCTTCCGTTTGGAAAGAGGAATGGCTTGACGTCCTTGTGGGGAGCCAGGTCTGAAGATAGGGACTCCTAGTCTGTACAGGAACCAGTAGGGTGTGGGTGCGGCTGTATTGGTTTTGACTCCTATCTCCCTCTTACTTGTGTGTGAGTTCATGCAGGTATAACATCTAGACTCCCTCCATCTGGATAGATGCCGTGGCTTCAGACGTCTCCGGCTGCACAGACAGGTTATAACAAGCTCTGCTTCATCCGGCGGCATCAGCTCGCGCCTGTCAGACTCACAGCTGTGAGATTGATGGCAGCCTCACTACCAGCTTTAGGTTAATGAATTATTAACATGTATTTCCAGGCGCAATATTCTATATATTGTGTGTATAGACGTCTGTCAGGATGGAAGACGTCATTATATCCGATCCATAGATTACAGATACAGAGCTATAAATCATATATATTATTCTGGTTGTATCTGTTACCCACATGTGGATACTGTATCTATGTCACAGACGAGGTGGTATGGCGGACGAGGGGATGCAGAACGATGACAATGATGGGTAAAGGTAACTTGGGCAACTAGTCTGACCCAGTACCTTTCTGATGGTGAGGAGGTCTGGGCCACCACCCTTGCCCTCAGCTCCTCAACCAACCATAGGATAAGTCCCCCACCGCCACCCATGGACCAGGATAGCAGCAGCAAGTTCCCCACAAATGGCTATCTTCGAGCGCAATACTGCAGGAAAGGTTCAGCAACAAAACCAGACGTCCAAACAGCTCATATGGTCAAAGCAGAGTAAACCTATCAGCGACCTCAGCTGCTGGAAGAGGCGGCTATTTAAAGGCTGCGGGAGGGGACAACTAAGTCAGCTGACACACCCAGCAGCAGCTCACCCATAGACTGCAACACAGCAGCACCTACACATTAACTCTGAATGTGCCAAAGGAAATAAACGCCCATTAACACTACAGAGAGCACATAGACTGCAGCAGTCAACACGTGACAATCTACTTATATATCTGATATCGCCAGTGTGAAATCTGCTTATCTAGACTCAAACAGTGCAATAGTAATGGGGAATTCTCATTAAAACTCCAGCAAATACTGATATTAAGATTATAATGTTGAACTTCACAGCAGGCTGTAAAGCAAGCTGCCCTCCTCTGCCAATGTTCTGACATCTAGTGGTCAGTGTAAAAACTGCAATATGCTGGTTCTCGATGTATTTTTATCAGTGTTAAGCAATGGATGTTGTGCTTTTTGTTCCTGGGGACTAGGAGCAGCTCATTATCCTTGTAGGATCTTCAGTCACAGGGCGAACACGGGGCACAGGGACATATGAGTGGGTGTATGGTATAAATGGGGGGGGGGGCCGGAGGACATCTGAGCAGGTGTATGGTATAATCAGGGTGGGGGGTGAGGACACCGGAGCGGTGTATGGTATAATCAGGGTGGGGGGTGAGGACACCAGAGCGGGTGTATGGTATAATCAGGGGGGGTGAGGACACCAGAGCGGGTGTATGGTATAATCAGGGCGGGGGGTGAAGACACCAGAGCGGGTGTATGGTATAATCAGGGTGGGGGGATGAGGACACCGGAGCGGTGTATGGTATAATCAGGGTGGGGGGTGAGGACACCAGAGCGGTGTATGGTATAATCAGGGCGGGGGTGAGGACACCAGAGCGTGTGTATGGTATAATCAGGGCGGGGGTGAGGACACCAGAGCGTGTGTATGGTATAATCAGGGCGGGGGTGAGGACACCAGAGCGTGTGTATGGTATAATCATGGTGGGGGGTGAGGACACCAGAGCGGGTGTATGGTATAATCAGGGTGGGGGGTGAGGACACCAGAGCGGGTGTATGGTATAATCAGGGTGGGGGGTGAGGACACCAGAGCGGGTGTATGGTATAATCAGGGCGGGGGTGAGGACACCAGAGCGTGTGTATGGTATAATCAGGGCGGGGGTGAGGACACCAGAGCGGTGTATGGTATAATCAGGGTGGGGGGTGAGGACACCAGAGCGGTGTATGGTATAATCAGGGTGGGGGAGAGGACACCAGAGCGGTGTATGGTATAATCAGGGTGGGGGGTGAGGACACCAGAGCGGTGTATGGTATAATCAGGGTGGGGGGTGAGGACACCAGAGCGGTGTATGGTATATCAGGGTGGGGGTGAGGACATCAGAGCGGTGTATGGTATAATCAGGGTGGGGGGTGAGGACACCAGAGCGGTGTATGGTATAATCAGAGTGGGGGGTGAGGACATCAGAGCGGTGTATGGATAATCAGGGTGGGGGGTGAGGACACCAGAGCGGTGTATGGTATAATCAGGGCGGGGGTGAGGACACCAGAGCGTGTGTATGGTATAATCAGGGCGGGGGTGAGGACACCAGAGCGTGTGTATGGTATAATCAGGGCGGGGGTGAGGACACCAGAGCGTGTGTATGGTATAATCATGGTGGGGGGGTGAGGACACCAGAGCGGGTGTATGGTATAATCAGGGTGGGGGTGAGGACACCAGAGCGGGTGTATGGTATAATCAGGGCGGGGGTGAGGACACCAGAGCGTGTGTATGGTATAATCAGGGCGGGGGTGAGGACACCAGAGCGGTGTATGGTATAATCAGGGTGGGGGTGAGGACACCAGAGTGGTGTATGGTATAATCAGGGCGGGGGTGAGGACACCAGAGCGGGTGTATGGTATAATCAGGGTGGGGGGGTGAGGACACCAGAGCGGGTGTATGGTATAATCAGGGTGGGGGGTGAGGACACCAGAGCGTGTGTATGGTATAATCAGGGTGGGGGTGAGGACACCAGAGCGGGTGTATGGTATAATCAGGGTGGGGGGTGAGGACACCAGAGCGGGTGTATGGTATAATCAGGGTGGGGGGTGAGGACACCAGAGCGGTGTATGGTATAATCAGGGTGGGGGTGAGGACACCAGAGCGGTGTATGGTATAATCAGGGTGGGGGGTGAGGACACCAGAGCGGGTGTATGGTATAATCAGGGTGGGGGGTGAGGACACCAGAGCGGTGTATGGTATAATCAGGGTGGGGGGAGAGGACACCAGAGCGGTGTATGGTATAATCAGGGTGGGGGGTGAGGACACCAGAGCGGTGTATGGTATTAATCAGGGTGGGGGGTGAGGACACCAGAGCGGTGTATGGTATAATCAGGGTGGGGGTGAGGACATCAGAGCGGTGTATGGTATAATCAGGGTGGGGGGTGAGGACACCAGAGCGGTGTATGGTATAATCAGAGTGGGGGGTGAGGACATCAGAGCGGTTGTATGGGATAATCAGGGTGGGGGTGAGGATTTTCTTCTCCGCTCGGCATCATACGATCTGTCAGTTCCACTGGAAATTATTGCAAACAAGCAACGAAACACGGCTGAACTCAACATCGCCATCATCTAATTAATTACTCATTAAAGTCATCTCGTTTGATTAATTTCCTCGCTCTTTACATCAGATACAAGACAATTAATGTAACAGTCACTTGACCCAAGGTATTGTCTATTTATTGCATCAATTATGGAGAATTCTCACATTGTCTAAGGTTTCTTTGCGTTTTTCATCAAAGAGTCCAATCATCGTCACTGGGTTTGCTTTTCTTTAATGGACTTTCATTTAAAGTCAGAAATAAATTATTAGATCCTGTCTGTACTCACCACTAGGGGGAGCTCCCTGTATACAGAGATACATGATAAGATCCTGTCTGCAGTCACCACTAGGGGAAGCTCCCTGTATACAGAGATACATGATAAGATCCTGTCCGCAGCCTCCACTAGGGGGAGCTCCCTGTATACAGAGATACATGATAAGATCCAGTCTGCAGTCACCACTAGGGGGAGCTCTCTGTATACAGAGATACATGATAAGATCCTGTCTGCAGTCACCACTAGGGAAGCTCCCTGTATACAGAGATACATGATAAGATCCTGTCCGCAGCCTCCACTAGGGGGAGCTCCCTGTATACAGAGATACATGATAAGATCCAGTCTGCAGTCACCACTAGGGGGAGCTCTCTGTATACAGAGATACATGATAAGATCCTGTCTGCAGTCACCACTAGGGGGAGCTCCCTGTATACAGAGATACATGATAAGATCCTGTCTGCAGTCACCACTAGGGGGAGCTCCCTGTATACAGAGATACATGATAAGATCCTGTCTTCAGTCACCACTAGGGGGAGCTCCCTGTATACAGAGATACATGATAAGATTCTGTCTGCAGTCACCACTAGGGGGAGCTCCCTGTATACAGAGATACATGATAAGATACATCTATGGAGAGTATAGACAGTGGCGTAACTACCGGCATAGCAGCCGTAGTGGTCGCTTTGGGGCCCAGCGCTTGTGGGGGGCCCGGACCCAGCGCCGCTACGCAGCCGCTGCTATACCGGCAGCTGCGCCTGCGATACAAGCAAGGGCGGACTGGCCCAGCGGGCCCCGACACTTTGGGACCACACCCACTAAGCCCCGCCCCCATACCCCCCTGGGTGCTGTAGGGGGGGCCCATTGGTCCCCTGAGCGCCCCCACATGTCATACAAGGGGACCCCTGACCGCTGCCCCCACACGCTATCCTCGGGGCCCCCTGACCGCTGCCTCCATTACTGCTGCGTCCCCCCGCTCTCCATTACGGCGGGCAGTCGCGCTGATCTGCCTGTCATGTGGGCTGTAGCCGGCGCCGCTCTATTTCCTGTATCGCCGGCTACAGCGTCACACTACATGACAGGCTGTGGCTGCGATCAGCGCGACTGCCTGCTGCAGGTAATGGAGAGCGGGGGGCCTGTATATACCACCACCAGGGGCCCTGTATACCACCACCAGGGGCCTGTATATACCACCACCAGGGGCCCTGTATACCACCACCAGGGGCCTGTATATACCACCACCAGGGGCCTGTATATTTCACCACCAGGGGCCTGTATATACCACCACCAGGGGCTCTGTATACCACCACCAGGGGCCTGTATATACCACCACCAGGGGCCCTGTATACCACCACCAGGGGCCTGTATATACCACCACCAGGGGCTCTGTATACCACCTCCAGGGGCCCTGTATACCACCACCAGGGGCCTGTATATACCACCACCAGGGGCCTGTATATACCACCACCAGGGGCCTGTATATACCACCACCAGGGGCTCTGTATACCACCACCAGGGGCCTGTATATACCACCACCAGGGGCCCTGTATACCACCACCAGGGGCCTGTATATACCACCACCAGGGGCTCTGTATACCACCACCAGGGGCCTGTATACCACCACCAGGGGCCTGTATATACCACTACCAGGGGCCTGTATACCACCACCAGGGGCCTGTATACCACCACCAGGGGCCTGTATATACCACCACCAGGGGCCTGTATATACCACCACCAGGGGCTCTGTATACCACCACCAGGGGCCTGTATATACCACCACCAGGGGCCCTGTATACCACCACCAGGGGCCTGTATATACCACCACCAGGGGCTCTGTATACCACCACCAGGGGCCTGTATATACCACCACCAGGGGCCCTGTATACCACCACCAGGGGCCTGTATATACCACCACCAGGGGCCCTGTATACCACCACCAGGGGCCTGTATATACCACCACCAGGGGCTCTGTATACCACCACCAGGGGCCTGTATATACCACCACCAGGGGCCCTGTATACCACCACCAGGGGCCTGTATATACCACCACCAGGGGCCCTGTATACCACCACCAGGGGCCCTGTAAACCACCACCAGGGGCCTGTATATACCACTACCAGGGGCCCTGTATACCACCACCAGGGGCCTGTATATACCACCACCAGGGGCCCTGTATACCACCACCAGGGGCCTGTATATACCACCACCAGGGGCCCTGTATACCACCACCAGGGGCCTGTATATACCACCACCAGGGGCCCTGTATACCACCACCAGGGGCCTGTATATACCACCACCAGGGGCCCTGTATACCACCACTGGGGCCTGTATATACCACCACTGCGGAGGCTGCTGTAATACTGCTGGGGCCTATATATACCACTGAGGAGGCTGCTGTATACCACTGGGGCTGCTGTAATACTGCTGGGGCCTGTATATACCACTGGGGAGGCTGCTGTATACCACTGGGGCTGCTGTAATACTGCTGGGGCCTGTATATACCACTGGGGAGGCTGCTGTATACCACTGGGGGTGCTGTAACACTAATGGGGCCTGTATATACCACTGGGGAGGCTGCTGTATACCACTGGGGCTGTTGTAATACTGCTGGGGCCTGTATATACCACTGGGGAGGCTGCTGTATACCACAGGGGCTGCTGTAATACTAATGGGGCCTGTATATACCACTGGGGAGGCTGCTGTATACCACTGGGGCTGCTGTAATACTGCTGGGGCCTGTATATACCACTGGGGAGGCTGCTGTATACCACTGGGGCTGCTGTATATACTGCTGGGGCCTGTAAGGGGGTGTATCTTGAAGGGATGTGTCATTGGGGGGGCGTGTCTTGGAGGGGGCATGTCATTGGGGGGCGTGTCTTGGAGGGGGCCTCATTCAAAAGTTTGCTATGGGGCCCTGCCAGTTCTAGTTACGCCCCTGAGTATAGATCTATACATACAAGCTGTCATCATGGTCGCATTCTCACTTTTATGTAATTTCACGTTGCGACTCACCTAATGGACTCGATACAACGAGGTGCAGAGGAGTCACAGCTAAATCTGAGTCCTGACATCGATTTACACATTATGATATCAAAAAGATTGTATTGTCTGATCAATAACAGCGCGAAAAGCCATCCGCGGCCCATTTACCGCCACATCACAGCGACGCTTTATCCATCAGCAGAGAAGCGTCTGATCGTTACTTGAAGGAATGTTATATTTAGTGATGTCCTTTCTTCCTGGGAGATCAATGGAGCCTGATGGAGAGGATAGTTAATCTTAATTACCAGTCGTCTCTGCCATAAACCGCCTCCTATATCGGGATCGGATCCGTTCTGCGGCAGAGGACGTGACTAGAACCGGAGTTTGTCCATTGTGTCTGTATTATAAGGATTCTTGTTTTTCCAGAAACAGCGCCACCATAGTGCACAGGTCGTGTGTGGTACTGCAGCACGTCCAAACCACAAAGCCACACCCCCCCTGTGTACAGGAACATCACTGATTGGATGAAGAAATAATAGTTACCTACTAAATGAGGAATGAGCCTAAAAATGGGCAAATTATTAATGATTTTCCATGAAAAATTCCTGTAATAATTCATATTTATTCATTCATATAGCTCTATTAATTCCATACCACTATACATACATTTGCAACTCTGTCCCCATTGGGGTTCATAATCGCTATTCCCTATAGAAATGACAATAAATGATATATGTATGAAGAATAATACCGCCACATAGTGTGACACCAGTACATGCTGATAACCCGTCTTGTGTTTTCCTTGCAGCTCCAGCGCAGGCTCAGATCATTCACGCTGGTCAGGCGTGTGTGGGTGAAAGAGGACAACATGAGCGAGCGGGTATACACCATCCGGGAGGGCGACATGCTGGTGCTGCAGTGTCTGATCAGTGGGCACCCACGGCCGCAGGTAGGACACGGGATACGGGAATATATACAGTATGTGGAGCGAAGGAGATGAGTCCTCAGCTCTCCCTGACCCTCTCCCATCAGGCAATCCCAGCATTTAACCCCATGTCGACTGTGCCATTTACATCCAGGCCATGTATGATGTCCATCCTCTCAGCCTCATTTAACCCTTTGTTGCATGTGAACATAACTGGGGTCTTCATGGGTGGAGCGGTCTCAGGAGCTGAGCAATAGAGCTGGTGACTGCAGCGACCGGTGCTGGCTCTGATCGCTGCTGTTTAACCATTTAGGTCAATCACTGACAGCAGCATATGAATGGGGTGATTGCCTCAATTGCAGGACACAGATGGGTTCCTAAGGCAATTAGGGTCCTGCTAAAAACCCTACAACTTCCAGGGGCGGGCTGGGACGAGGGGGCAGAGGTGCATTTGCCCCCTGGGCCGGTCACTTATGCTGGAAACACACTACCCTACTTACAGGTGAGTCTCTCGGACAAGACTCGGATCAGTGATCCTGAACGGCCTCTCCCTCTCTGGACGGGAGTGTGATGCTGCACAAAAACACAAGCAGCTGACACTCCCGTCCAGAGAGGGAGAGGCCGTTCAGGATCACTGATCCGAGTCTCGTCCGAGAGACTCGCATGTAAGTAGGATAGTGTGTTTCCACCCTTAGTAAGAGTTCAGGGTCGCCGCCCGCTGGGTGCATTATTACAACACTGCAAAGTTAAGTCACCGATGGCCGTGGCTATTCTAGGATGTGGCCCTAGGTGATATAACTATGCAGAGAGGCTGACAGTGTTGTTAATACACCCGACGGCTGTAACTGTGTGATGTACCTTTACATTAGGTCCTGAGGCGAGCTTACATAGCAGGCTCATCCTCCGGAGAGGAGCGCTTGTGGATACAGGCACCATAGAGGCTGGCGTTGGAGTGATTGGGCCAGTGAGATGCCATCTTGGTCCTCCTGTGAAGCCCAGACCATCTGTGCTGCAATACAGCAGAACCACAGTATTTATATGGAAGCTTTGCAGGCTCCTGGACTCGAAAATATTGAACAAATAATAAACGGCTTCTCCTTGTAATCCAGATTTTTAGGTTTGAATTGTGCAATGATTGCATTGTGTAAATGATATCATCTGACCTCAGCCTGGGTGACCTTGCCGGAGCGGAGCCCTGATCTCTGACTTGTCGGCGCTTCTCGTACAGTCATGAATGTTTCATTCACTTTTTATTCCTCTGTCTAAATCCTTATTGAGTTCCTGGAGACGAATGTATCAGGACGGTTTATTAAGTGGCACCGGATGACAATGCAAACGTCGTCTCAGTTACTTCTAAGAAGCCTGCGATGGCAGCACAATACCGGGGAGCAGCCGCCGCCACCGCTGAAATGTGCTCTTATATATTTGTATAATGAAAGCTTTGGGAGATTGATTGCAGGGAAGAGTGTTGGTTGGAGCTTTTCTTTCTTCCTCGTCTATTGATTGTCCCAGATTTCATCACTAGTCCTTTTGTCCCCTCGCTCCAGTCTATTACTTATGTAGCAGGAAGGTTTTACATTCGGTGGAAGCTTCGTGATGTATTATTGTATGATCCCCGGAGTCTGAAGTGTCAGCCTTGTAAGACAATGATACAATCTTACTTTCCAGGTTTGTAGACAAAAAGCTCAGTAATTATCAGAACTTGAGGACGGAGTAGGACATGGACTAATGGGGCACATCAATGCGGCCTCCATGGAGGACATTGGGGGTAAGACACTGACAAGAGGCTGTAGGTTCTGTGCAATGTGGGCAAACGGGTGTCCTACATGTCCAGCCAATCGTCTGATGTTGAGAGACAAAGTAACTGATACATAGAGAGGGAAAGTGACAGGAGATCGTAAGATCGGGAGACATTGATGGAGGTAGAAGATGGATGGGTGATGGAAAAAGTATGGAGACTCATGGGTGATGGAGAAAGTATGGAGACTGATAGGTGATGGAAGAAGTATGGAGACTGATGGGTGGTGGAAAAAGTATGGAGACTGATGGGTGATGGAAGAAGTATGAAGACTGATGGGTGATGGAGAAAGTATGGAGACTGATGGGTAGTGGAAAAAGTATGGAGACTGATGGGTAGTGGAAAAAGTATGGAGACTGATGGGTGATGGAAGAAGTATGAAGACTGATGGGTGATGGACAAAGTATGGAGACTGATGGGTAGTGGAAAAAGTATGGAGACTGATGGGAGATGGAAGAAGTATGGAGACTGATGGGTAGTGGAAAAAGTATGGAGACTGATGGGTAGTGGAAAAAGTATGGAGACTGATGGGTAGTGGAAAAAGTATGGAGACTGATGGGTGATGGAAGAAGTATGAAGACTGATGGATGATGGAGAAAGTATGGAGACTGATGGGTAGTGGAAAAAGTATGGAGACTGATGGGAGATGGAAGAAGTATGGAGACTGATGGGTAGTGGAAAAAGTATGGAGACTGATGGGAGATGGAAGAAGTATGGAGACTGATGGGTAGTGGAAAAAGTATGGAGACTAATGGGAGATGGAAGAAGTATGGAGACTGATGGGTAGTGGAAAAAGTATGGAGACTGATGGATGATGGAAGAAGTATGGAGACTGATGGGAGATGGAAGAAGTATGGAGACTAATGGGTGATGGAGAAAGTATGGAGACTGATAGGTGATGGAAGAAGTATGGAGACTGATGGGTGGTGGAAAAAGTATGGAGACTGATGGGTGGTGGAAAAAGTATGGAGACTGGTGTGTGGAGGAAGAAGCATGAAAACTGATGGGTGATGAAGAAAGTATGGAGACTGATTGGTGATGGAAAAAGTATGGAGATTGATTGGTGGCCGAAGAAGTATGTAGACTGATGGGTAATAATAATAATCATTATTCATATAGCGCCAACATATTTTGCAGCACTTAACAAGTCAGAATAATAGACAAAAATTCATTAAAAAAGAGTTTTGGAAAACACAATAATTAAAAAGCAAAAAATAATAACGACCCTGCTCGCAAGAGCTTACAATCTACAATAAGGTGGGGGTGGCAAACAGTACAGGGCCTTATTTACAATCATGGTCCAGCCATTTTGAAGTTGTGGAATAGATGAGAGCTGAGTAAGTGGCCACCAGCCAGTCTGTGTAGAGATTTATGGATGATCATCCATAAATCTGGAGACTGATGGATGATGGAAGAATTCTGGAGACTGATTGGTGGTGGAAGAAGTATGGAGACTGATGGTTGGTGGAAGAAGTATGGATCTTGATGGGTAATGGAAGAAGAAGGAAGTAGTTTAATGGGTTTTGGAAGAAGTATGGGGACAGATGGGTGATTGAAGAAGTCTGGAGACTGCTGGGTGGTAGAAGTCAGCAGACTCATGGGTGATGGAATAAGTGTGGAGACTGATGGGTGATGGAAGAAGTATGGAGATTGTTGTGTGGTGGAAGAAGTATGGACACTGCTGGGTGATGGAAGATGTCTAGAGACTGATGGATGATGGAAGAAGTATGGAGATTAATGGGTTGTGGAAGAAGTGTGAAGACTGATAGGTGACGGAAGAAGTCTGGAAACTGATGAATGATGGAAGAAGTCTGGAGATAATGGGTGGTGGAAGAAGTCTGGAGACTCATAGATGATGGACGAAGTCTGGAGATGATGGGGGATGGAAGAATTTTGAAGACCGATGGCTGATGGAAGAAGACTTGAGACTGATGGGTGATGGAAGACATCTGGAGACTCATAGATGATGGGTGTCATGAAACAGGTGGGAAATGAAAGAAGTCTGGAGACTGAAGGATAATGGAAGAAATCTTGAGGGTGATGGAAGAAGTCTGGAGACTGATGGTTGATGGAAGAAGTCTGGAGACTGGTGGGTGATGGAAGAAGTCTGTAGACTGATGGTTGATGGAAGAAGTCTGGAGACTGATGGGTGATGGAAGAAGTCTGGAGTCTGATGGGTGATGGAAGAAGTCTGGACACTGATGGGTGATGGAAGACGTATGGAGACTGATGGGTGATGGAAGAAGTCTGGAGTCTGATGGGTGATGGAAGAAGTCTGGAGTCTGATGGGTGATGGAAGACGTATGGAGACTGATGGGTGATGGAAGAAGTATGGAGACTGATGGGTGATAGAAGAAGTATGGAGACTGATGGGTGATGGAAGAAGTATGGAGACTGATGGGTGATAGAAGAAGTCTGGACACTGATGGGTGATGGAAGAAGTATGGAGACTGATGGGTGATGGAAGAAGTCTGGAGACTGATGGGTGATGGAAGAAGTCTGGACACTGATGGGTGATGGAAGAAGTATGGAGACTGATGGGTGATGGAAGAAGTCTGGAGACTGATGGGTGATGGAAGAAGTCTGGACACTGATTGGTGATGGAAGACGTATGGAGACTGATGGGTGATGGAAGAAGTCTGGAGTCTGATGGGTGATGGAAGACGTATGGAGACTGATGGGTGATGGAAGAAGTATGGAGACTGATGGGTGATGGAAGAAGTATGGAGACTGGTGGGTGATGGAAGAAGTCTGGAGACTGATGGGTGATGGAAGAAGTATGGAGACTGGTGGGTGATGGAAGGATTATGGAGACTGATGGGTGATGGAAGAAGTATGGAGACTGAAGGGTGATGGAAGAAGTCTGGAGACTGGTGGGTGATGGAAGAAGTATGGAGACTGATGGGTGATGGAAGAAGTCTGGAGACTGAAGGGTGATGGAAGAAGTCTGGAGACTGGTGGGTGATGGAAGAAGTCTGGAGACTGGTGGGTGATGGAAGAAGTCTGGAGACTGATGGATGATGGAAAAGTCTGGAGACTGGTGGGTGATGGAAGACGTATGGAGACTGGTGGGTGATGGAAGGAGTATGGAGACTGATGGGTGATGGAAGAAGTATGGAGACTGAAGGGTGATGGAAGAAGTCTGGAGACTGGTGGGTGATGGAAGAAGTCTGGAGACTGATGAATGATGGAAAAGTCTGGAGACTGGTGGGTGATGGAAGACGTATGGAGACTGGTGGGTGATGGAAGGAGTATGGAGACTTATGGGTGATGGAAGAAGTATGGAGACTGAAGGGTGATGGAAGAAGTCTGGAGACTGATGGGTGATGGAAGAAGTATGGAGACTGGTGGGTGATGGAAGGAGTATGGAGACTGATGGGTGATGGAAGAAGTATGGAGACTGAAGGGTGATGGAAGAAGTCTGGAGACTGAAGGGTGATGGAAGAAGTCTGGAGACTGATGGTTGATGGAAGACGTATGGAGACTGATGGGTGATGGAAGAAGTATGGAGACTGGTGGGTGATGGAAGAAGTCTGGAGACTGATGGGTGATGGAAGAAGTCTGGAGACTGATGGGTGATGGAAGAAGTATGGAGACTGATGGGTGATGGAAGAAGTATGGAGACTGGTGGGTGATGGAAGGAGTATGGAGACTGATGGGTGATGGAAGAAGTATGGAGACTGAAGGGTGATGGAAGAAGTCTGGAGACTGATGGGTGATGGAAGAAGTATGGAGACTGATGGATGATGGAAGAAGTATGGAGACTGGTGGGTGATGGAAGACGTATGGAGACTGATGGGCTGTGGAAGAAGTATGGAGACTGATGGGTGATGGAAGAAGTCTGTAGACTGATGGGTGATGGAAGGAGTATGGAGACTGAAGGGTGATGGAAGACGTATGGAGACTGATGGGTGATGGAAGAAGTCTGGAGACTGATGGATTATGGGAGATGTAGGGATGAGGAGAGACACAAAATCGACTGGAGAAACTAATACATGGAGACAGAGGATTGATGGGGAACAAGAAGATGATATAAGATAGGAGAGTCCTGAATCATAGAAGGAGATAGAAAATGCAAACCAATAACTGGATACTTCTCCATGGAGCGATCTGGAGAAACGTCTGCTAATTGGAGATATTATAGGGATTAGGACATGTTAATGTGATCAATATCCACAGGAGACTGGAGATGATTGATCACAGGAGATCTCCTCCGTGAATTGCACTGGTCACTTTCTCTGTTCCATCATTGTTTCCTGTCATTTCTTTTATTGCATTATAAAATCATCATAGATCCATTATTAATGGACTTTGCCTTTATTTTATAGGTTCGGTGGACAAAAACTGCAGGCAGCGCATCAGAAAAGTTCCAGGAGACGTCCATCTACAACGAGACCCTCCGCATCGAGAAGGTCCAGCGGATGCAGGGAGGTCGATACTATTGTAAAGCCGAGAATGGGGTTGGGGTCCCGGCCATCAAGTCCATTCGAGTAGATGTGCAGTGTAAGTCATTTAAAGGCAGCCCCGATTATTCCCACAGTTCTAGTGTGCGCCCGGCCTTCTACGAACCCATCCAGGACTCAACATAATCTGGGCTGGTCCTGAGGAGCAAAGGACCAAAAGTCAGTCCTAGAGGTATCCAAAGACATCCCGCGCTCTATAGGGACCGCGGTGGTGTGTGAGGAGACATAACCAATGTACAACGTACAAACATGAGTCATGGGAGGCTCCTCCAACCGAGAATGGTCCCAACGTTGACCCCAGAAGTAGCTCGTAATCTTCATGGCAGCCATTGGAAACCTTGAGCCATAAAACTGCCGCTGATGTCTTGTTAGCAATATGGAAGTCTCTAAGATGTTTGTAGATCCTAGAAAACTCAATGAAAGTCCTCAGTCTCCTACTTCAACCTCATGTCCTTCTACATGTCAGGAAGCTGAGATATGGGGAGCTGTCGGGAGATCATTTTCTTCAAGTTCCTAAGTTTTCCTCTATTTCCCAAAAACGTGAAGCTCATGGGTCCCAATGGAATATCTCCCAGTTATCCAGCATTATTGAGCTTTGTATATGGCCATATAAGCCTGTACCTAGGGTGTACTATGGGGGAACCCTATGGATTATATAGACCTGTACCTAGGGTGTACTATGGGGTAACTGTATGGGTCATATAATTCTGTAACTAGGGTGTACTATGAGTCAACCCTATGGGCCATATAGACCTGTACCTACTGTGTACTGTGGGGGAACCCTATGGGCTATAGAGGCTGTACCTAGGGTGTTCTATGGGGGAACCCTATGGGCTATAGAGGCCTATATGTAGGGTGTACTATGGAAGAACTTTATGGGCCATATAGTCCTGTACCTACTGTGTACTATGGGGGAACCCTATGGGCTATAGAGGCCTATAAGTAGGGTGTACTATGGAGGAACCCTATGGACCATATAGACCTGTACCTACTGTGTACTAAGGGGGAACCCTATGGGCTATAGAGGCTGTACCTAGGGTGTTCTATGGGGAACCCTATGGGCTATAGAGGCCTATATGTAGGGTGTACTATGGAGGAACCATAGGGTGTACTATGGGGGAGCCCCACTAATATGAAGAGTGAAGAGCCCTTTTTTCCTCCCCAGTGTTGCTCTTGGCCACCAATGAGCACAGCTTGCCTGAAGCCAAAGGGTTTATGTTTTACGTCATTACCGTGGCCGTGAACTGTAGCATAGTCCCACCGCCGGTCAGTGAAAGCCCGGGTAGTTGAACCTCCCACATATGAAGTCATAGCATATCCTATAACATCACTTACGATGATAGAGCTGTTGACTTCCCCGAGGATGGTTCAGTCTTCTGATGATACATCCATCATTGAGGGAATATTCCCTTCACTCTTGGATCAGTTGGGTTCTACCCTATGAAACTTCCACTGATCCTGAGATTGATGATTCAGCCCTGCCGCTCTCTACCGATCCTGAGATTGATGATTCAGTCCTACTGCTCTCTACCGATCCTGAGATTGGTGATTTAGCCCTGCCGCGCTCTACCGATCCTGAGATTGATGATTCAGCCCTGCCGCTCTCTACCGATCCTGAGATTGATGATTCATCCTGCTGCTCTCTACCGATCCTGAGATTGATGATTTAGCCCTGCCGCCTCTACCGATCCTGAGATGATGATTCAGCTCTGCCGCTCTCTACCGATCTTTGAGATTGATGATTCATCCTGCCACTCTCTACCGATCCTGAGATTGATGATTCAGCCCTGCCGCTCTCTACCGATCCTGAGATTGATGATTCACCTGCCACTCTCTACCGATCCTGAGATTGATGATTAGCCCTGCCGCTCTCTACCTGATCCTGAGATTGATGATTCATCCTGCCGCTCTCTACCGATCCTGAGATTGATGATTTAGCCCTGCCGCTCTCTACTGATCCTGAGATTGATGATTCAGCCCTGCCACTCTCTACTGATCCTGAGATTGATGATTCATCCTGCCGCTCTCTACTGATCCTAAGTTGATGATTCAGCCCTGCCGCTCTCTACCGATCCTGAGATTAATGATCAGCCCTGCCGCTCTCTACCTATCCTGAGATTGATGATTTAGCCCTGCCGCCTCTACTGATCCTGAGATTGGTGATTCAGCCCTGCGCTCTCTACCGATCCTGAGATTGATGATTCAGCCCTCCGCTCTCTACCGATCCTGAGATTGATGATTCAGCCCTGCCACTCCTCTACCAATCCTAAGATTGATGATTAGCCTGCCGCTCTCTACCGATCCTGAGATTGATGATTCATCCTGCCACTCTCTACCGATCCTGAGATTGATGATTTAGCCCTGCCGCTCTCTACTGATCCTGAGATTGATGATTCACCTGCCAGCTCTCTACCGATCCTGAGATTGGATGATTTAGCCCTGCCACTCTCTACCGATCCTGAGATTGATGATATAGCCCTGCCGCTCCTCTACCGATCCTGAGATTGATGATTCAGCCTGCCGCTCTCTACCGATCCTGAGATTGATGATATCCTGCCACTCTCTACCGATCCTGAGATTGATGATTATAGCCCTGCCGCTCTCTACTGATCCTGAGATTGATGATTCATCCTGCCACTCTCTACCGATCCTGAGATTGATGATTTAGCCCTGCCACTCTCTACTGATCCTGAGATTGATGATTTAGCCCTGCCACTCTCTACCGATCTGAGATTTGAATTCAGCCTGCCGCTCTCTACGATCCTGAGATTGATGATTTCATCCTGCCACTCTCTACCGATCCTGAGATTGATGATTAGCCCTGCCGCTCTCTACTGATCCTGAGATTGATGATTTATCCTGCCGCTCTCTACGATCCTGAGATGATGATTTAGCCCTGCCGCTCTCTACCGGTCCTGAGATTGAATTATTCAGCTTGATTGATTGATGATTTAGCCCTGCCGCTCTCTACCGATCCTGAGATTGATGATTCAGCCCTGCCGCTCTCTACCGATCCTGAGATTGATGATTAAGCCTGCCGCTCTCTACCGATCTGAGATTGATGATTCATCCCTGCCGCTCTCTACCGATCCTGTGATTGATGATTCAGCCCTGCCGCTCTCTACCTATCCTGAGATTGCGATTCAGCCCTGCCGCTCTCTACTGATCCTGAGATTATGATAGCCCTGCCGCCTCTACCGATCCTAAGATTGATGATTCTAGCCCTGCCGCTCTCTACCTATCCTGAGATTGATGATTAGCCCTGCCCTCTCTACTGATCCTGAGATTGATGATTTAGCCTGCCCTCTCTACCGATCCTGAGATTGATGATATAGCCCTGCTGCTCTCTACCTATCCTGAGATTGATGATTCAGTCCTGCCGCTCTCTACCGATCCTGAGATTGATGATTCAGCCCTGCCGCTCTCTACCAATCCTGAGATTGATGATTCAGCCCTGCCGCTCTCTACCATCCTGAGATTGATGATTAGCCCTGCCCCTCTCTACGATCCTGAGATTGATGATTTAGTCCTGCCGCTCTCTACCGATCCTGAGATTGATGATATAGCCCTGCTGCTCTCTACCTATCCTGAGATTTATGATTCATCCTGCCGCTCTCTACCGATCCTGAGATTGATGATCCAGCCTGCCGCTCTCTACCGATCCTGAGATTGATGATTCAGCCCTGCCGCTCTCTACCGATCCTGAGATTGATGATTCAGCCCTGCCGCTCTCTACCGATCCTGAGATTGATGATTCAGCCCTGCCGCTCTCTATTTTCTTTCTCCACATGTTGGTGTTGCCTCCTTCATCAGCCTCCATTCTCTGGTCACTTTGCCCTCAGTCTCGTTCCAGCTCCTCGTGATGTTGAGTCCTGAAATGTTCAATGTTAAAGCAGCGACCGGTTGTGGTTTGTGCTTTAATAATTCACATTTAGAACTATGGGGTGAATGGCGTGGCCTGAGGCCTGGTCATACTAACATCTACTCTCCACATGGACTTGGTAACACAAGCTCCTGTCTATGTCTTGGGGGGCGGTATGGATCTTGTAGAGGCTGATCTCTTACCATATTCTGTGGACCTGGGAGGGTCAAGAACGTGGAGCCACTGATACTAAATATCCCAATGTAATGACCAATGCACTGTCCTAATTATATAATGACAGGTTTTTGCCCCTTAT
Source organism: Allobates femoralis (assembly GCA_033576535.1). Taxonomy (NCBI): domain Eukaryota; kingdom Metazoa; phylum Chordata; class Amphibia; order Anura; family Aromobatidae; genus Allobates; species Allobates femoralis. Next base: position 624,795,906 of record JARQOC010000001.1, on the reverse strand, counting down.
CTGAGAGCAGCATGATGAACAGACAGAGACACTGATTCCAGGGATGTATCACTTATTGGGCTGTGTGCTGTAGTTTTATCAGCAGGAGCTTATCATTGGAAGACAAGTTGACTTGTGCCATCTAGTCCCCTATATTCATGAAGCTCTGTGTAACCCCTTGCCCCCACCACTGATTGACTGCGTTGTGTCAGTGGTGTGGACCGGGTTATACAAAGAAAGCTGTCAATCTGTGCTGTGGGCGGGGTTATACATAACTGCCAATCAGTGGTTTGGCGGGGTTATACAGAACTGCCAATCAGTGGTGTGGCGGAGTTATACGCAGAAAGCTGTCAATCAGTGCTGTGGGCAGGATTATACAGAGCTGATAGTCAGTGGTGTGGGCGGGGTTATACACAGGAAGCTGCCAATCAGTCATGTGGGTGGGGATATACAGAGCTGCCAATCAGTCATGTGGGTGGGTTATACACAGAAAGCTGTCACTCAGTGGTGTGAGCGGAGTTATATGCAGAAAGTTGTCAATCAGTGGTGTGGGCGGGGTTATACACAAAAAGCTGCCAATCAGTGCTAAGGGCAAGGTTATACACAGAAAGCTGTCAATCAGTGGTGTGGGCGGAGTTATACACAGAAAACTGTCAATCAGTGGTGTAGGCGGAGTTATATAGAGCTCAGCATTCAGAGAACTGTTAGATCTGCTGCAAAAAAGACTGAAATGTTAGAATAAGTCACACATCGCTGGAATCAGGGTGTCGGCCCTTGTCATGCTGCTCTCAGATGGAGAAGCAGAAACCTGGTGACCGGGGCAGACTGGGCTCATTCTTCACCGTACTCCCCACCGACTGTAATGAATACTGGTGTCATATAGAGAAACGTCACAGATCCAACTATGAAGGAGTAAAACAGGATCCACATCAATATCTCCCTGCTGACCATGGACCCTCCATGACACCTGTACAGACCCATGTGGACTAAGAAGGAGCCGCTATCACCAGAACTAGAGTCTTGATGGGCCCCGGTGTAAGATCCCCCTCATGTTGGTCAAATATATGGACCTTTGTAACTAAATCCTATAAAGAGATAAGTGGTATATATGTCCCTCATTCTAGGCCCCCTTTTTCCTGGTATATATCTTTCCCCCACTCCTGGTATATATTCTCCAATCCTTCTATAACTATCCCCATCCTGTGCCCCTTTGTGTATATATGTCCCTATCTTCTCCCATCATGTCCTCTATCTGTCTCCCATCCTGGGTCCCTCTATTATACATGTCCCCCATCTAGGCTCTTCGGCATTCATGTCCTCTTTTCTGTCATATATAGCCCCCATCTGGTAATATTACTGTCCCCATCCTGGACCTTTTGTGGAACATATGTCCGGACCCTTCCTGGGATATATGTCCCCCTTCTTAATCAGCTTCCAGACATATGTCCTCCATTCTGGATGTTCATATCTTGGCTGCTTCCTAGTTATATGTCCCCATCCTGCTATATACTGTCCCCACCTGTGCCCCTTTGTGGTATATATACGCACCCCATCTGGGTAGTCCCCTTATTCCTCATTCGTGAGACCCTTCCTGGTATAAGTCCCATCCTGGTATTATCCCCCATCCTGAGTCCCTCTTCTACCACTCCTGTCGTTATGCCCCATCTGTTTACTCTCCACCGGGTCATCACCCAGATCTGGAGCTGGAGCCGCTGTGTTGCTTCATCGATCCCGAGAACTGGAGAGCAAAATGAAAACTGGAACTGAGGAGGGAGCCGCCAGGAAGCCATAATTAATAATAATAATAATAATAATAATAATATAGTGGATGAAGTCTCCTGGTGAGCGAGTTTTCCTCCATAGGTGTTCATCACTCCTGGAGCATCGCTGGAGGAATCCAGTTTGTGATGTGGCCAGGGCTGATTAACTCTGTGTCTGGAGGTTCTGCTGGTGAGAGGCGCTACTTGGTCCAGGAGCTTCTGAGAGAGTCATTGTAGTGATTCACAGCCAGATCAAGACAGGAGAATGAGGAGATTGGGGACAGAGATGAGTGCAGAGAGTCTGTGAGTGCATGAGGGTTAATGGCCTGTAGATTTCTGGATGTGTGATAGGTAGGAGTGTGCTGGGGTGGGCGAGTGTTTGTGAGTGTGAAGGAGAGAATGTTGTGGTCAGAGAGGAAGAGGTGAATTATCTAGGAAGGAGATTGAGCAGAGCCGGACAAAGACCAGGTCAAGGGTGTTACCATCCTTGTGTGTCACCGAGGTTGAGAGCTGTGAAGGGCTAAGAGAAGTGGCTAGAGATAGGAGCTGAGATGCAGATGGGGAGATGGGGCTGTTTATGGGGATGTTAAAGACTCTCAGAATATGGGTTGGTAATTCTGAGGACATAAAGTGCGGTAACCACGCGGAGAAATGATCAAGAAAGTAGGTGGGTGACCCTGGGGGGCGGTATACCACCACTCTGAATTGTGTGGACCTCAAAAGAAGGGAATGAGAGTGATGGAGCTGGGGGGATGACCTGGGAAGTACATTGTGGGGACAGGAGGAGGCCTACTCCACCACCATGTCTGTTCCCAGGTCTCGGGGAATGAGAGAAATGTAAGCCACCATAAGAAATAGCAGCAGGGGAAGCAGTGTCTGAGTCCTGGATCCAGGTTTCAGTGAGGGCCAGGAGGTTAAGAGAGTTAGTGAGAAAGCGGTTATGAATGAATGGAAGCTTGCTGCATACAGATCGTGGATTCCAGAGAGCGCAGTTAAAAGAGGGAGATGAAGGTGTGCAGGTGATGGTGATAAGGTTAGTGGGGTTTATATGTGTGACGAGAGAGGGGTTGAAGTTGGTGGAGGGCGGACCAGGATTTGGCGAGATATCACCTGACAGGAGCAGCAGTAAAAAGAGAAAGAGCTAATAGTTTTCTGAATTAAGACATTGTCTATGTTGCAATACTCTGGAATAAGATGGGCTTAGATTATTCAGAAGAATGCAGAGAGCATGGGAGCTGTACATAGTACAGAGAAGGAAAGAGGGGCTGATATGGATGAGGGGTGGGATGGGGCGGTGAAAGTGCTTGACAAAGGCACATAGACAGATAGACATTGAAATAAAAGACATAGTTAAAATAGAGAGTGAAAGAGTGGGTTACCTGACTCCTGCCCTGACTAACTGCCATGGATTAACTGTGTCCACTTAGCAGCGGTGCCACTTCTCATAAGGTGCCACACGCGCAGCACCCCACACTCGCGTGGTTATCTACCTTCCTATAACCAACTGCAGCTTAAAACCTTTCCTAACTGCAACGTCAGAATTCATTTGTCTCCAGGTTGAATATTTTCTTCTACTTAACCCCTTATTAGCCCTATAGAGGTGCCCGGGCGGAGAATCTATGGTGGGAATAGTGATGATGATGAAGTGGAGTTTCCCTTTAAGTCCTGTACAAGGTTCGCTTTAGAGTTGGCTCTTTTGGGAAGACGGGAACATATTGTATCCAGATCAGACATATGTAACTATGTATTAAGATGTGACGATCCGCAGGAGAGGAGCCGACATCTTACAAAGGATGAGAGTGAGAGCATCAGTCACCGGAGCCACAGGGTGACAGCAGCGGCAGCGTCCCCGCCATCCTGCCAGCTGTCGGGCAGCTTTATGGCGCTGTGTGATCTGGCGGCTTAGTGACACCAGGCTTAGATGAGATGTGGAGTGAAGAGCGGCGGTGTATCCGGAGCTGCCGCCATCTGTCTCCGTATACCGTGCCGGTTCTGCACCGGTGGAGAAGCCTCCTGTACCCGGCTCCAGCGTCCCGGTGCCGGTCTCCTGGCGCACGTTCTATACTCTGGCGCACGTTCCTCCTCTCCTGGCGCAGGTTCCTCCTCTCCGATCCAATTTCCTCTTCCAGTCGACATAACCTGGACGTCCAGCTGACTGTGGCGACAATTTCCAGGAGGAGCGAGGAGAATCTCGTTATCATGCTCACATTGATTTGATTACATCTCTCCAGGACGCCGGAGTCTTATTTCAATTTAATTTCTTTAAAACATTCAGATTTTTTGTTCTTTTTTGCCTTAAGATGACTGCGATTCCCATCAGACGAGATCTCCTGCGGATCCGGGCCGCCCCGGGAAGATCTAAGTAACAGCCGCTCCCTCGTCTTCATCTCAAGGGCCCAGCGGGGGGCCACAATAGTAATTATGTCTGAGATGTATTTGGTTTATCATCAAGTGTTACAAAGTGGAAAAAAGACGGAAGACAAAAAGGATTCACAAATAGAAACATTGTCACATCGAATAATGCAACGATGGACGAGACAAGCAAATACCACCTGTGGTGTGCAAGAACATAATTACTACTGCCCCTATGTGCAAGAATATAACTACTATAATACTGCCCTATGTACAAGAATATAACTACTCTAATACTGCTCATATGTACAAGAATATATACTACTCTAAATTTCTTACTGCTCATATGTACAAGAATATAACTACTATAATACTGCTCCTATATACAAGAATATAACTACTATAATACTGCCCCTATATACAAGAATATAACTACTATAATACTGCCCCTATATACAAGAATATAACTACTATAATACTGCTCCTATGTACAAGAATATAACTACTCTAATACTGCTCATATGTACAAGAATATAACTACTATAATACTGCCCCTATATACTAAGAATATAACTACTATAATACTGCTCTATATACAAGAATATAACTACTATAATACTGCCCTATATACAATATAACTACTATAATACTGCTCCTATATACAAGAATATAACTACTATAATACTGCTCCTATATACAAGAATATAACTACTATAATACTGCTCCTATGTACAAGAATATAACTACTATAATACTGCCCTATATACAAGAATATAACTACTATAATACTGCTCCTATATACAAGAATATAACTACTATAATACTGCTCCTATATACAAGAATATAACTACTATAATACTGCCCCTATATACAAGAATATAACTACTATATATACTGCTCCTATATACAAGAATATAACTACTATAATACTGCTCCTATATACAAGAATCTAACTACTATAATACTGCCCCCTATATACAAGAATATAACTACTATAATACTGCCCCTATATACAAGAATATAACTACTATAATACTGCTCCTATATACAAGAATATAACTACTATAATACTGCCCCCTATATACAAGAATATAACTACTATAATACTGCTCCCTATATACAAGAATATAACTACTATAATACTGCCTCTATATACAAGAATATAACTACTATAATACTGCTCCTATATACAAGAATATAACTACTATAATACTGCTCCTATATACAAGAATATAACTACTATAATACTGCCCCTATATACAAGAATATAACTACTATAATACTGCTCCTATATACAAGAATATAACTACTATAATACTGCTCCTATGTACAAGAATATAACTACTATAATACTGCCCCTATATACAAGAATATAACTACTATAATACTGCCCCTATATACAAGAATATAACTACTATAATACTGCTCCTATATACAAGAATATAACTACTATAATACTACTCCTATATACAAGAATATAACTACTATGATACTGCTCCTATATACAAGAATATAACTACTATAATACTGCCCTATATACAAGAATATAACTACTATAATACTGCTTCTATATACAAGAATATAAACTACTATAATACTGCCCCTATATACAAGAATATAACTACTATAATACTGCCTCTATACAAGAATATAACTACTATAATACTGCCCTATATACAAGAATATAACTACTATAATACTGCTCCTATATACAAGAATATAACTACTATAATACTGCTCCTATATACAAGAATATAACTACTATAATACTACTCCTATATACAAGAATATAACTACTATAATACTGCCCTATATACAAGAATATAACTACTATAATACTGCCCCTATATACAAGAATATAACTACTATAATACTGCTCCTATATACAAGAATATAACTACTATAATACTGCCCCTATATACAAGAATATAACTACTATAATACTGCTCCTATATACAAGAATATAGCTACTATAATACTGCCCCTATATACAAGAATATAACTACTATAATACTGCCCCTATATACAAGAATATAACTACTATAATACTGCTCCTATATACAAGAATATAACTACTATAATACTGCTCCTATGTACAAGAATATAACTACTATAACACTGCCCCTATATACAAGAATATAACTACTATAATACTGCCCCTATATACAAGAATATAACTACTATAATACTGCTCCTATATACAAGAATATAACTACTATAATACTGCTCCTATATACAAGAATATAACTACTATAATACTGCCCCTATATACAAGAATATAGCTACTATAATACTGCCCCTATGTACAAGAATATAACTACTATAATACTGCTCCTAAATACAAGAATATAACTACTATAATCAGGGGCGGGCTGGCCCAGGTGGCAGGGGGGCTGGTGGTATATATTCCCGGCGCGGGGAGTTGCTCTGTGACGCTGGAAGTCAGGTAAGGGCTGACAGCACCCCCCCCCCCCGCTTCTCAAGTCAGACCTGACAGCGCCCCCCCCCCCCCCCGCCTTCTCAAGTCAGGGCCGGCAGGGCAAATCTGCCACCCAGGGATGGAGGCTCCAGCCAGCCCCTGACTATAATACTGCTCCTATATACAAGAATATAACTACTATAATACTGCTCCTATATACAAGAGTATAACTACTATAATACTGCTCCTATGTACAAGAATATAACCACTATAATACTGCTCCTATATACAAGAATATAACTACTATAATACTGCCATGATAGAGAATGATAGTGTAATGTTAACCGTTTTTGTCACTTAATTTGGGGGTTTGCTTTGTTCTGTTCTCCTTATTTCCCCCTTCCTCTGTATATCTGTTCTATCTGTGTATTTTTTCTCCTCTGTCTTTTGGCGTTCTGTTCTCCTTTTCCTCTTCTCCCTCTGTATATCCATAGTCTGGTGTTCTCCTCTCCTTTTGCCCCTTCCTCAGTATATCCTTACTCTGGTGTTCTTCTCTCCTTTTTGCCCCTTCCTCAGTATATCCTTACTCTGGTGTTCTCCTCTCCTTTTGCCCCTTCCTCAGTATATCCTTACTCTGGTGTTCTTCTCTCCTTTTTGCCCCTTCCTCAGTATATCCTTACTCTGGTGTTCTCCTCTCCTTTTGCCCCTTCCTCAGTATATCCTTACTCTGGTGTTCTTCTCTCCTTTTTGCCCCTTCCTCAGTATATCCTTACTCTGGTGTTCTCCTCTCCTTTTGCCCCTTCCTCAGTATATCCTTACTCTGGTGTTCTTCTCTCCTTTTTGCCCCTTTCTCAGTATATCCATAGTCTGGTGTTCTTCTCTCCTTTTTGCCCCTTTCTCAGTATATCCTTACTCTGGTGTTCTTCTCTCCTTTTGCCCCTTCCTCAGTATATCCTTACTCTGGTGTTCTTCTCTCCTTTTGCCCCTTCCTCAGTATATCCTTACTCTGGTGTTCTCCTCTCCTTTTTGCCCCTTTCCTCAGTATATCCATAGTCTGGTGTTCTCCTCTCCTTTTGCCCCTTCTCAGTATATCCTTACTCTGGTGTTCTTCTCTCCTTTTTGCCCCTTCCTCAGTATATCTATACTCTGGTGTTTTCTCTCCTTTTGCCCCTTCCTCAGTATATCCTTACTCTGGTGTTCTTCTCTCCTTTTTGCCCCTTTCTCAGTATATCCTAGTCTGGTGTTCTTCTCTCCTTTTGCCCCTTTCTCAGTATATCCTTACTCTGGTGTTCTTCTCTCCTTTTGCCCCTTCCTCAGTATATCCTTACTCTGGTGTTCTGCTCTCCTTTTGCCCCTTCCTCAGTATATCCTTACTCTGGTGTTCTTCTCTCCTTTTTGCCCCTTCCTCAGTATATCTATACTCTGGTGTTCTCTCCTTTTTGCCCCTTCCTCAGTATATCCTTACTCTGGTGTTCTTCTCTCCTTTTTTGCCCCTTTCTCAGTATATCCTTACTCTGGTGTTCTTCTCTCCTTTTGCCCCTTTCTCAGTATATCCTTACTCTGGTGTTCTTCTCTCCTTTTGCCCCTTCCTCAGTATATCCTTACTCTGGTGTTCTTCTCTCCTTTTTGCCCCTTCCTCAGTATATCCTTACTCTGGTGTTCTGCTCTCCTTTTTGCCCCTTTCTCAGTATATCCTTACTCTGGTGTTCTTCTCTCCTTTTGCCCCTTCCTCAGTATATCCTTACTCTGGTGTTCTGCTCTCCTTTTTGCCCCTTCCTCAGTATATCCTTACTCTGGTGTTCTCCTCTCCTTTTGCCCCTTCCTCAGTATATCCTTACTCTGGTGTTCTTCTCTCCTTTTTGCCCCTTCCTCAGTATATCCTTACTCTGGTGTTCTCCTCTCCTTTTGCCCCTTCCTCAGTATATCCTTACTCTGGTGTTCTTCTCTCCTTTTTGCCCCTTCCTCAGTATATCCTTACTCTGGTGTTCTCCTCTCCTTTTGCCCCTTCCTCAGTATATCCTTACTCTGGTGTTCTTCTCTCCTTTTTGCCCCTTTCTCAGTATATCCATAGTCTGGTGTTCTTCTCTCCTTTTTGCCCCTTTCTCAGTATATCCTTACTCTGGTGTTCTTCTCTCCTTTTGCCCCTTCCTCAGTATATCCTTACTCTGGTGTTCTCCTCTCCTTTTTGCCCCTTTCTCAGTATATCCATAGTCTGGTGTTCTCCTCTCCTTTTGCCCCTTCCTCAGTATATCCTTACTCTGGTGTTCTTCTCTCCTTTTTTGCCCCTTCCTCAGTATATCTATACTCTGGTGTTCTCTCCTTTTGCCCCTTCCTCAGTATATCCTTACTCTGGTGTTCTTCTCTCCTTTTTGCCCCTTTCTCAGTATATCCATAGTCTGGTGTTCTTCTCTCCTTTTTGCCCCTTTCTCAGTATATCCTTACTCTGGTGTTCTTCTCTCCTTTTGCCCCTTCCTCAGTATATCCTTACTCTGGTGTTCTTCTCTCCTTTTTGCCCCTTCCTCAGTATATCCTTACTCTGGTGTTCTGCTCTCCTTTTTGCCCCTTTCTCAGTATATCCTTACTCTGGTGTTCTTCTCTCCTTTTGCCCCTTCCTCAGTATATCCTTACTCTGGTGTTCTTCTCTCCTTTTTGCCCCTTCCTCAGTATATCCTTACTCTGGTGTTCTGCTCTCCTTTTTGCCCCTTCCTCAGTATATCCTTACTCTGGTGTTCTCTCCTTTTGCCCCTTCCTCAGTATATCCTTACTCTGGTGTTCTCCTCTCCTTTTGCCCCTTCCTCAGTATATCCTTACTCTGGTGTTCTTCTCTCCTTTTTGCCCCTTTCTCAGTATATCCTTACTCTGGTGTTCTTCTCTCCTTTTGCCCCTTCCTCAGTATATCCATAGTCTGGTGTTCTTCTCTCCTTTTTGCCCCTTCCTCAGTATATCCTTACTCTGGTGTTCTCCTCTCCTTTTTCCCTTCCTCAGTATATCCTTACTCTGGTGTTCTTCTCTCCTTTTTCCCTTTCTCAGTATATCCTTACTCTGGTGTTCTGCTCTCCTTTTTCCCTTCCTCAGTATATCCATACTCTGGTGTTCTGCTCTCCTTTTTCCCTTCCTCAGTATATCCTTACTCTGGTGTTCTTCTCTCCTTTTTCCCTTCCTCAGTATATCCATACTCTGGTGTTCTGCTCTCCTTTTTCCCTTCCTCAGTATATCCATACTCTGGATTCTGTCTTTTCTGGTGTTCTTGGTTTTCTTGCATTCTCTCGTTTCTGGCAATCTTCTCTCCTTCTTTCCTTCGTTCTTCTCTCCCGGCTCGGCTCAGGGGGGGATCAGCCTCTTACAAGTGAAGTGTTGCGTGTTTCTCTTGGGCATCATCTTATCAGTATGAGAGGGATGAGGCCACAGATAAAAGGCAGGAGAGGACTCATGAGAGGATTATTCATTAAGTGATGAGTCTGGTCCATGTATCCCCCGGATGACGATCTCATCGATCAGCATCTTCCATCTCGTTAATTAATGTCTCTTTTATCTGATTATTCACTGGTATATACAAGACTCCTGACGCCTCCCATTAACCTCCCTTTTCCCGGTGTATTGAGTGATATTATGTGTCAGTGATGGAGCTGGAGCAGCTGATTACTATTATTGCCCTCATCTTCTCCCACTTTGTCTTTTGTCCCCCGGATTTTACATTTTTTTATTATTTTCATTGTCTCTATTCCTTTTCGAGTTCCGATATATTCTTCTTTTTCAGCAAATTGCTTTCTCCCGGGTAAGTAAATGGCACCACGGGAGACCGGCATTTACAGTCTCTCCAAGAAAACTCAGTGCTCCTTACAAACCCATTATAACTTATTATACTTTATATTCTTAATGGTCTGCTGCAAAGAATCATGGTAAGAAATGATAGAGGGATTCTATTTGTGTGTCACACATTTGCCAACAATTTCCTTCCACATTACTGAGGCGTCCCTTCGTCTCAGTCGCCTTTTTACCAATGATTTTTGCTTTTGATTTAAGAAATAAATTTTGAATTGTGGGAAGGAATGAACTGGGCAGATGTGACACTCAGCACGGCTCATTGTGTGGGTCACCTGAGCTAGAGGATGCTGGACTTCATTGCATGGGAAGGTCTCACCGGACACATTGGTTTGTGGGTTAGTTCCTTGGATGATGGATTTAGGTTAGGCTGGGGTCACACATAGAAATCCGTTTTTCGAAGTGATTTCCATGACCAATCCGGTTTTTTTTGGGTGCTTTTTGAGCCTCTTACACCCCTGAACGTTTTTGGACTTAGTCATTTTTTTACCAAAATTCTCAAAAAAACGGATCTGTTTTTCCAAAGGGCCCATGTTAAAAAAAAAATTTTTTTTCTTTTTCTTAAAAACGGACCCCAAAAACGTTGCTAGCAACTTTTTTGGCTCCAAAACGGACATAGCAATGTTTTTAAGTGCAGAAAAAAAACGGACAGGGTGTTTATTACATCCAATCCGTTTTTCTATCAGTTTTTGGACTTAGAAAAAAAAAATGCCAAAAATGTACCAAGGGCTTATGTGTGACCCTAGCCTTAGTTGGTTAGTTCCTTGGATGGTAAATTGAGGTTTTTAGGTTAATTTCTTAGATTATAGATTTAGGTTAGTCAGTTCTTTGGATGGTGGCTTTAGGCTTGTGGGTTAGATTATTGAATGGTGGAATTAGGTTAGGTGATTAGTTCCTTGGATGGTGGATTTAGATTTGTGGGTTGCTGGGCAGCGTGCATCGCTGTGTGTGACAGGGACAATGACCAACGATCTCAAAACTACGCCCGAAAGTGACAGGGTCCCAACGACTGCCGGATCGTTGCTGCGTTGCTAATCCTTGGATGGTGAATTTAGATTTGTGGGTTGGTTTTTTTGATGGTAGATTTAGGTTTGTGGGTTAGTTCCTTGGATGGTGGATTTAGATGTGTGGGTTGGTTTCTTGGATGGTACATTTAGGTTCATGTGTTAATTCCTTTGATGCTGGCTTTAGGCTTGTGGGTTAGTTTCTTGGATGAGGCTTTAGGCTTGTGGGTTAGTTTCTTGGATGAGGCTTTAGGCTTGTGGGTTAGTTTCTTGGATGAGGCTTTAGGCTTGTGGGTTAGTTTCTTGGATGAGGCTTTAGGCTTGTGGGTTACTTTCTTGGATGAGGCTTTAGGCTTGTGGGTTAGTTTCTTGGATGAGGCTTTAGGCTTGTGGGTTAGTTTCTTGGATGGAGGCTTTAGGCCTGTGGATTAGTTTCTTGGATGGTGGCTTTAGGCTTGTGGGTTACTTTCTTGGATGGAGGCTTTAGGCTTGTGGGTTACTTTCTTGGATGGAGGCTTTAGGCTTGTGGGTTAGTTTCTTAGATGAGGCTTTAGGCTTGTGGGTTAGTTTCTTGGATGGAGGCTTTAGGCTTGTGGGTTAGTTTCTTGGATGAGGCTTTAGGCCTGTGGATTAGTTTCTTGGATGGTGGCTTTAGGCTTGTGGGTTAGTTTCTTGGATGGTTACTTTAGGCTTGTGGGTTAGTTTCTTAGATGGTGGTTTTAGGTTTGTGGATTACTTTCGTGGATGGTGACTTTAGGCTTGTGGATTAGTTTCTTGGATGAGGCTTTAGGCTTGTGGGTTAGTTTCTTGGATGGAGGCTTTAGGCTTGTGGGTTAGTTTCTTGGATGGAGGCTTTAGGCTTGTGGGTTAGTTTCTTGGATGGTGGTTTTAGGTGTGTGGATTACTTTCGTGGATGGAGGCTTTAGGCTTGTGGGTTAGTTTCTTGGATGAGGCTTTAGGCTTGTGGATTAGTTTCTTGGATGAGGCTTTAGGCTTGTGGGTTAGTTTCTTGGATGGAGGCTTTAGGCTTGTGGGTTAGTTTCTTGGATGGAGGCTTTAGGCTTGTGGGTTAGTTTCTTGGATGGTGGTTTTAGGTGTGTGGATTACTTTCGTGGATGGAGGCTTTAGGCTTGTGGGTTAGTTTCTTGGATGGTGGCTTTAGGCTTGTGGGTTAGTTTCTTAGATGGTGGCTTTAGGCTTGTGGGTTAGTTTCTTAGATGGTGGCTTTAGGCTTGTGGGTTAGTTTCTTAGATGGTGGCTTTAGACTTGTGGATTAGTTCTTTGGATGATGGCTAATCTGTGGTTTAGTTTATCTCTTAGTGGATTTGTTAGTTCATTGGACACTGGGGTTGGTTCATTAAACATAAATATGATTTTTGGGTTCATTCATTGGCCTCCCTCTGCTATCATTGTATGGTAGGCCCTTTCTAGAATGGTGTTTTTTTGGATAGTTTGCTCAATTCTCAGTTGAGTTCATTGGATCGTGGTTTGATTTCTTTTGTGGCGTTTTGGTTCTTTATTCTGATTATTGAGTTCATTCATTGGTTAGTAGACGGCTTGTTTGGATAATGGGGGATTAGTTTCTATAGTGTTGTTTTCAGTCTTTGGCTGTGTTGAGCTTCCTTGGGTAATTATACGTCAGTTTCTTGGTCGATTGGTTGGATTCTTGATTGGTGGGTTGGTTTCTGTAAATTTGTCAATTTTTTTGTAATAATTTCTTGATTTTGGCATTTATTGGTTTATGGATAGCTCCTTGTACAATGGATACATTTTCAAGAAAAGTATGGAGTCTCCAATCATAATTAAGATATTGAGTTGAATAATTGCCATTGTAAATAACATTATAAATGTGCATTGCAACCCTTTCCTCCAGATCTAGATGAACCCATTTTAACCATTCACCAGACCATCAGTGACGTGCGAGGAAGCTTCTATCAGGAGAAGACCGTGTTCCTGCGATGCACCGTCAGCTCCAACCCACCGGCACGCTTCATCTGGAAACGGGAGATGGAGACGCTGTCACACAATCAGGACAACGGTGTGGACATCTATGAACCTCTCTACACACAGGTACAACTATCATCCCAGGTTCTGGACATTGTCACCTCCACCCTTTGAAGACGTCTTACAAATTGTATCCCAAAAATTAGCAAAATCGTTTTTCTGCCCTTGGGAGAATCTGGTAGAAACGCTACCGGGTCCATTTCGGCACATGGGGTTGCATCTGGTTTCTGCCAGATCCAGTTTTGTACTTCCTGGGTTGACGTATAATGTTGCGGTTTTGGGGCTCACTAAACAGCTGGATCCGACTGGATCTAGCACACTGGGGCACTAAATAGAATGGTCTTCAATGGGTGCACGATCTGGAAAAGATGCCCAGCGAGCACTTTCAGCCTCTTCCATCACACCCACTAGGCGTGTCCTATAGAAAATTTGCAAGTTTTTGGCGGATCCGGCAAAAAAAACGGATGCAACTGGATGCAAACGAGGCTGTATTGTGCCAGATCTGAATATTGGTTGCACCCAATTTCAGGATCCAGTTGGACGCGTTTTCTGCTGGATCACTGCCGGAAAGCAAGTGTGAAACTAGTGTAAGATGCATGTGAAGAATGTGGTGCACTGCGGGTTGTAGTTATAGTAATCTAGTCTCTAGGCTGGGCAGCTCCTCCACCTGACACTATCTGGGTTGTAGTGATCTAGTCTCCATGCTGGGCAGCTCCTCCATCTGACACTATCTGGGTTGTAGTGATCTAGTCTCTAGGCTGGGCAGCTCCTCCACCTGACACTATCTGGGTTGTAGTGATCTAGTCTCCAGGCTGGGCAGCTCCTCCACCTGACACTATCTGGGTTGTAGTGATCTAGTCTCCAGGCTGGGCAGCTCCTCCACCTGACACTATCTGGGTTGTAGTAATCTAGTCTCCATGCTGGTCAGCTCCTCCACCTGACACTATCTGGGTTGTAGTGATCTAGTCTCCAGGCTGGTCAGCTCCTCCACCTGACACTATCTGGGTTGTAGTGATCTAGTCTCCAGGCTGGGCAGCTCCTCCACCTGACACTATCTGGGTTGTAGTGATCTAGTCTCCAGGCTGGGCAGCTCCTCCACCTGACACTATCTGGGTTGTAGTGATCTAGTCTCCAGGCTGGGCAGCTCCTCCACCTGACACTATCTGGGTTGTAGTAATCCGGCATAATACCCCTCTGGTTACATTCGGCTTCAGGATCCGGTTGGACGTGTTTTCTGCCGGATCACCGCCAGAATGCAAGCGTGACACCAGCCTAAGATGAAGAATGTGGTGCCACTCTGTATCACATGTAATCTCCTTATACTTTTGTGATACTTTTCTTAGATGTGTCCCCCTGTATCACATTGTATCTGATTCTTCTCATCCCTTTGATAGCGGAGCACGTGCAGTCCTATGTAAACATGCCCCAGATCCATTGTTCGTTGTATGATGTTTAGTTGGGCAGCGCTGGCGATCGTTACCGCGTCATGTAATGAATGAGATGTGATGTGGAGGACGCCTGAGTGGCCTCTTGTAGTCGGCACAATGCTCCTCTACTAGTAATAATGATACAGGATGGAACGCTGCCGTCTCCCCAGACGTTTCACCGATCGATGTCTTCTATGGACGTCCTTGGGTTGTAAATTACATGAAGTCATCACTCACCGCCTGCACTGACATATCAATCACAAGTGTCCATGTACAGATAATGGATCCCAAAGCTTCAAATGGAAATGTAAATATGAAGCCCCCAGCGGGAACGTGCCGGATGGTTGGGGGCAGCTCCACTGTGTTTACTTGTCTTCATCCTTCTTAATCCCCACCGTGGCTAATGGCAGCCAATCTGGCAAGACGGGGTGTAAATGTTGGTCAGATGGGGGGGGGCGGCCTGGGGGCCATGGAGTAAGTACAATTACCCTTGAGCTCCTGCCACCCCCCCGAGCAGCGAGGCCAAGACTCCAGCCCCCTCCTCAAGTATCCCGGGATCGTCAGGATCATTGTGACTCCTTTCTGCTCCATGTGGTCATTTCTTTCTCCAGACGCCCTGACGCCCTGTGGTGATAGTCACCTGCGCCGCCATGTTAATGACTGATCTATTTCCTTTCATTTATGAAGGACCCATTAGCTTGTCACTGGAGCACTGGTCGCCTTAATGGTTCTTCTGTACAATATACTCTGTGGCTGAATCCGCCATTCTGTGCCTATTTCACATGGGCACCTTTTATCTGCCTGGATCCACCTGTAGACCCTGGTAGTGACTTTGGGGCGCTTGGAGGATCGTTTTGGACAATATTTATAGGCTCTCCAGCTTAATTTACATTAAATCGCTTCTTGCTATAAAAAGTGCTACTGGCGCAAATTGCGTAAGTACAGTAAGCAGCGCAGTGACACTGGTACAAAGCCCGCACTTGCACAATTGGCGTAAATCGATTGCGCTGCTTATTTGGAGCCTGGAAAACAGCGGTGATAAGATTAAGAGAGTACCCCCCCCCCCCCTGATGGGTAGAAGCTGGGCCGGTGGGCTTACTACGTCCTCCAGCCTCGCAGACCTGGATGGGAGAAGTGAAGATTCTTCACCCTTTACATCAATCACCAACCTACAGGAGAAGATCCCGGAGCTGTGCATTCTGTATGGCTGATCTCACTTATTCTTCCTCCGTCCTGTATTCTGTACTGCGCTCTGGCATACATTAGGACTGGGGAGCTCTGGTGCTGCGGGGGGGGGGGGGGGAACTTGTTATATGATTGATGCTTCCTATGTACTGTTTAAAGAGGACCTGTCACCCCCCTGCTGCATGGCAATCTAAATGCAGCACTGAATGCAGCATGTCTGCTGCATTCAGACAATGGGCCCCCCATGTGTATGTGTGCTGTGTACCCCGAAAATAGCCTTAGGAAAACTCACAGTTAGAAGCCATGAGGGCGTTCCCTGTAGCTGGATTAAGCTCATGTCACGGGGGGCCATTCCCGCCCCCTGTCTCATGTGTGGAGCCATTCCCGCCCCCTGCCTCATGTGTGGAGCCATCCTCGCCTGTCCCGCCTTTGCCCACCCTGTTCCTTATTATGCTGTATAATTACAGCAGGGCGGGTATCTGGTGCTGCAGCCATCTGTGCCCTGATACCCCCTCACCTGTGTCTCCCCCTGGCCCCCCCCTTGGCTCTGATTGCGGCGGGGTTCAGCTGTAACAGCCGCGTCTACTAGTAAAACAGTGTACATTCTGCTGTATTGCAGCCATACACTTCGAGCTCTGTGAATCTCGCTACGTAGTTTGCGTAGCTGAAGTTTACAACATCACTGCGCAAGCGCGCCGGCCAGGGGTGTGAAAGGTTCTCTTCAATGCTGCACACTTGTTTGTAGCCAATTGGGAGTTAGATTAACCCCTTAATATTCTCTGATCTGTTGAGCTGTGGTACAGGCATTGCACCTCGGGAAGGTTTATTGGTCTTCTCACTGTACATGAGATTAATATTAGTAATGTCTAACCTTATTCGGAATGACTTGTTATTGCCGGTCTTAATAGAATTATTTCCATCATTTATGTCACCCTAAATATTATTTCTGATAAACTCTATATTTGAGTTAAGCAAATGAATTGTATCGGAGGGTTCCGTTACACATCGCTACATTGTATGCAATGTCACTGGCAATTTACTGCTTGCAGTGAAATCATGGACACATTGTTACATTTGTACACGGCAACAAAATAGAACAATGTGTCTCCCTGTGTGTGACGGTACCTGTAGATTGCACTGAACGGCCGCCTTGGGGGGATCATTTATGATCTATGTTCAGCTCCTTGTCCTATGTTAGTTGTAATAATCTGTAGATTAGTTATGATTTGAGATGTATTAATTAAGAAAGCAGTTTTCTCATTTGTAGTAATGTGAGTATCCGGACATTATCGTGGTAGTAGTGATCTGGATTCCGCAGCCGGGCGGTGTCGTATCCTCTATCCTCTATCCTATCCTTCGGATGAGATGTTTTTCCTTTCTCAATAGTCTCCGTCTCTACGTTTGGCTTGTGGACAGCTCCACGACCCGGTGAATCCCCCAGCGAGGCGCTCGCTATAGAGCCCATCATTATCCGGAACGTTTGATGGAGGTTTTTTTTCATGTTTTCTGTGATGTTCAGGAGGATCTCGGCCCCGGTTCTCTGGGGATATCATTCTGCCAGCAATAGACGATGTATAAATAGGTGTTGTCTGAAGGGTAATGGTCCGGAGCTAACAGCCAAATCCAAACATTGTTCTTCAGATGACAGATCCGTCCGGCAACTTTCTGCATCTTTCTCTTCCTCTGTGAGATCCACGTGTAGCAATGATTGGGAAGACGAGCGGAGGGCTCCAGGCTCTTCTGCTTGACATCCAATCAAAGCCACTTAATACGTCCCATTACAGAAAACCATTGAGCGCCGCTGCACTTCGGACTCTTTGGTGATTTAGTCTCCGGGCTCAACTTTCTGAACATGTGAACTTTTGTTAAAGGAACCAATATAACTGTGAACACTGTGGGGAACAAATACAATGGGGGGCCCTGCTCCTAGGCAATGAGGGTAAAGAGACCTCCTGCACTCACCTGAGGCTGTGCACTGATCTCACTACCACCCCTATATGGGTTCTTTGACCCCGTCGCCGAGCAGGATACCTAGTCCCTCACTGACCCTGATGTTAACCCTCAATAGGGAGATGGTCGACAGGAGCACTAGTCCCAACCACTGCACTAATAACAACAAGAGGGGAAGGAACGACAGACAGGGAAACAACAAGGCAATTCACACCTGCTGCCACACACTTAGCAGATGGTTTGGCAACTATCCCACTGGGTGTAGGTAGACACCCAGCACAGGACAACAGCAGGGGGGGAAAGGAGTCCCTGATGCTAAGGGCAAAGGGGAGATGGTGACCCCTAGATGAACTAGCGCTGACACCTGGCTCCCCAAACAACCCTATACTGTCTTCGCAACTGTCGCCGAATCAGATACCTGGCCCTGCTATCCCTGAACTAAAACTACATAGGGATCAGAGCAGGTGAACACTAGTCAATCCAGCTAACTACTAAAGAAACACACCAGGGAAACAAACAAAGAGGGAAGGGAGAAAACACTCAGCTTATGAAGATCAAAACAGCAATCCAACAGAAAGTCCTGGATGCACTGCTGAGCAAGGAAGCAACCTCCAACACCTGACAAGCTATCACCAGCAGGGCATCCTGGGAGTCAAGGGGTATAAAGAGATCAGCTGGGTCCTAGTGACCTCCAGCTTTCACTAAAAGAGAAATGCCTCTTAAAGGAACAGAGACATATTTTAGAATTTTGGCTGCTTGGCCAGACGCTGTGACCTTCTGCGAGTGTCCACAAGAGCCTGGTCCGTGTCTTCTGATACACCCGTGACAGCAACGGTTAGCTTCTCCAAAGTAGTACCTTCACCTAAGGTAGACAGGTCAGGAATGGAGTTCAATCACCAGCAAGGAATGCTGGACTATGTGACCATAAAAAGGAGATGGGAGTGATTCCAAAGTAGCCACACCTCGGAAGAGAACCAAGGAGCTTTGCGTCAACAGAAACTGTCATTAACTCCAACACTGCCTAAAGAATTAATATGAAGTCTCCATACAGGAATAAGACAGAGGAACCAAACCAGTCAAAAGTGTCCAACGTAAGACAGACCATCGTGACAAGATCACTGTCCAAGATGTTCGGACACTTTAAGATCTCAAGTCCATTGTACGTTTGTAATATAGTAAATTTCCAGCTCTCTAGCACTGTCTTATCTGTAGACTGCCGGTGTAGACACGCCCTCTGGAAAAGTCACTTTGATCAGTTCTGATAGATACGAAAGATCAATATTCTGCTTTGTTGTCTTATAATATAAGTCATTGACTCAAGAACTCAAGATCTGGAGAAGAAATCAAAGAGGAAGCATCAAATGCTACAATGTAGCAATCGCTAAAGCTCCGAAGGAGCCGCAAGAAGCCGGACCAGAGCCTTCTCCAGCCGCAGACATGAGATACTTGTTGGTAGAAGCAACTCCAACAAGTGACGCTAGTCACCCCCAGGGGTGTGAGGTCAGCTTGGCACAGTTTTACACTGGCACCCCCCATCCACACGGGCATAGGGAGGCATCGGGAGTGAGAGAGGGCAATTCACACAACCTCCGTCATAACACCATACTCACAACCCTGGCAGGCTGGAGACCCCATTCACTACCCCAGGAAACAGAGTCCTGCAGCCCAGTACAGCTGTCACCAGTTCCTCATTAGATATAAGCCCGGCTTATATCAGACCAGAAACCAGCCCACGGTAACGTATAATAAACCTAGCGCACAGACGCGTGGGTTTGTGGATCGAGATAAAAGAGCAACCCAGGATTAAATTTTATATTAAATCGCTCTAAGGCTCACTAGTTAATGACATGATAAATACACGATGAATAATACAGATATTACAGTTAGGTATACACATAAAGGTAGTAGGTTACATAAATATATATACTGTCAAAAGTAAACCAGTTACGAATCCTTGTTGCCGGCAGCCTCACGGAGGTGGTGTAGAGCCACTAGGTTTTCTTGGTAACTCCCAACATGTAACACAATGTGACAGCGAACACTGGAGAAATATGACAAGTAACTTTTAATCCCTTGCTTGGTCACTCCCTCTCTACCCCCTGGTTGTCACTGATTTCCATCCCTTTTGTGCCTGAGCTGAAAAATTCCAAAAAGCTATAATGAGTCACAACTTCCCACTGGGAGGTCGAAGGGAACAGTTCTGGTGCCATCAGATCCGGCTGGGCCCCAAGCACAGTTTCCCTACCTTACTTCTGCTAGCCGTCCTCCTTATCTCCCAAACCCAGGGGCATAGAAAGAACTGGGACCCAGGTGTGTGTGCATCTTACTTGCTTTTATGATATCAGGAATATAATTGGTATATGGCTGGGATATACAGTAGTTTCATAATCCTGCCTAATATAATGGCACCAGTGAGTTTGATAGGTTCCTTTTGAGGCTTTGATCTCAGTAGGAGGTTTTTCTTGTCAGAAACTAAATCTACCGGCTTTCTAATAACCTTCGTCACCTCACCATCTGTGACAGTGGAGGAGGAATCCTGTTTCTGATGGCTACCCTGAACAATAGATGCATGTGATGCGCCCCAGGGCCGTGGGGTACTAGGAACCGGGAGTGATAAGTGCAGGAATCATAGTTGCATCCCCTATGTATGACTAAGGACGAGTAGCACCACTCTGATTTCTCATGGCCATTATCACGTGTAGCCTGTGCTGCAGTCTTCTTTGTGTGATTTAATATGTTTAATTCCTGTTGGTAAACTTGGAGTTAATGTCAGAAGCTGCTGCTGTCTATGGTTTGTGTCAGCTCTTCAGGTGAGGGGTGTGTCTGGTTACTTAGTTGTCCACGTTCCTGGCCTTTAAATAGTTCCCTTTTCCACCAGCAGATTTCGCTGATAGAGTTTAGTCTCTGCAAGGACCTTGAGCTGTGAAGACGTTAGTGCAGTGTGTGCTGAAGCCTTCCTGCTGTATTTGCCTGGAGTTTCCATACTTTGTTGGAGTTTTATGTGCTTTCTGGTCTGTGGGTGGAGGTGAGGGGATTTAGCCTAGGAGCAAGGGCAAGGGTGGTGGCCTAGACATCTTCACCTTCAGAGGAAATTCTGGGGGGAACAGGGTGAGCCAGGAACCCCCAGTATAAAGGTCAAACCAATTCCCCTGATCATCTTTTGTCCATCATTACCATCCTGCTACCTTGCTCCCTTGACCGTTATACCACCCATGACAGCCATTTTGAGTCTTCTTCAGGGAAGAAATGGACATCTGTCTGAGGTTCATGCCGTGAGACGTGGAGGCAGATCTGCCTATGGGGAGGGGGTAATCAGGAGTTTAGTTGGAGGGGGCCCCTAAATCCAGAGGTCCTACTGCTGGTACTTTGCTTCATACCCCTCTTTTCTGTGGGATTTGCAGCACCTCTCATTCACCCCTTTTCCAGTTACTGCAATTGAAAAGCGAGTCTCCAAATCATTGAGTTAAAATAGAGATGTGAGCTGGGTGTCGCTACGTCTAGAGGATGAGACCCCGGCTGCCCTCGTCCCTGTGCCCCTCCGCGTCCTCCGATCTGCTCTCTGCCTATTCTTCATACCGTCTTATTAATCACCTCTTAATATCATAACTCTCCCTGCGTCCTGCACAGATAAGACAGCGAATCAATATCCGCCCGCTGCCAACCCTATTACCAGCTCTAATGAAGCTCCGCTTCCTGCAGTAAATTAGGGCCGTCTTCCTGAGGACGATAATGGGATTGGGTTTGCGGGAGAGGAAAGTTTCTCTGCAGTAACAAGTCATCATGGCTGCGGCTCCTGGGAGAGACCTCAGAGGATCCGGGGATCGTGTCCAATCCTTTATGGAGGATACAGAATGGCACCGATCTCACAGAACGACCCTAGATCTGTACCTGTAGGATCAGGGGGCCACAGAGGTAAAGGGCAGGGGCCAAACGCCTCATGTAGAGCCTCAAGGATGTGTGACCTGCTGTGGATCGTTATTACATTGTATCTCTGCTTGGATAGAAACCAGCCTTATCCTCATCCTTATCCTTCTCTTCCTTCTCATCTTCCTTCTTATCCTCCTTCTTATCCTCATCATCCTCCTTCTTATCATCATCCTCCTCCTTATCCTCATCATCCTCCTTATCATCATCCTCCTCCTTATCCTCATCATCCTCCTTATCATCATCCTCCTCCTTATCCTCATCATCCTCCTTATCATTATCCTCCTCCACCTGCTGTGGATCGTTATTACATTGTATCTCTGCTTGGATAGAAACCATCCTTATCCTCATCCTTCTCCTCATCATCCTCCTTATCATCCTCCTCTTTATCCTCATCATCCTCCTTATCATCATCCTCCTCCTTATCCTCATAATCCTCCTTATCATCATCCTCCTCCACCTGCTGTGGATCGTTATTACGTTGTATCTCTGCTTGGATAGAAACCATCCTTATCCTCATCCTTATCCTTATCCTCCTTATCCTCATCATCCTCCTTATCATCCTCCTCCTTATCCTCATCATCCTCCTCCTTTCCTCATCCATCCTCCTTATCTCATCCATCCTCCTTATTCATCATCCTCCTCCTTATCCTCATCATCCTCCTCCTTATCCTCATCCTCCTCCTTATCATCATCCTCCTCCTTATCATCATCCTCCTCCTTATCCTCATCATCCTCCTTATCATTATCCTCCTCCACCTGCTGTGGATCGTTATTACATTGTATCTCTGCTTGGATAGAAACCATCCTTATCCTCATCCTTATCCTTATCCTCATCATCCTCCTTATCATCCTCCTCTTTATCCTTATCATCCTCCTTATCATCATCCTCCTCCTTATCCTCATCATCCTCCTTATCATTATCCTCCTCCACCTGCTGTGGATCGTTATTACATTGTATATCTGCTTGGATAGAAACCATCCTTATCCTCCTTATCCTCATCATCGTCCTTATCATCCTCCTCCTTATCCTCATCATCCTCCTCCTTATCATCCTCCTCCTTATCCTCATCATCCTCCTTATCATCATCCTCCTCCTTATCCTCATCATCCTCCTTATCATCATCCTCCTTATCCTCATCATCCTCCTTATCATCATCCTCCTCCTTATCCTCATCATCCTCCTTATCATCATCCTCCTCCTTATCATTATCCTCCTCCTTATCCTCATCATCCTCCTCCTTATCCTCATCATCCTCCTCCTTATCATCCTCCTCCTTATCCTCATCATCCTCCTCCTTATCATCCTCCTCCTTATCCTCATCATCCTCCTTATCATCATCCTCCTCCTTATCCTCATCATCCTCCTTATCATCATCCTCCTTATCCTCATCATCCTCCTTATCATCCTCCTCCTCCTTATCCTCATCATCCTCCTTATCATCATCCTCCTCCTTATCATCCTCCTCCTCCTTATCCTCATCATCCTCCTTATCCTCATGCTCCTCCTTATCCTCATCATCCTCCTTATCCTCATCATCCTCCTTATCATCATCCTCCTCCTCCTTATCATCATCCTCCTTATCCTCTATGCTCTCTCCTTATCCTCATCATCCTCCTTATCCTCATCATCCTCCTTATCCTCATCATCCTCCTTATCATCATCCTCCTCCTTATCCTCATCCTCCTCCTTATCATCCTCCTCATCATCCTCCTTATCATCATCCTCCTCCTTATCATCCTCCTCCTCCTTATCCCCCTATCATCCTCCTTATCCTCATCTCTCCTTCCTCATATCCTCTTATTCATCACCTCCTTATCCTCATCATCCTCCTTATCCTCATCATCCTCCTTATCATCCTCCTCCTCCTTATCCTCATCATCCTCCTTATCCTCATCATCCTCCTTATCCTCATGCTCCTCCTTATCCTTATCATCCTCCTTATCCTCATGCTCCTCCTTATCCTCATCATCCTCCTTATCCTCATCATCCTCCTTATCCTCATCATCCTCCTTATCCTCATCATCCTCCTTATCATCATCCTCCTCCTTATCATCATCCTCCTTATCCTCATCATCCTCCTTATCCTCATGCTCCTCCTTATCCTCATCATCCTCCTCCTTATCATCATCCTCCTTATCCTCATCATCCTCCTTATCCTCATGCTCCTCCTTATCCTTATCATCCTCCTTATCCTCATCATCCTCCTCCTTATCCTCATCATCCTCTTACCCTCCTGCAGATACAATCGTTCATCAGCTGGGTCCATTATTTGATGATATTAGTCGTCTGCAGGGGTGTAACTTAAAGCTCAGGGGCCCCGATGTGAAAGCTTCAACCGGGCCCCCATTTATTGCAAATCTTTAATAGCATTAGTCTTTTACTATAGGCCAAAAGGGACGTTTGGGGCCCCCGAGGCTCCAGGGCCCGGGTGTGATTGTAGCCATTGTAGGTGTCAGGACGGGCAGCCCTCTGGAGCCTGTGAGGTCGCGCCCCTGGGGAACCCACTTGGCAGCAGAACTAACACCAACCTCAATGTGTAACTTAACATAAACAGCGGGTTTATTAATATTTCGTCATAAACCGCTTATTACTTCCCATAACTTATCGTTCACATTTGTACATTACAGGATATTTCCATCAT
This sequence comes from Allobates femoralis, assembly GCA_033576535.1. Taxonomy (NCBI): domain Eukaryota; kingdom Metazoa; phylum Chordata; class Amphibia; order Anura; family Aromobatidae; genus Allobates; species Allobates femoralis. The sequence goes on along the minus strand of JARQOC010000001.1, from coordinate 624,771,435 downwards.
ATTATTTACAAACACATTAGACGCTATACCATCAACACTTATCAACGGGACCATATTTGATCTATCAATCAGTCCCAACGGTGGGTGCGACCACCTAGCTATCTGACAGGGATCATTCCCCATTCTATTATAGGGATCCTCAACCTACCCCAAGGAGTCTCTACCTACATTACATCCATAACGCTTATCACCGGGACCCTGCTCGACATAATAGTCAGTCCCACGTTACATCAAACATATCACACAGGGTATGATTACACACCAACCTTCACACATTGTCAATGGGACCATATCACGATCACCTAGTCAGTCCCAATGGCGGCTATGACCACCTGGCCCTTGAGCCGTCCCCGGTCTCCACATAACACATATGACTGCCTGGCCCTTGAGCCGTGCCTTGGTCTCCACATAACACATATGACCGCCTGGCCCTTCAGCCATCTTCAGTCTCCATACGACACATACACGGACCGCTACCTTACCGGGCACCGAACTGGGCTTAACAACCTGAGCCACTGGGCACACCAGGCGTCCCCCAAAGTCTCCTCCAGCATGTGTTTCGCCCCATGCCTGAACAAGCGCCCTCCAGGGTCAGCCACGATTCCCCAACTCCAGGAGACATCACAACTCGTTCATGGCCACCGGCTCGCACACGAGCAACAGAGGGACAGGAGCCTCCCGCAGGGAGAAGGGCCGGCTCCCCTCATGTCCCAAAGGGACTGATCACCTCTCACACGTCCTCACATCTCAGTGGTCTGGACTGCACGGAGTTCCATCTCCAGTCTCACAAAGACACCTGGCAGGTTAAATCCTGCTCGACACACGCACCTGACACACCCACACCCACCTGACACATCCACACCACCTGACACATCCACACCCACCTGACACACCCACACCCACCTGACACACCCACCTGACACATCCACACCCACCTGACACACCCACCTGACACACCCACACCCACCTGACACACCCACCTGACACATCCACACCCACCTGACACATCCACACCCACCTGACACATCCACACCCACCTGACACACCCACCTGACACACCCACACCCACCTGACACATCCACACCCACCTGACACACTCACACCCACCTGACACACCCACCTGACACACCCACCTGACACACCCACACCTGGGACTGGTCAATTAGCACACACTGCTCTCTCGGCCACTCATTAGTCTCATCTATCTTTTAGCTGTTAACCCACTGTGTACCAGACAGGCTTCACCCAGCACACACACAGCAAAGAAGACTGATGTGAACAGGATTCTGTTCTGATAACCCATGTGATGTACCCCGGCCATAGGTCACATCACCACAAGCCCCCTTTACCATCAGGACAGAGAATTGACCAAGGATAAGAAAATGAGCACAGCTGTCCTGATTTATGCAGAACATTGAGGCGCTTGTGACAGAATGTATATATCACCAGTTCCAGCTAGGAATATGTATATACCTCGGTCCAGTTCACAATAACACATAAATACAACAATATGCTGCCACCACCGATCGCTTATCAGGCTGATTGGACACTCATTACTGGTAACGTGAGACTTTATGGGGTCGGGGATTTTCTTCATAGAGCAAGAAGAACGAAGCTATTAAATTTGATAGATTTAATCTGATAGAATAGTCAGAGTTTACAAAATATACAAGATATTACAAAGGAGACAAAATACAATACAATATAGAAAGTTACATAAAATAAAAGGGATTAAAGTAAGAGACGTAGTAAACTTGTGTCACGGTGCGTCATCCACAAGCTTAAGGAGGGAAGGAGACTCCTTAGAAGAAATATGATTACGCATCACAAGTTGGGTTCATGCTGTGTCCTTCATCTGGGTCTAAATAAAGTCACAAAATTGTGTATGATCAGACCATAAAATTAAGGACATCCCATCTGCTGACCTCCCATATGGGCTGTCCCTGGGAGGTGCCCATATCTGTAAAAGTTATAGATTTATAGCCGCGTTCAGCTGTGCGCTTGCGCGAACTTTCAAACGTGGTCACTTTTGACATCGCGTTCGCGAGTAGAAGTCTATGGCTGCGTTCAGACGCGTTAATGCTAAAGTTTCATAGTGTTAATGCAGCTGTCAAACACATGCGTCCAGACACAATGCTGATGGCGATGCGAACCTGGCCTTAGGCTGCGGTGCTCACAGACAAAAGATTTTAATGTCATTGTCCCCCTCATGAATTTATCTTTTGATAGACATGAAATACGACATAGCTGCAATTCTCTAACAGGCAAGAATCCATTTGGTTTGATTCCGGCCATTACCAAGTAAAGCCAAATGGTGTTTTGCATTCGCCATTTCATGTGAATCCTGAAAATATAAGTTTCATAACCCTAATATTAAGGTGATGTATGAAATCTGCCTTAACGGTTTTCTAGATGGGAGAACAAAGAAACTCTGGGTAGCTTTTTACCTCCAAAGAGTTCTTATCTCTTAGCTGCACTCATTAGCTTTCACTAATTGCCATATGGGAGGGGAAGTTCATTGGTCATTGATCATTTAGCAAGGGGGCATAGGGAGGTCATGGTCTCAGAGTTGGGTGTTCGCTCTAAGATAATGAAAGACATGTTGTTATTATATGTCCCTGACAGTAGTTACGCCCCTGGTCAGTATTATACATTTTAGGGCTAGATGAGGTGGGGGAAGAGACCACCACTCCCATGACTGGACCCTGCCAGGGCTGTTTCCACACTGGGACAGAGGCTGAACAAGTCATTGATTTGTTATATCTTGATTGGAAGTTAATAACAGATAGAATTAGATACACAGCTGAGCAGACAGTATCACATATGAAAAGGTTAGATACATAGCTCAGCAGACAGTATCACACAGGATTAGATACATCGTATATTAATGGTATCTCCAGTAGTATTTCTTTATTTTTTTTCTCAGGGTGAAACCAAAGTCTTGAAGTTAAAGAATTTGCGTCCTCAGGATTACGCCAACTACACGTGTCAGGTGTCCGTCCGGAACGTGTGCGGGATCCAGGACAAATCCATCACCTTCTGCCTGACGAACCGGACGGGTAAGAGGGGGGATGGGCTGGGTGTCTGGGGCGCGGGGTCTTCACCGTGCAAGGGGGGCCGTTGTATGGGAGGAATTGGTGAGTGGTCTGGGGCTCTGCCAATCTCATCTACATTCATTCCAGGGGGCCAATTGTCCAGAGACCCCAAGACACTAGAGCCGACGATATCCCCTCATACTGTATACATATATTTATGTGGGTGACCTCCCAGGCGGACCGGCGCCCATCACCATCATACATGAAGTAATGGTGGCAACAGATCAGAGCACAGCCCACCAGTAATGATGAGCCCCCAATAATGAGGCAACCAGTACTGATCCTCTCATTAATAAGCCCCCAAGTAATTAACCCTCCAGCAATGAGCCCCCAATAATGACCTCACCAGTAATGAGCTCCCTAGTAATCACCCCCAGTAATGAGCCCCAGTAATGACCCCCCAGTAAATATCCCTCCAGTAATGAGCCCCCAGTAATGAGCCCCCAATAATGATCCCTCCAGTAATGATCCCCCCAGTACTGATATCCCAAGTAATGATCCCCCAGTAATGATCCCTCCAGTAATGATTCCCCTAGTAATGATTTCCCCAGTAATGATTCCTCCAGTAATCATCCCCCCAGTAATGATCTTCCCAAGTAATGATCCCTCCAGTAATGACCCCCTAGTAAATATCCCTCCAGTAATGACCCCCCAGTAATGAGCCCCAGTAATGATCCCTCCAGTAATGATCCCCCCAGTACTGATATCCCAAGTAATGATCCCCCCAGTAATGATCCCCCCAGTACTGATATCCCAAGTAATGATCCCCCCAGTAATGATCCCTCCAGTAATGATTCCCCTAGTAATGATTTCCCCAGTAATGATTCCTCCAGTAATCATCCCCCCAGTAATGATCTTCCCAAGTAATGATCCCTCCAGTAATGACCCCCTAGTAAATATCCCTCCAGTAATGACCCCCCAGTAATGAGCCCCAGTAATGACCCCCCAATAAATATTTCTCCAGTATTTAGCCCCCAGTAATGAGCCCCCAATAATGATCCCTCCAGTAATGATCCGCCAGTAATGATCCCCCCAGTAATGACCCCCAGTAAATATCCCTCCAGTAATGACCCCCCAGTGAATATTCCTCCAGTATTTAGCCCCCCAGTAATGATCCCTCCAGTAATGATCCCCCCAGTACTGATATCCCAAGTAATGATCCCTTCAGTAATGACCCCCCCAGTAATTATTTCCCCAGTAATGATGCCTCCAGTAATGATCCCCCAGTAATGATCCCTCCAGTAATGATCTCTCCAGTAATGATCCCTCCAGTAATGATTTCCCCAGTAATATCCCCCCAGTACTGATATCCCAAGTAATGATGCCTCCAGTAATGACACCCCCAGTAATGATTTCCCCAGTAATGAGCCCCCTCCGTAATGACCCCCCAGTAAATATCCCTCCAATAATGATCCCCTAGTAAAGATCCCTCTAATAATGATCCCCCCCAGTAATTACCCAGTAATGATCCTCCAAGTAAGGATCCCCTCAGTAATGATTCCCCAGTAATGACCACTCCAGTAATGGATCTCCAGTAATGATCCCCTCAGTAATGATTCCCCAGTAATGACTACTCCAGTAATGGATCTCCAGTAATGATCCCCTCAGTAATGATTCCCCAGTAATGACCACTCCAGTAATGGATTTCCAGTAATGATCCCCTCAGTAATGATTCCCCAGTAATCATTCCCCAGTAATGATCCCTCTAATAATGATCCCCCAATAATGATTCCCCTTAGTAATGATCCTCCCACTAATGATCCCCACAGTAAAATCCCCTCTAATGATCCCTCCAGTAATGAGCCCCCCCGTAATGACCCCCCAGTAAATATCCCTCCGATAATGATCCCCCAGTAATGATTCCCCAGTAATAATCACTCCAGTAATGATCCCCCACATAATGACCCTCAGAAATGATCCCTTCAGTAATGATCCTCAGAAATGATCCCTCCAGTAATAATCACTCTAATAATGAGCCCTCCAGTAATGATCTCCTTAGTAATGACCCCCCTACTAAAGACATCCTCCAGTAATGATCCCTCCAGTTATGACCCCCCAGTAATGACCCTCAGAAATGATCCCTCCAGTAATGATCCCCCAGTAATGATCCCCAGTAATGATCCCCCAGTAATGATTCCGCCGTAATAATCACTCTAATAATGAGCCTCCAGTAATGATCCACTATTGAAGCTCATGTTACATCATGGGTCATGTCCAGGGGGGTCCCTAGAATGGGGGTCCGCAATGCTGGGTTATTACCTCTGCCTGGTGACCCCCCGCCTCATAGTTTTCGATACCTCTGGTTGCTGTTGGCGGTGGGACCCTTTGTTATTCTGCTGCCCCCGGGGTGTCCAGGACTCTTATCATCCGGGAATCAATGAAATGATTGACAGCAACAAAGATATTGAAATAAGACAAATAGAATTGTAGGAATGTTCCATCTCTGATATCGGAACCCTCCAGTGATTCTTCTGTCCTGTTGTTCTTTTGTGACTGGGTGAGTGAAGTGACTACCAATATGGCGGCTCCTCCTGGGCGGGATGATGTATATGTACATCCCCGCCCCCGCGTAGCCACATAAGCGGGAGATCTGACACCTCAGAGGAGCCGCTCTGTGCTCCTGGTGTCACCCGTTCTTTATAACAGATCTGAACTGAAGAGGACGACTCAGGGGATTGTAGTGTAGTCGGGGTACAGTGAGCCCCCAGGTGTGAAACGCGTCTCTGGGCGTCTGTAGAGGATTCCTTACTCCTGGGTTTTGGTTGATATTTTTAGCTTTTTGCACACACAGCGGTTTTTTATGAGATTTTGGAGCTGAAACCCTATAAATTGTCCTCAAAAAGTAAAAAAAAAACTCATCAAACATTTTGCATTTCTGCTCCGAAAAGTAAATGTATCTGTCCCTTCCGGGGGCGATGAGGACTCCCGTCCTTACGTTCTGGCCTCATGGATACTTCCATCAGTGTAGTTATAGCGCCATCTCTGGCCATAGTGCTGCACACAGGATCTGCAGGGAGGAAAGAGCAAGAACACACAATGTCTGGTCACACGAGGTCCTGGATCTGGGGGCCCCCGGGCTGCAGGGGCCCCCGTGCACTATAATGGGGGATATAGATATAATGGACGCACGCGGACACCTGCTGTGTGATGAGGCAGAGGCCTGTGTTATGTCAGCACACCGCGGCCTCAGGTATACAGTATATATAGACAGTATATATATGACACCTAGTAAGACGTTCCCACTGACCAGTCCTCTCTCCGTCAGGAGCGTCTTGGTGGGGACGAACAGGAGGTGACAAAAAGCTGTATAGAAGCAAGAAATCGCTCCAGTCTCCCCTCAAAGCAGAGGCCGGTCAGTGTCCTCTGTTACTTTCTGCATAAGAAGGGGCTCGGATGGTGTGAGTATGAGTGTGAGTATGAGTGGATGTGTGAGTATCAGTGTAGTGAATAATTGGGTTAGTGTATGGGTGTATTATTCACTGTGTGAGTGATTGTATGAGTGAGTATGAGTGGATGTGTGAGTATGAGTGTGAGTGTGAGTGACTAATTGGGTTGGTGTGTGGGTGCATTACTCACTGTGAGAGTGAGTGTTTGAGTGAGTATGAATTGCTCAGTGAACTGGAGTCTGAGTGAACACATTCATGAATTTATGAGTGTGAGTATGAGTGTTTCAGATGAATATAAATGAGTGAGTGAATGAGATGATGAGTGGGTATAAGGGTAAATACATACAACGTGTGAGTGGGTGCATGAATGACCAGGCGAATGGCTGTGAGTATGAGTGGCTGTATGATGGGTGAGATGGTTTGTAAGTGTGATTGTGGGTGTGAGTATGAGTGTTTGTACTGTGTTTGTTTGTGTGAGTGCCAATGTGTCAGTGTGAGTGTCAGTATCAGTGTGTCAATGTGTGTCATTGTGACTGTGGGTGTCAGTGTGGGTGTTAGTATCAGTGTGGGTGTGTGGGTGTCGGTGTGGGAGTGTCAGTGTGAGTGTGTCAGTGTAAGTGTGAGTGTGGGTGTCACTGTGGGTGTCAGTGTGAGTGTGAGTGTCAGTGTGAGTGTGGGTGCCAGTGTGAGTGTGTCGGTGTGAGTGTCAGTGTGAGTGTGGGTACCAGTGTGTGTGTGTCAGCGTGAGTGTGTCAGTGTGAGTGGCAGTGTGAGTGTTGGTGTGAGTGTCATTGTGGGTGTGAGTGTGGATGTCAGTGTGGGTGTGGATGTCAGTGTGGGTGTGAATGTCAATGTGGGTGTGTTAGTGTGGGTGTGAGTATGGGTGTCAGTGTGGGTGTGAGTGTCAGTGTGGGTATGAGTGTGAGTGTCAGTGTGAGTGTCAGTGTGGGTGTGAGTGCGGGTGTCAGTGTGGGTGTGAGTGTGGGTGTCAGTGTGGGTGTGAGTGTGGGTGTCAGTGTGGGTGTGAGTGTCAGTGTGAGTGTGAGTGTCAGTGTGTGAGTGTCAGTGTGGGTGTCAGTGTGGGTGTTAGTATCAGTGTGGGTGTGTGGGTGTCGGTGTGGGAGTGTCAGTGTGAGTGTGTCAGTGTAAGTGTGAGTGTGGGTGTCACTGTGGGTGTCAGTGTGAGTGTCAGTGTGAGTGTGAGTGTGGGTGCCAGTGTGTGTGTGTCAGCGTGAGTGTGTCAGGTAGTGTCAGTGTGTCAGTGTGAGTGTTGGTTTGAGTGTCATTGTGGGTGTGAGTGTGAGTGTGGATGTCAGTGTAGGTGTAAATGTCAGTGTGGGTGTGTTAGTGTGGGTGTGAGTGTTAGTGTGAGTGTGGGTGTCAGTGTGGGTGTCAGTGTGAGTGTCAGTATGAGTGTCAGTGTGAGTGTGGGTGTGAGTGTGGGTGTGAGTGTGGGTGTGAGTGTGGGTGTCAGTGTGAGTGTGAGTGTCAGTGTGAGTGTGGGTGTCAGTGTGAGTGTGGGTGTCAGTGTGAGTGTGGGTGTCAGTGTGGGTGTCGGTGTGAGTGTGGGTGTCAGTGTGAGTGTGGGTGTCAGTGTGGGTGTCAGTGTCAGTGTGGGTGTCAGTGTGAGTGTGGGTGTCAGTGTGAGTGTGGGTTTCAGTGTGGGTGTTGGTGTGTGAGTGTGAGTGTCGGTGTGAGTGTCAGAGTGTCAGTGTCGGGGTGAGTGTCAGTGTGGGAGTGTCAGTGTCAGTGTGAGTGTCAGTGTGGGGGTGAGTGTCAGTGTGGGGGTGAGTGTCAGTGTGGGTGTGAGTGTCAGTGTGGTGTGTGAGTGTCAGTGTGAGTGTCAGTGTGAGTGCGGCCTGTTAAGTTTTGCCGCTTCGTCCTTTTGCTGCTTCCAGAATTTCTTGCTCGATAAGAAAACTGACAAGAAATTCCCCATTTGCTGTAGCTGTTGCTGTGTAGCGCGGGGCGCCGTCCTGCTGGTCATGTTCTGTATCCCCTTATTGGGGTTCACATACTTTTATTTCATGGGTTGAGAATAATTCTGAATATAATTGTTACATTTTGCTACAAATAATCTGATATTTTCTGCTCCAGACATTATAATCTCAGTTCTGCAGACAGTTTACACTCCAGACACAATGTCACACAATGTTACACAATGTCACACAATGTCACACAGTGTTACACAATGTCACACAATGTCACACAATGTCACACAGTGTCACACAATGTTACACAATGTCACACAGTGTTACACAATGTCACACAATGTCACACAGTGTCACACAATGTCACACAATGTTACACAATGTCACACAGTGTCACACAATGTCACACAATGTCACACAGTGTCACACAATGTCACACAATGTTACAGTGTCACACAATGTCACACAATGTCACACAATGTCACACAGTGTTACACAATGTCACACAATGTCACACAATGTCACACAGTGTCACACAATGTTACACAGTGTCACACAATGTCACACAATGTCACACAGTGTTACACAATGTCACACAATGTCACACAATGTCACACAGTGTCACACAATGTTACACAGTGTCACACAATGTCACACAATGTCACACAATGTCACACAGTGTTACACAATGTCACACAGTGTCACACAGTGTCACACAATGTCACACAGTGTCACACAATGTCACACAATGTCACACAATGTCACACAGTGTCACACAATGTTACACAGTGTCACACAATGTCACACAATGTCACACAGTGTTACACAATGTCACACAATGTCACACAGTGTCACACAATGTTACACAGTGTCACACAATGTCACACAATGTCACACAGTGTTACACAATGTCACACAATGTCACACAATGTCACACAGTGTCACACAATGTTACACAGTGTCACACAGTGTCACACAATGTCACACAGTGTTACACAATGTCACACAGTGTCACACAGTGTCACACAATGTCACACAGTGTCACACAGTGTCACACAATGTTACACAATGTCACACAATGTCACACAATGTCACACAGTGTCACACAGTGTCACACAGTGTCACACAATGTCACACAATGTCACACAGTGTTACACAATGTCACACAGTGTTACACAATGTCACACAATGTCACACAGTGTTACACAATGTCACACAGTGTTACACAATGTCACACAGTGTCACACAATGTCGCACAATGTTACTGATCTCTGGAATTTTTCAAATGCATTTTTTTCTTTTTTTCCTTTTGTTTATTTTTCCACGTTAATTTTATAGATATTACAATAATAAATGTCTTATTGTGATGAATGTGTTACCCTGAACCTCACAACCTTTATAAAGTAACGTCTTCGATCAGTATTTTATTGATTAATGAATTTAATTATAAATTATATAGAAAGAATGTGATGATGGGTCACACCGCGGCCACATGGTCCTGGTATTACGGCATTATGTAGGATTGTATTGTAAGTGTGTTGTTGTGTGATCTTCTGTGTTGTGCGATACATTCTATTGTCGGTGAGGATGGTGTTCATTATACAGAAACCTCCCCACTGTCATCCCAGTCTCCTTTTGATTCGATGGTTCAGAGATGATTTCTCATTTATGGTAATAGATGCTGTATGTAGTGTGCAGTATATATATATATATATATATATGTAGTGTGAAGTATATTTTGAGATATATATATATATGTATATATACACTCTCCTGGCACCTCCAGCCTCGGCTGACATCATTGAGGTTATTAATGGTCGTCTGAGAAAGCTTCTGCTTCTGAATGCACAAATCATCATGATCTTCTGCTGGCAGCTCCTGTGTAATTACCGACCAATGTGTCCCAGGAGCCTTATCCACACGACAATGAAGGAATCATGTTCCTTGCACTACTGTTAACAGCCTGTATGGTCTACATGTACCCCCTGGCTGCAGTGTCTCCAAACATCTCACCCATGGCTGCAGCATCCACTGGACTTGTCTCCCCTGGCTGCAGCATCTCCAGACTTGTCTCCCCTGGCTGCAGCATCTCCAGACTTGTCTCCCATGCCTGCAGCGTCTCCAGACTTGTCTCCCCTGGCTGCAGCATCTCCAGACTTGTCTCCTCTGGCTGCAGCATCTCCAGACTTGTCTCCTCTGGCTGCAGCATCTCCAGACTTGTCTTCCCTGGCTGCAGCATCTCCAGACTTGTCTCCCCTGGCTGCAGCATCTCCAGACTTGTCTCCCATGCCTGCAGTGTCTCCGCACTTGTCTCCATGGCTGCAGCATCTCCATACTTGTCTCCTCTGGCTGCAGCATCTCCAGACTTGTCTCCTCTGGCTGCAGCATCTCCAGACTTGTCTCCCCTGGCCGCAGCATCTCCAGACTTGTCTCCCCTGGCTGCAGCATCTCCAGACTTGTCTCCCATGCCTGCAGTGTCTCAGCACTTGTCTCCCATGGCTGCAGCATCTCCAGACTTGTCTCCTCTGGCTGCAGCATCTCCAGACTTGTCTCCCATGCCTGCAGTGTCTCCACACTTTTCTCATATAGCTGCAGCATCTCCAGACTTGTCTTCTGTGACTGCTGCATTTCCAGACTTGTCTCCCCTGGCTGCAGCGTCTCCAGTGTCTTCTGTGGCTGCAGCGTCTCCAGATTTGTCTTCTGTGGCTGCAGCGTCTCCAGACTTGTCTCCTGTGGCTGCAGCATCTCCAGACTTGTCTCCCATGGCTGCAGCATCTCCAGATTTGTCTCCTCTGGCTGCAGTATCTCCAGACTTGTCTCCCCTGGCTGTAGCATCTCCAGACTTGTCTTCCCTGGCTGCAGCATCTCCAGACTTGTCTTCCCTGGCTGCAGCATCTCCAGACTTGTCTCCCATGGCTGCAGCGTCTCCAGACTTGTCTCCCATGCCTGCAGTGTCTCCAGACTTGTCTCCCCTGGCTGCAGCATCTCCAGACTTGTCTTCTGTGACTGCAGCGTCTCTAGACTTGTCTCCCCTGGCTGTAGCGTCTCCAGACTCGTCTTCTTTGGCTGCAGCGTCTCCAGATTTGTCTCCTCTGGCTGCAGCATCTCCAGACTTGTCTCCCCTTGCTGCAGCATCTCCAGACTTGTCTCCCCTGGCTGCAGCATCTCTGGACTTGTCTCCCATGGTTGCAGCATCTCCAGATTTGTCTCCTCTGGCTGCAGCATCTCCGGACTTTTCTCCCCTGGCTGCAGTGATTCTGGACTTGTCTCCTATAGCTGCAGCTTTTCCAGGCGTTGTCTCCCATGGCTGCAGTGTCTCCAATCTTGTCTCCCTTGAGCACATAGGGGACCTCATTGGTCAGTGATTACACAGGAGCTGCCAGCATTGGATCTTGATGATTTGTACAAAGACATTCAGTGGCAGAATCTTCCTCAGACGACCTTTAATAACCTCAGTGATGGCAGTCAAGACATATACAGTAATACTATGGTAGTAGTGGTGCAGTTATGGTATGATATATTGGTTATTTATTTTTTATTCTGCGTTTTCATTTACTTCTGCTCACTGACATTGTCCACACGAGTGTTAGAGTCGCAGACGCCTGATCCATTAAGAGGCGCTCGCTTCTGAGGAGGTCTGAGGAGCGTTGTCCGTGCGTCTCGCCAGGAGCCTGACTCCAGTCATAGGCACAATCAGAGACTGGAGTAAGATTTCTGGTGTAAGGAGCGACACAGTTTACCATCAGTTACACAATCTGTAGCATTTTGCCCCATTCAAGCTCCAACAATTTTGCAAAAATATTGCAACTTTTAAAAGTGATTTCCCCCAGAATTCTTTGGTGAATCAGGGGTATCTGTCACCCTGAATGATCAGCTGTATCTGATGCCGCCAATCACTTGGGCTCAGTCTAATCTCCAGGTTTCACACTCAGATTCTTATGGAGGCAATAAATTCCTCAGGATTTTCTTGAAGTGTAGGAGGAACCTTGGGAAAACCCATAACAACATGGAGAGAACATAGAAGCTTTATACAGATGATGAGCTACGGCACAGCCTTGTGCCGCCGGCTGTGCGCCCGCGCCGCAGTCCCTACCGCTTTGTGCCATGGAGCTGTATCCAATCCATATGCTGCCGGTTGTGCACCTGCACCGCAGTCCCTACCACTTTGTGTGATGGAGCTGTATCCAATCCGTGTGCCACCAGCTGTGCGCCCGCACCGCTGTCCCTACCGCTTTGTGCCATGGAGCTGTATCCAATCCATGTGCGCCCGCACCGCAGTCCCTACCACTTTGTGCCATGGAGCTGTATCCAATCTGTGTGCCACCGGCTGTGCGCCCGCACCACAGTCCCTACCGCTTTGTGCCATGGAGCTGTATCCAATCCGTGTGCCGCCGTCCGTGTACCTGCACCGCAATACCTACAGCTTTGTGTGATGGAGCTGTATCCAATCTGTGTGCCGCCGGCCGTGCACCCGCACTGCAGTCCCTACTGCTTTGTGCCATGGAGGTGTATCCAATCCGTGTGCCACCGGCTGTGCACCCATACCGCAGTCCCTACCGCTTTGTGCCATGGAGCTGTATCCAATCCGTGTGCCGCCGGCTGTGCACCCACACCACAGTCCCTACAGCTTTGTGCCATGGAGCTGTATCCAATCCGTGTGCCGCCGGCTGTGCACCCTCACCGCAGTCCCTACCGCTTTGTGCCATGGAGCTATATCCAATCCATGTGCCACCGGCTGTGCACCCATACCGCAGTCCCTACCGCTTTGTGCCATGGAGCTGTATCCAATCCGTGTGCCGCCGGCTGTGCACCCACACCACAGTCCCTACAGCTTTGTGCCATGGAGCTGTATCCAATCCGTGTGCCGCCGGCCGTGCACCCTCACCGCAGTCCCTACCGCTTTGTGCCATGGAGCTATATCCAATCCATATGCCGCCGGCCGTGCACCTGTACCGCAGTCCCTACCGCTTTGTGCCATGGAGCTGTATCCAATCCATATGCCGCCGGCCTTGCACCTGTACCGCAGTCCCTACTGCTTTGTGCCATGGAGATGTATCCAATCCATATGCCGCCAGCTGTGCACCCGTACCGCAGTCCCTACCGCTTTGTGCCATGGAGCTGTATCCAATCCCTATGCTGCCGGCTGTGCACCTGTACCGCAGTCCCTACTGCTTTGTGCCATGGAGCTGTATCCAATCCATGTGCCGCCAGCTGTGCACCTGTACCGCAGTCCCTACTGCTTTGTGCCATGGAGATGTATCCAATCCATATGCCGCCGGCTGTGCACCCGTACCGCAGTCCCTACCGCTTTGTGCCATGGAGCTGTATCCAATCCCTATGCTGCCGGCTGTGCACCTGTACCGCAGTCCCTACTGCTTTGTGCCATGGAGCTGTATCCAATCCGTGTGCCGCCGGCTGTGCACCCACACCGCAGTCCCTACAGCTTTGTGCCATGGAGCTGTATCCAATCCATATGCCGCCGGCCGTGCACCCTCACCGCAGTCCCTACCGGTTTGTGCCATGGAGCTGTATCCAATCCATATGCCGCCAGCCGTGCACCTGTACCGCAGTCCCTACCGCTTTGTGCCATGGAGCTGTATCCAATCCATATGCCGCCGGCTGTGCACCCGTACCGCAGTCCCTACCGCTTTGTGCCATGGAGCTGTATCCAATCCCTGTGCCGCCGGCTGTGCACCTGTACCGCAGTCCCTACTGCTTTGTGCCATGGAGCTGTATCCAATCTGTGTGCCGCCGGCCGTGCACCCGCACCGCAGTCCCTACTGCTTTGTGCCATGGAGCTGTATCCAATCCATATGCCGCCGGCCGTGCACCCTCACCACAGTCTCTACCGCTTTGTGCCATTGAGCTGTATCCAATCCATATGCCGCCGGCCGTGCACCTGTACCGCAGTCCCTACTGCTTTGTGCCATGGAGCTGTATCCAATCCATATGCCGCCGGCTGGCACCTGTACCGCAGTCCCTACCGCTTTGTGCCATGGAGCTGTATCCAATCCATATGCCGCCGGATGTGCACCTGTACCGCAGTCCCTACTGCTTTGTGCCATGGAGCTGTATCCAATCCATATGCCGCCGGCTATGCACCCGTACCGCAGTCCCTACCGCTTTGTGCCATGGAGCTGTATCCAATCCATATGCCGCCGGATGTGCACCTGTACCGCAGTCCCTACTGCTTTGTGCCATGGAGCTGTATCCAATCCATATGCCGCCGGCTATGCACCCGTACCGCAGTCCCTACCGCTTTGTGCCATGGAGCCGTATCCAATCCATATGCCACCGGCTGTGCTCCCACACCGCAGTCCCTACCGCTTTGTGCCATGGAGCTGTATCCAATCCATATGCCGCCGGCCGTGCACCCTCACCACAGTCTCTACCGCTTTGTGCCATGGAGCTGTATCCAATCCATATGCCGCCGGATGTGCACCTGTACCGCAGTCCCTACTGCTTTCTGCCATGGAGCTGTATCCAATCCATATGCCGCCGGCTGGCACCTGTACCGCAGTCCCTACCGCTTTGTGCCATGGAGCTGTATCCAATCCATATGCCGCCGGATGTGCACCTGTACCGCAGTCCCTACTGCTTTGTGCCATGGAGCTGTATCCAATCCATATGCCGCCGGCTATGCACCCGTACCGCAGTCCCTACCGCTTTGTGCCATGGAGCTGTATCCAATCCATATGCCGCCGGATGTGCACCTGTACCGCAGTCCCTACTGCTTTGTGCCATGGAGCTGTATCCAATCCATATGCCGCCGGCTATGCACCCGTACCGCAGTCCCTACCGCTTTGTGCCATGGAGCCGTATCCAATCCATATGCCACCGGCTGTGCTCCCACACCGCAGTCCCTACCGCTTTGTGCCATGGAGCTGTATCCAATCCATATGCCGCCGGCCGTGCACCCTCACCACAGTCTCTACCGCTTTGTGCCATGGAGCTGTATCCAATCCATATGCCGCCGGATGTGCACCTGTACCGCAGTCCCTACTGCTTTCTGCCATGGAGCTGTATCCAATCCATATGCCGCCGGCCGGCACCTGTACCGCAGTCCCTACCGCTTTGTGCCATGGAGCTGTATCCAATCCATATGCCGCCGGATGTGCACCTGTACCGCAGTCCCTACTGC
This sequence comes from Allobates femoralis, assembly GCA_033576535.1. Lineage (NCBI taxonomy): Eukaryota > Metazoa > Chordata > Amphibia > Anura > Aromobatidae > Allobates > Allobates femoralis. The sequence continues at coordinate 624,755,882 of JARQOC010000001.1, read as the reverse complement.
TTTGTGCCATGGAGCTGTATCCAATCCATATGCCGCCGGCTATGCACCCGTACCGCAGTCCCTACCGCTTTGTGCCATGGAGCCGTATCCAATCCGTGTGCCGCCGGCTGTGCACCTGTACTGCAGTCCCTACAGCTTTGTGCCATGGAGCTGTATCCAATCCATATGCCGCCGGCTGTGCACCTGTACCGCAGTCCCTACCACTTTGTGCCATGGAGCTGTATCCAATCCATATGCCGCCGGCTGTGCACCCGTACCGCAGTCCCTACCGCTTTGTGCCATGGAGCTGTATCCAATCCCTGTGCCGCCGGCTGTGCACCTGTACCGCAGTCCCTACTGCTTTGTGCCATGGAGCTGTATCCAATCTGTGTGCCGCCGGCCGTGCACCCGCACCGCAGTCCCTACTGCTTTGTGCCATGGAGCTGTATCCAATCCATATGCCGCCGGCCGTGCACCCTCACCACAGTCTCTACCGCTTTGTGCCATTGAGCTGTATCCAATCCATATGCCGCCGGCCGTGCACCTGTACCGCAGTCCCTACCGCTTTGTGCCATGGAGCTGTATCCAATCCATATGCCGCCGGATGTGCACCTGTACCGCAGTCCCTACTGCTTTGTGCCATGGAGCTGTATCCAATCCATATGCCGCCGGCTATGCACCGTACCGCAGTCCCTACCGCTTTGTGCCATGGAGCTGTATCCAATCCATATGCCGCCGGATGTGCACCTGTACCGCAGTCCCTACTGCTTTGTGCCATGGAGCTGTATCCAATCCATATGCCGCGGCTATGCACCCGTACCGCAGTCCCTACCGCTTTGTGCCATGGAGCCGTATCCAATCCATATGCCACCGGCTGTGCTCCCCACCGCAGTCCCTACCGCTTTGTGCCATGGAGCTGTATCCAATCCATATGCCGCCGGCCGTGCACCCTCACCACAGTCTCTACCGCTTTGTGCCATGGAGCTGTATCCAATCCATATGCCGCCGGATGTGCACCTGTACCGCAGTCCCTACTGCTTTCTGCCATGGAGCTGTATCCAATCCATATGCGCGGCCGGCCACCTGTACCGCAGTCCCTACCGCTTTGTGCCATGGAGCTGTATCCAATCCATATGCCGCCGGATGTGCACCTGTACCGCAGTCCCTACTGCTTTGTGCCATGGAGCTGTATCCAATCCATATGCCGCCGGCTATGCACCCGTACCGCAGTCCCTACCGCTTTGTGCCATGGAGCCGTATCCAATCCGTGTGCCGCCGGCTGTGCACCTGTACTGCAGTCCCTACAGCTTTGTGCCATGGAGCTGTATCCAATCCATATGCCGCCGGCTGTGCACCTGTACCGCAGTCCCTACCACTTTGTGCCATGGAGCAGTATCCAATCCGTGTGCCATCATATGGTCCATTCATACAGATACACCCCCAGAGGGTTTAGCGGCCCCCGGTGCAGCTGATAAGAATTTTTATATTTTGGCCCCTTTCACATCTCTGCGTTTGCTGCGTTTTGCTGCGTTTTGCTTCATTTGCGTTTTTTCCGCGTTTTTACCGCAAAAACGCATGGAAACGCATGCGTTTTTGTCCCCATTGATTTTAATGGGAACGCATGAAAAACGCATGTCAAAACGCATGTGCGTTTGGGAAAACGCAAAACGTGGCAAACAACGTTTTGGGCTGCGTTTGCAAAAACGCATGCGTTTCCATGCGTTTTTTGCGGTAAAAACGCGGAAAAACGCAAATGAAGCAAAACGCAGCAAAACGCAGCAAACGCAGAGATGTTGAAAGGGGCCTTTGAGTCTTGACGCCGGATTTTTCTTTCTTCCGAGTGTCTGAGCTTTCGGACACCGGTGATATAACCGGCACTATCGATCGTCAGGTCACTTCATCCTCCCAGGAGGCGGAGGTGCGGAGGAGAAGTGAACTGAGCACGTCTCACAAGTCGATCGTTGTGTCTCAATCAATCTCCCCCTCCTCCTCCCTCCATCGGAGGATGAAACTCTCCAAAGATCTGCAAAAAGTCGTCCTCTAATGAAGAGCCTTATTACCGGGACCCCATTAAACTGTCACTTGTACTTAGCGGCCAACACGGCGCGTCTCCAGGAGAGAGAGCTCAGAGCGCTGCCGCCTGGCAGAGGCCATTACTCAGAGCGTGCGGTTATTGGCAGGTGACACAGTATACATGGGCGGCTTATAGGTGGCTTCGCGGTATGGGGGGCACAGAGTGGGGGAGGACTGATAGGGCTTAGGACTTATAGTGTGACATAATGCTGCGGCCTCAGGACTGAGGGAAATCAGAGAAATATCAGAATACATCCGGATCCAGGGAGATTACCATCGGCCCTTTTCTGACCCCAGAAAGACGTCCTGTTCTTGCATCCATCGTTCTATTGTTTTATTACTATCAGATTCTAAATGTGAAACTCGTTTCATTGTCTCCTGACAACATGGAACCATGAAGTGCAAAGAGGCGGCACAATAATGCATGAACGAGGCCTGTCTACAGAGAAGGCAAATAGAGTGAGCGGTCAGACATGGACGCCGTCAGGGGGCAGTTCTTTTTTTTTTAATTACCGCTTGTATTTTGGTTAAAAATCTTTTTCTCCTTTTTCATTAAACGTTTTGCACTGTTTCAGTTTTCCGGGCACTTTACCCCCCCCCCACCTCCTGGACAGAGCTAACCGATGAATGGTGTAACTGAGACTCTGTCAGTGAGCTCGTCCTGCACAGAGCTTATAAGTCTTTTTCTGAGCTAAAAAGTTCAACTCAACTTTGATGTGGTCTGCGGTGTTAAAACAGCATAGAAGAAGTCACAAAAAGACAAAAAGACAATCTTCATCAATGGAGACCTCAATGCCCCTGGATATGTGACTCATGTAACAATCTCAGTTATCCAGTGGCATTGAGGTCCCCATTGATGAGAATGGCCCCACTATCTCTGTACCCCATACACCACCCCATACCATCAATGTCTGTGTCCCGCAGCCTTGGAGGGATCTATCCACTGTGGGTTGTGTCAGACCAATAGCGCTGGTTTTGTTTGGTAACTTCACCATTCACATTTGCCTCATCTGAAGACAATTGTCTATGCTGTGAAGATACGAGATGTGCAGCATCTGACACAGCGGATCCTGGAGGCCTGTGCAGCCTCTGACACAGCGGATCCTGGAGGCCTGTGCAGCATGTGACACAGCGGATCCTGGAGGCCTGTGCCTCATCTGACACAGCAGATTCTGCAGGCCTGTGCAGCCTCTGACACAGCGGATCCTGGAGGCCTGCGCAGCATCTGACACAGTGGATCCTGGAGGCCTGTGCAGCCTCTGACAGAGCGGATCCTGGAGGCCTGTGCAGCCTCTGACACAGCGGATCCTGGAGGCCTGTGCAGCCTCTGACACAGCGGATCCTGGAGGTCTGTGCAACCTCTGACACAGCGGATCCTGGAGGCCTGTGCAGCCCTGACACAGCGGATCCTGGAGGCCTGTGCAGCCTCTGACACAGCGGATCCTGGAGGCCTGTGCAGCATCTGACACAGCGGATCCTGGAGGCCTGTGCAGCCTCTGACACAGCGGATCCTGGAGGCCTGTGCAGCCTCTGACACAGCGGATCCTGGAGGCCTGTGCAGCCTCTGACACAGCGGATCCTGGAGGCCTGTGCAGCCTCTGACACAGCGGATCCTGGAGGCCTGTGCAGCCTCTGACACAGCGGATCCTGGAGGCCTGTGCAGCATCTGACACAGCGGATCCTGGAGGCCTGTGCAGCCTCTGACACAGCGGATCCTGGAGGCCTGTGCAGCCTCTGACACAGCGGATCCTGGAGGTCTGTGCAGCATGTGACACAGCAGATCCTGGAGGCCTGTGCAGCATGTGACACAGCAGATCCTGGAGGCCTGTGCAGCCTCTGACACAGCGGATCCTGGAGGCCTGTGCAGCCTCTGACACAGCGGATCCTGGAGGCCTGTGCAGCCTCTGACACAGCGGATCCTGGAGGCCTGTGCAGCCTCTGACACAGCGGATCCTGGAGGTCTGTCCAGCCTTTGACACAGCGGATCCTGGAGGCCTGTGCAGCGTCTGACACAGCGGATCCTGGAGGTCTGTGCAGCCTCTGACACAGCGGATCCTGGAGGTCTGTGCAGCCTCTGACACAGCGGATCCTGGAGGCCTGTGCAGGATCTGACACAGCGGATCCTGGAGGCCTGTGCAGCATGTGACACAGCGGATCCTGGAGGCCTGTGCAGCATCAGACACAGCGGATCCTGGAGGCCTGTGCAGCATCTGACACAGCGGATCCTGGAGGCCTGTGCAGCCTCTGACACAGCGGATCCTGGAGGCCTGTGCAGAGTCTGACACAGCGGATCCTGGAGGCCTGTGCAGCATCTGACACAGCGGATCCTGGAGGCCTGTGCAGCATCAGACACAGCGGATCCTGGAGGCCTGTGCAGCGTCTGACACAGCGGATCCTGGAGGCCTGTGCAGCCTCTGACACAGCGGATCCTGGAGGCCTGTGCAGCTTCTGACACAGCGAATCCTGGAGGCCTGTGCAACCTCTGACACAGCGGATCTTAGAGGCCTGTGCAGCGTCTGACACAGCGGATCCTGGAGGCCTGTGCAGCCTCTGACACAGCGGATCCTGGAGGCCTGTGCAGCATCTGACACAGCGGATCCTGGAGGCCTGTGCAGCCTCTGACACAGCGGATCTTAGAGGCCTGTGCAGCGTCTGACACAGCGGATCCTGGAGGTCTGTGCAGCCTCTGACACAGCGGATCCTGGAGGCCTGTGCAGCGTCTGACACAGCGGATCCTGGAGGCCTGTGCAGCATCTGACACAGCGGATCCTGGAGGCCTGTGCAGCCTCTGACACAGCGGATCCTGGAGGCCTGTGCAGCATCTGACATAGCGGATCCTGGAGGCCTGTGCAGCATCTGACACAGCGGATCCTGGAGGTCTGTGCAGCATCTGACACAGCGGATCCTGGAGGCCTGTGCAGCATCTGACACAGCGGATCCTGGAGGCCTGTGCAGCCTCTGACACAGCGGATCCTGGAGGCCTGTGCAGCATCAGACACAGCGGATCCTGGAGGCCTGTGCAGCCTCTGACACAGCGGATCCTGGAGGCCTGTGCAGCGTCTGACACATGGAGCTGTATACAGGAGTCTGAGAGGAGAGATATACTGCAAAATGGGGCTGTATACAGGGGCTGAGAGGAGAGATATACTGCAGAATGGGGCTGTATACAGGAGGCTGAGAGGAGAGATATACTGCAGAATGGGGCTGTATACAGAGGCTGAGAGGAGAGGTATACAGCAGAATGGGGCTGTATACAGGGGCTGAGAGGAGAGAGAGCCTCCTGTATACAGCCCCATCCAGCAGGATATCTCTCCTCTCAGCCCCCTGTATACATCCTTATTCTGCTGTATATCTCTCCCCTCAGCCCCCTGTATACAGCCCCATTCTGCAGTATATCTCTCCTCTCAGCCTTTGTATACAGCCTCATTCTGCAGTATATGTCTCCTCTCAGCCTCTGTATACAGCCCCATCCTGCAGTATATCTCTCCTCTCAGCCCCCTGTATACAGCCCCATTGTGCAGTATATGTCTCCTCTCAGCCTCTGTATACAGCCCCATTCTGCTGTATATCTCTCCTCTCAGCCCCCTGTATACAGCCCCATTCTGCTGTATATCTCTCCTGTAAGCCTCTGTATACAGCCTCATCCTGCAGTATATCTCTCCTCTCAGACCCCTGTATACAGCCCCATTCTGCTGTATATCTCTCCTCTCAGCCTCTGTATACAGCCTCATCCTGCAGTATATCTCTCCTCTCAGTCCCTTGTATACAGCCCCATTCTGCTGTATATCTCTCCTCTCAGCCTCTGTATACAGCCTCATCCTGCAGTATATCTCTCCTCTCAGTCCCTTGTATACAGCCCCATTCTGCTGTATATCTCTCCTCTCAGTCCCTTGTATACAGCCCCATTCTGCAGTATATCTTTCCTCTCAGCCTCCTGTATACAGCCCCATTCTGCTGTATATCTCTCCTCTCAGCCTCTGTATACAGCCCCATTCTGCAGTATGAGAGGAGAGATATCCTGCAGAATGGGGCTGTATACAGGGGCTGAGAGGAGAGATATCCTGCAGAATGGGGCTGTATACAAAGGCTGAGAGGGGAGATATACTGCAGGGATGTGGCTGTGTACAGGGGGCTGAGAGGAGAGATATACAGCAGAATGGGGCTGTATACAGGGGGCTGAGAGCAGAGCTATACAGCAGAATGGGGCTGTATACAGGGGGCAGAGAGGAGAGATATACAGCAGAATGGGGCTGTATACAGGGGGCTGAGAGGAGAGATATACTGCAGGATGGGGTGTATACAGGGGGCTGAGAGGAGAGATATACAGCAGAATGGGGCTGTATACAGAGGCTGAGAGGAGAGGTATACAGCAGAATGGGGCTGTATATAGGGGGCTGAGAGGAGAGATATACAGCAGAATGGGGCTGTATACAAGGCTAAGAGGAGAGATATACAGCAGAATGGGGCTGTATACAGGGGGCTGAGAGGAGAGATATGCTGCAGGATGGGGCGGTATACAGGGGGCTGAGAGGACAGATATACAGCAGAATGGGGCTGTATACAGAGGCTGAGAGGAGAGTTATACAGCAGAATGGGGCTGTATACAGGGGGCAGAGAGGAGAGATATACAGCAGAATGGGGCTGTATACAGGGGGCTGAGAGGAGTGTGATATACTGCAGGATGGGGCTGTATACAGGGCTGAGAGGAGAGTTATACAGCAGAATGGGGCGGTATACAGGGGCTGAGAGGAGTGATATACTGCAGGATGTGGCTGTATACAGAGGGCTGAGAGGAGAGATATACTGCAGAATGGGGCTGTATACAGGGGGCTGAGAGGAGAGATATACAGCAGAATGGGGCTGTATACAGGGGGCTGAGAGGAGTGATATACTGCAGGATGGGGCTGTATACAGGGGGCTGAGAGGAGAGATATACTGCAGGATGGGGCTGTATACAGGGGGCTGAGAGGAGATGATATACAGCAGAATGGGGCTGTATATCAGGCGCTGAGAGGAGAGAGAGCCTCCTGTATACAGCCCCATCCTGCAGTATATCTCTCCTTCAGCCCCTGTATACATCCTTATTCTGCTGTATATCTCTCCTCTCAGCCCCTGTATACAGCGCCATCCTGCAGTAATCTCTCTCTCAGCCTCTGTATACAGCCACATTCTGCTGTATATCTCTCTCTCAGCCCCTGTATACAGCCCCATTCTGCAGTATATTCCCCCTCAGCCTCCTGTATACAGCCCATTCTGCAGTATATCTCCTCCAGCCTTTGTATACAGCCACATCCCTGCAGTATATCTCTCCTCTCAGCCTCTATATGCAGCCTCAGTATATATCTCCTCTCAGCCTTTGTATACAGCCCATTCTGCAGTATATGTCTCCTCTCAGCCTCTGTATACAGCCCCATCCTGCAGTATATATCTCCTCTCAGCCCCCTGTATACAGCCCCATTCTGCAGTATATGTCTCCTCTCAGCCTCTGTATACAGCCCCATTCTGCTGTTTATCTCTCCTCTAGCCCCTGTTACAGCCCATTCTGCGTATATCTCTCCTCTCAGACCCCTGTATACAGCCCCATTCTGCTGTATATCTCTCCTCTCAGCCTCTGTATACAGCCTCATCCTGCAGTATATTCTCCTCTCAGTCCCTTGTATACAGCCCCATTCTGCTGTATATCTCTCCTCTCAGCCTCTGTATACAGCCTCATCGTGCAGTATATCTCTCCTCTCAGTCCCTTGTATACAGCCCCATTCTGCTGTATATCTCTCCTCTCAGTCCCTTGTATACAGCCCCATTCTGCAGTATATCTTTCCTCTCAGCCCCCTGTATACGCCCATTCTGCTGTATATCTCTCCTCTCAGCCCCCTGTATACAGCCCCATTCTGCTGTATATCTCTCCTCTCAGCCCCTGTATACAGCCCATTCTGCTGTATATCTCCCTCAGCCTCTGTATACAGCCCCATTCTGCAGTATGAGAGGAGAGATATCCTGCAGATGGGGCTGTATACAGGGGCTGAGAGGAGAATTATCCTGCAGAATGGGGCTGTATACAAAGCTGAGAGGGAGATATACTGCAGGGATGTGGCTGTATACAGGGGCTAGAGGACAGATATACAGCAGATGGGGCTGTATACAGGGGCTGAGAGGAGAGAATACAGCAGGATGAGGCTGTATACAGAGGCAGAGAGGAGAGATATACAGCAGATGGGGCTGTATACAGGGGCTGAGAGGAGAGATATACAGCAGGATGAGGCTGTATACAGGGGCTGAGAGGAGAGATATACAGCAGAATGGGGCTCTATACAGGAGGCTGAGAGGAGAGATATACTGCAGGATGGGGCTGTATAAGGGGCTGAGAGGAGAGATATACAGCAGAATGGGGCTGTATACAGGGGGCTGAGAGGAGAGATATACAGCAGAATGGGGCTGTATACAGGGGGCTGAGAGGAGAGATATACAGCAGAATGGGGCTGTATACAGGGGGCTGAGAGGAGAGATATACAGCAGAATGGGGCTGTATACAGGGGGCTGAGAGGAGAGATATACAGCAGAATGGGGCTGTATACAGGGGGCTGAGAGGAGAGATATACAGCAGAATGGGCTGTATACAGGGGGCTGAGAGGAGAGATATACAGCAGAATAGGGCTGTATACAGGGGGCTGAGGGGAGAGATATACAGCAGAATGTGGCTGTTTACAGGGGCTGAGAGGAGAGAGAGCCTCCTGTATACAGCCCCATCCTGCAGTATATCTCTCCTCTCAGCCCCCTGTATACATCCTTATTCTGCTGTATATCTCTCCCTCAGCCCCCTGTATACAGCCCCATTCTGCTGTATATCTCTCCTCTCAGCCTTTGTATACAGCCTCATTCTGCTGTATATCTCTCCTCTCAGCCTTTGTATACAGCCACATCCCTGCAGTATATCTCCCCTCTCAGCCTTTGTATACAGCCTCATTCTGCTGTATATCTCTCCTCTCAGTCCCTTGTATACAGCCCCATTCTGCAGTATATCTTTCCTCTCAGCCCCTGTATACAGCCCCATTCTGCAGTATGAAGGAGAGATATACAGCAGAATGGGGCTGTATACAGGGGGCTGAGAGGAGAGATATACAGCAGAATGGGGCTGTATACAGGGGGCTGAGAGGAGAGATATACTGTATGAAGGGCTGAAAGGAGTGATATAATTCAGGATGGGGCTTTGTATGGAGGAGCTGAGAGGAGTAATATAGTGAAAAGCGTCTCTATATAGGAGGCTGAGAGGAGAGATGTACTGTATGAGGGAGGCTGACAGCAGTGATATACTGGAGGATGGGGCTTTGTATAGAGGGGCTGAGAGGGTATACTGCATGATGGAGCTGTATACAAGGGCTAAAAAGAGTCATGTGCTGCACAATTGAGCTGTATACAGAGAGATATACTGTAAGAGGAGGCTAACAGGAGTGATATACTTCAATGTGGGGCTGACAATTAGAGAGATGGGGCTGAGTCAGTAGCCCATCACCCTAATCAGTGCCTCTCCCCTGTGTTCTCTGTGCAGGGTAGATTTACAGACTTTGCTCCCATTTGAATCTTTCTAAGTAGAGAAAAGCACAATGATGGGTCCATCTGCCGGTTCAGCCCTTGTGTTGAGTCCAGGATAGTAGGGGTTAACTGGTTTTGGATCTTACAAAGTAATGATAATCTGATCATCTGATCATAGGCGAAATATGAGAAAATGAGGAAAAGAGAGATGTGAAGGTGCCGATCTGTAGCCCTGAGGCCTCCTGCACCCGTTCAGCGTTTTAGGCTTTTGGCACATGATGGGTTAATGCCGTACCTGTTCTCTGTATTACACGACACCTGTTCCCCCTCCAGCGTCGCTCATCACAACAGCAGGACCGGGTCATCAGGGACGCCACGTGCAAGTTATAACATCCAGATCCTGTGTAATGATCCTCTAGAGCTGCAGCTTGGCTCCGGGCTGCGTCCAGCACTGCCAGCACCGGATACAGGCAGAGCGCCGCAACCGCCGCCGCATGAGCGACGACACAATCTGCATGCAAAGCACAATCTGCTCCCAGCCGAGGGTGATGCTCAACAATGATGGATGACTCTCGCTCCGGCGGTGTCATATGTTCCGCAAACAACAAATTAAAACAACAGATTCGACTTTTAATTGAAGCTTCGATGAGGCCCCGGAGGAGCAGAGCACGATCCAGATGACTGGAAGCGGCAAATGTGGACACTGCGAAGGCCTGGAAAGACCCCAACATTATCAGAAGAAGCGGCCGGTGCAGAGTGACTGACGAGGCTGCAGAGTGACTGATGAGGCTGCAGAGTGACTGACGAGGCTGCAGAGTGACTGACGAGGCTGCAGAGTGACCGGAGAGGCTGCAGAGTGACCGACGAGGCTGCAGAGTGACTGACGAGGCTGCAGAGTGACCGACGAGGCTGGAGAGTGACCGACGAGGCTGCAGAGTGACCGACGAGGCTGCAGAGTGACCGACGAGGCTGCAGAGTGACCGACGAGGCTGCAGAGTGACTGACGAGGCTGGAGAGTGACTGACGAGGCTGCAGAGTGACTGACGAGGCTGCAGAGTGACTGACGAGGCTGCAGAGTGACCGACGAGGCTGCAGAGTGACCGACGAGGCTGTAGAGTGACCGACGAGGCTGTAGAGTGACCGACGAGGCTGCAGAGTGACCGACGAGGCTGCAGAGTGACCGACGAGGCTGCAGAGTGACCGACGAGGCTGCAGAGTGTCCGACGAGGCTGCAGAGTGACTGACGAGGCTGTAGATGCAGAGTGACTGACGAGGCTGTAGAGTGACTGACGAGGCTGCAGAGTGACCGACGAGGCTGCAGAGTGACCGACGAGGCTGCAGAGTGACCAATGAGGCTGCAGAGTGACCGACGAGGCTGCAGAGTGACTGACGAGGCTGCAGAGTGACTGACGAGGCTGCAGAGTGACAGACGAGACTGCAGAGTGACCGACGAGGCTGCAGAGTGACCGACGAGACTGCAGAGTGACTGATGAGGCTACAGAGTGACTGATGAGGCTGCAGAGTGACTGACGAGGCGGCAGACTGATCGATGAGGCTGCAGAGTGACTGATGAGGCTGCATAGTGACCGATGAGACTGCAGAGTGACCGACGAGGCTGCAGAGTGACCGACGAGGCTGCAGAGTGACCGACGAGGCTGCAGAGTGACTGATGAGGCTACAGAGTGACTGATGAGGCTGCAGAGTGACTGATGAGGCGGCAGACTGATCGATGAGGCTGCAGAGTGACTGATGAGGCTGCATAGTGACCGATGAGGCTGCAGAGTGACCGACGAGGCTGCAGAGTGACCGACGAGGCTGCAGAGTGACCGACGAGGCTGCAAAGTGACCTGAGGAGGCTGCAGAGTGACCGACGAGGCTGTAGAGTGACCAATGAGGCTGCAGAGTGACCGACGAGGCTGCAGAGTGACCGACGAGGCTGCAGAGTGACTGACGAGGCTGGAGAGTGACTGACGAGGCTGCAGAGTGACTGACGAGGCTGCAGAGTGACTGACGAGGCTGCAGAGTGACCGACGAGGCTGCAGAGTGACCGACGAGGCTGTAGAGTGACCGACGAGGCTGTAGAGTGACCGACGAGGCTGCAGAGTGACCGACCAGGCTGCAGAGTTTTAATTGAAGCTTCGATGAGGCCCGGAGGAGCAGAGCACGATCCAGATGACTGGAAGCGGCAATGTGGACACTGCGAAGGCCTGGAAAGACCCCAACATTATCAGAAGAAGCGGCCGGTGCAGAGTGACTGACGAGGCTGCAGAGTGACTGATGAGGCTGCAGAGTGACTGACGAGGCTGCAGAGTGACTGACGAGGCTGCAGAGTGACCGGAGAGGCTGCAGAGTGACCGACGAGGCTGCAGAGTGACTGACGAGGCTGCAGAGTGACCGACGAGGCTGCAGAGTGACGACGAGGCTGTAGAGTGACCGACGAGGCTGTAGAGTGACCGACGAGGCTGCAGAGTGACCGACGAGGCTGCAGAGTGACCGACGAGGCTGCAGAGTGACCGACGAGGCTGCAGAGTGTCCGACGAGGCTGCAGAGTGACTGACGAGGCTGTAGATGCAGAGTGACTGACGAGGCTGTAGAGTGACTGACGAGGCTGCAGAGTGACCGACGAGGCTGCAGAGTGACCGACGAGGCTGCAGAGTGACCAATGAGGCTGCAGAGTGACCGACGAGGCTGCAGAGTGACTGACGAGGCTGCAGAGTGACTGACGAGGCTGCAGAGTGACAGACGAGACTGCAGAGTGACCGACGAGGCTGCAGAGTGACCGACGAGACTGCAGAGTGACTGATGAGGCTACAGAGTGACTGATGAGGCTGCAGAGTGACTGACGAGGCGGCAGACTGATCGATGAGGCTGCAGAGTGACTGATGAGGCTGCATAGTGACCGATGAGACTGCAGAGTGACCGACGAGGCTGCAGAGTGACCGACGAGGCTGCAGAGTGACCGACGAGGCTGCAGAGTGACTGATGAGGCTACAGAGTGACTGATGAGGCTGCAGAGTGACTGATGAGGCGGCAGACTGATCGATGAGGCTGCAGAGTGACTGATGAGGCTGCATAGTGACCGATGAGGCTGCAGAGTGACCGACGAGGCTGCAGAGTGACCGACGAGGCTGCAGAGTGACCGACGAGGCTGCAAAGTGACCTGAGGAGGCTGCAGAGTGACCGACGAGGCTGTAGAGTGACCAATGAGGCTGCAGAGTGACAGACGAGGCTGCAGAGTGACCGACGAGGCTGCAGAGTGACCGAAGAGGCTGCAGAGTGACTGACGAGGCTGCAGAGTGACTGACGAGGCTGCAGAGTGACTGACGAGGCTGCAGAGTGACTGACGAGGCTGCAGAGTGACCGACGAGGCTGCTGACTGACCGGCGAGGCTGCAGAGTGACCGACGAGGCTGCAGAGTGACCGACGAGGCTGCAGAGTGACTGACGAGGCTGCAGAGTGACTGACGAGGCTGCAGAGTGACTGACGAGGCTGCAGAGTGACCGACGAGGCTGCTGACTGACCGGCGAGGCTGCAGAGTGACCGACGAGGCTGCAGAGTGACCGACGAGGCTGCAGAGTGACCGACGAGGCTGCAGAGTGACCTACGAGGCTGCAGAGTGACCAGCGAGGCTGCAGAGTGACCGACGAGGCTGCAGAGTGACCGACGAGGCTGCAAAGTGACCTGAGGAGGCTGCAGAGTGACTGACGAGGCTGTAGAGTGACCGACGAGGCTGCAGAGTGACCGACGAGGCTGCAGAGTGACCGACGAGGCTGCAGAGTGACCGACGAGGCTGCAGAGTGACCGACGAGGCTGCAGAGTGACCGACGAGGCTGCAGAGTGACTGACGAGGCTGCAGAGTGACTGACGAGGCTGCAGAGTGACTGACGAGGCTGCAGAGTGACCGACGAGGCTGCAGAGTGACCGACGAGGCTGCAGAGTGACTGACGAGGCTGCAGAGTGACTGACGAGGCTGCAGAGTGACTGACGAGGCTGCAGAGTGACTGACGAGGCTGCAGAGTGAACTGAGGAGGCTGTAGAGCGATAGGAGAGGAGGCAGAGTGAACCAAGGAGGCTGTAGAGCAACCAAAACGGCTGCAGAGAGACCCGAGGAGGCTGCAGAGCAACTTGAGGAGGCTGCAGAGTGACCGACGAGGCTGCAGAGTGACTGATGAGGCTACAGAGTGACTGATGAGGCTGCAGAGTGACTGATGAGGCGGCAGACTGATCGATGAGGCTGCAGAGTGACTGATGAGGCTGCATAGTGACCGATGAGGCTGCAGAGTGACCGACGAGGCTGCAGAGTGACCGACGAGGCTGCAGAGTGACCGACGAGGCTGCAAAGTGACCTGAGGAGGCTGCAGAGTGACCGACGAGGCTGTAGAGTGACCAATGAGGCTGCAGAGTGACAGACGAGGCTGCAGAGTGACCGACGAGGCTGCAGAGTGACCGAAGAGGCTGCAGAGTGACTGACGAGGCTGCAGAGTGACTGACGAGGCTGCAGAGTGACTGACGAGGCTGCAGAGTGACTGACGAGGCTGCAGAGTGACTGACGAGGCTGCAGAGTGACCGACGAGGCTGCTGACTGACCGGCGAGGCTGCAGAGTGACCGACGAGGCTGCAGAGTGACCGACGAGGCTGCAGAGTGACTGACGAGGCTGCAGAGTGACTGACGAGGCTGCAGAGTGACTGACGAGGCTGCAGAGTGACCGACGAGGCTGCTGACTGACCGGCGAGGCTGCAGAGTGACCGACGAGGCTGCAGAGTGACCGACGAGGCTGCAGAGTGACCGACGAGGCTGCAGAGTGACCTACGAGGCTGCAGAGTGACCGGCGGGCTGCAGAGTGACCGACGAGGCTGCAGAGTGACCGACGAGGCTGCAAAGTGACCTGAGGAGGCTGCAGAGTGACTGACGAGGCTGTAGAGTGACCGACGAGGCTGCAGAGTGACCGACGAGGCTGCAGAGTGACCGACGAGGCTGCAGAGTGACCGACGAGGCTGCAGAGTGACCGACGAGGCTGCAGAGTGACCGACGAGGCTGCAGAGTGACTGACGAGGCTGCAGAGTGACTGACGAGGCTGCAGAGTGACCGACGAGGCTGCAGAGTGACCGACGAGGCTGCAGAGTGACTGACGAGGCTGCAGAGTGACTGACGAGGCTGCAGAGTGACTGACGAGGCTGCAGAGTGACTGACGAGGCTGCAGAGTGAACTGAGGAGGCTGTAGAGCGATAGGAGAGGAGGCAGAGTGAACCAAGGAGGCTGTAGAGCAACCAAAACGGCTGCAGAGAGACCCGAGGAGGCTGCAGAGCAACTTGAGGAGGCTGCAGAGTGACCCAAGGAGGCTGCAGAGTGACCCTAGGAGGCTGCAGAGTGAACCGAGAGGCTGCAGAGTGACTTGAGGAGGCTGCAGAGTGAGTTACGAGTCTGCAGAGAAACCAAAGCGGCTGCAGGGTATCTGCTAAACAGAGCGACCGAAATCCTGCAGAACATCCACTAGAGCAGAGTGCGATTCGGATGACTGGAAGCAGCAAATGGGAACACTGTTAATACCTGGAAGTGCTCATAGGTCATTGGTGACTTTAGTTGGGGCAGTTTCGGTTCGGTCGGAAGCCGTATTGTAACCGGTCAAAGATGGAGCAGGAGGAGATGTGGGAGGACAGAGCAAGATGGACGTGCTGTTCCAGCAGTTCTGAGGCATAGGGAGAAGTGATATGGGGCGATAGCTAGACACAGAGGATGGGTGGAGGAAGGGCTTCTTGAGGATGAGTGTGATTGAGGCATGTTTGATGGATGAGGGAGAGACATTGGTTATTAGTGATCGGATGAAGAGATGCGTCAGGGTCGGGATGAAGACTGTGGCGAGGTTGGGGATGAGATGGGACAGGACAGCTTCAAGCATACAAGTGGTCAGATGTGATGTAGAGGAGAGCTGATCTGTCATGGTGGAGAATATGGCTTTGGAAAAGTGGGCTGCGTATGAGGAGGGGCATAGAGGGCAGCGGACCAAAGCTTTCTCTGATGTTCTCCATCTTCTGCTTGAAGAAAGAGGCAAAGTCTTCAGCTGAGATGAGAGGAGAGGGAGGAGACACTGGAGGACGGAGGAGAGAATTGAAAGTGTTGAATAGCTGTTTAGGGTTGTGAGACAGTAAGGTTCTTTTGCTGACGTGAGCATGGACTGGAACTTGGCGAGGGACTGCTTGTAAACAGCGAAGTGCTCATTGGATCTCTTCCATCTTGGCTCAGCTACCCTGGAGGCCCGTCTCAGGTCTTCAGTCAGGCTGGTCTGCCAGGGTTACCTGTTGATTGTAGTTTTGCTGTGAGTGAGGGGGACTCGGCTGAATCGAGCGCTGCTATAATTGTGATTTATATAAATTGGCAGCAGCATCTGTTTCGTGTAACGAACCTATGTCTGCGAGAGGGAGAAGGGACTCAGAGTGTAAATGAAGGTGTTTGAGGTTTTTGAGAGGATGATTGAGTTTGTGGAGAGGGGGTTGAGCACTAGGAGATGAGAAGGATGAGAGTGTAATTAGGTTGTGGTCAGATGGGGATGAGTTAGAGAGGTTAGTAAGGAAACAGAGGCGGGTGAAGATAAGGTCCAGCGTGTGGCCATCATTGTGAGTGGCCAAAGAGGACCATTGAGTGAGGCCAAAGGAAGAAGTGCGTGTTAGGGGATTAGAGACAGCCGAGGTGGATGTGTCAATGGGGATGTTGAGGTCACTCATGATGATGGTGGGGATGTGATGAGGAGGGCCAGGATATAGGGATATGAAGAGAAGTAGAGAGAGAGGAGGATAGGGCATGATGTGGCCACGTGTGTCTGGAGGCGAAGGATTGTATGTGGGGGAACAGTTCTGAGGAGGAGGTGAGATGGGTGTGATGATGGGGGAGAGATGACCATTGACTACTACAAAGCCATCTGCTGCCTAGCAAAGTGACATCCGGCATGAAGTTACCTGTGTTGTTCCCCATCTGTCTCCCCTTTCCTCTTATTGTTATTATTGCAGTGGTTGGGACTAGTGCTCCCGCCGGCCATCTCCCTATTAAGGGATAACATTAGGGCCAGCAAGGGACTAGGTATCCTGCTCAGCGACGGGTTGAAAGAACTCGTATAGGGACAGTAAGGAAATCAAGGCCCAGCCGCAGGTGAATGCAGGAGGGCACCTCTTCCTTGTTCCCTATGAGCAGGGCCCTCTGCTGTATTTGTGCCCCCCCCTTCCCGGTGTCTCCTTGTCTGTTATGTGTAGACATCATTGGTCCGTGTGCCACTGTCACGCACGTTAGTCGGACTCCCTCTGTGTCCAGTGTGACAATGGCGGTGAAAGTGTAAAGGAGCAGAAACATTGTTTACAGTGACTGTGTATAACACATTACCTTCAGGTCACATCCAGTCCAATTCTGGTCTAATTCATTGCTATACACTTGTATGATGCACCCTGTGATGAGGCAGACTAAAGTCTTAAGCAGACGTAAAGGCCACAATATCTATATGAGGGGAAGTGTAATCAGGTGTGGAGGGGGGGGGGCGGTGTTATAGCAGGTAAATTCTTGTGTATTTACAGTAGGTGGGGATCCTTGGTTTGGGGAGATTACACTGAATTCATTGAATTATTGCTCCTTCCTTATGTTACACATCATAGCATCAGTCTGATATTCTCCTCCTCTCTGAGTCTTCTCATCCTTCTCTCTTTCTTTGTGCAGCTCCACCTGCGCTCAAGATGTCAGTGAATGAGACGTTAGTGGTGAACCCGGAGATAACGTCACCATGCAGTGCTCCCTCACAGGCGGTGACCCCCCGCCCCAGGCTGTCTGGTCTCACTCCCCGAAACTTCTGCCACCCAACAGCGTCAGCAAAGGAGGAAACCTGACGATATGGAACATCCGAACCGAAGACTCCGGCTACTACAACTGTTCAGCCATCAACAACGTAGGGAACCCGGCGAAGAAGACGGTCAACCTCATAGTGAGATGTACGTCCGTCACCGCTGATCTGTAGCGATGATGACTCCTTTTCTCGTTTAGCCCCAGTTAATGCCTCCTTTTCTCGTTTAGCCCCAGTTAGCTGTCCCATTAATGCCTCCTTTATTCCTCAGTTAAGTCCCCTTCCTTAGTGTGCGTAATGCCCTCTTTTTGTTACGGTTTGCTCCTATACCCTCAGTTAATGCCCTTTCTTTTCTCATCCTCTTTTCTGTTGCCTCCAATTAATGCCCCTTTTCTCTATTTGCCTCATTTAATGCCCCTTTTTTTCCCTTGAATGCCCTTTTTCATTGCCCTGTTAATGACTCTTTTATACGGTTTGTTCCATGCCCGTTAATATGCCTCCTGTTTCCCTTTTTAACCCTCAGTTTATGCCTCTTTTGTTTGCCCTAAGTCAATGCCCTACTTTTGCTTGTTTGCCTCCAATTAATGCCCCCTTTTCTTGTTTGCCCTCATTTAATGCCCCTTTTCTTGTTTGCCCCAGTTAATGCCCTCTTTTTCTTTGCCCCCATTTAATGCCACTTTTCTCGTTTGTCCTCATTTAATTGCCCCTTTTCTTGTTTGCCTCAGTTAATGCCCCCGTTTGTCCCCATTTAATGCCCCCTTTTCTTGTTTGCCCACAATTAATGCCCTATTTTCTTATTTGCCTAAAATTAATACCTTCTTTTCTTGTTTGCCCCATTAATGCCCCCTTTTCTTGTTTGCCCCCAGTTAAATGCCCTCTTTTCTTGTTTACCCCCAATAAATGCTTCCTTTTTTCTCATTTACTTCAGTTAATGCCCCCTTTTCTCATTTGCTCCTTGTTAATGCCTCTTTTTCTCCTTTACTCTTGGTTAATGCCCTCTTTTCTTGTATACCTCAGGTCTTGCCCCTTTTCTCATTCTCCATTTGCCTCCTCAGTTAGCCCATGCCTTTTATCCTGTTGACCCTGTAGGCCCTTTCACTTATGCGTTTTTGTCCTATTTCTCGGCCATGCAGGTGAAAAACTACCATCTGCCGCGTTTGCCGCATAACGGTTCCACTTGCGGCACGGTTGCGGTTTTTTCCATAGGAAGTATAGGGGGACTTGCGGCAGATGCGGCAAGTGCGGTATTGCACTTGCGGCAGGTGCGGCAGAGAAAAAAACCGCAGTAAGCCGCGGTTTTTTTCTCTGCCGCACCTGCCGCAAGTGCAATACCGCACTTGCCGCATCTGCCGCAAGTCCCCTATACTTCCTATGGAAAAAACCGCAACCGTGCCGCAAGTGGAACCGTTATGCGGCAAACGCGGCAGATGCGGTTTTTTCACCGCATCTGCCGCGAATTACGAAAAACGCAGATGTGAAAGCACCCTTAGTTATGCACCCTTTTATCCTTTGCTCCTGTTTAAGGCCCCCTTTTCTCTTCTGTCCCTTATAGCAATGAGGAACATGACTTACCAGATCACTCCAGACTTCAACAAGGAGAGTGAGACCATCCAGCTGGGCCAGGAGCTGAAGGTCTCGTGCCACGTGGATGCGGAGCCCCAGGACAAGGTCCAGTACACCTGGTACAAGAACCAGAAGCTAATCAGACCTCGGACCGGATCCTGATCACCAAGAATGATCCTGACCTGCCCCCAGTCACCAGCAGCCTGGAGATAACCGAGCTTCGCTTCAGTGACTACGGCACCTACATGTGTGAAGCCACGTTACCGAACCTCCCCATCATCATGAACAGCAGCGATATCAACATCTCTGCCGAGACAGGTGAGACTGGAGGGGGAGAGGTGAGCTGTGATATCATCTATTGTGAATGGTGGATCCTGTGTGTATCTACTGTATATAGAGGTGTTATCTGTCATTATACAGGAGGAGGAGGTGAGCTGTGATATCACCTATTGTGAATGGTGGATCCTGTGTTATTTACTGTATATAGAGGTGTTATCTGTCATTATACAGGAGGAGGAGGTGAGCTGTGACATCATCTATTGTGAATGGTGGATCCTGTGTTATCTACTGTATATAGAGGTGTTATCAGTCATTGTACAGGAGAGAGGTGAGCTGTGATATCACCTATTGTGAATGGTGGATCCTGTGTTATCTATGTATATAGAGGTGTTATCAGTCATTGTACAGGAGGAGGAGGTGAGCTGTGATATCACCTATTGTGAATGGTGGATCCTGTGTTATCTACTGTATATAGAGGTGTTATCAGTCATTGTACAGGAGGAGGAGGTGAGCTGTGATATCACCTATTGTGAATGGTGGATCCTGTGTTATCTACTGTATATAAGGTGTTATCAGTCATTGTACAGGAGGAGGAGGTGAGTCTGTGATATCACCTATTGTTAATGGTGGATCCTGTGTTATCTACTGTATATAGAGGTGTTATCAGTCATTGTACAGGAGGAGGTGAGCTGTGATATCACCTATTGTGAATGGTGGATCCTGTGTTATCTACTGTATATAGAGGTGTTATCAGTCATTGTACAGGAGGAGGTGAGCTGTGATATCACTATTGTGAATGGTGGATCCTGTGTTATCTACTGTATATAGAGGTGTTATCAGTCATTGTACAGGAGGAGGTGGTGAGCTGTGATATCACCTATTGTGAATGGTGGATCCTGTGTTATCTACTGTATATAGAGGTGTTATCAGTCATTGTACAGGAGGAGGAGGTGAGCTGTGATATCACCTATTGTGAATGTGGATCCTGTGTTATCTACTGTATATAGAGGTGTTATCAGTCATTGTACAGGAGGAGGAGGTGAGCTGTGATATCATCTATTGTGAATGGTGGATCCTGTGTTATCTACTGTATATAGAGGTGTTATCAGTCATTGTACAGAGGAGGAGGTGAGCTGTGATATCACCTATTGTGAATGTGGGATCCTGTGTTATCTACTGTATATAGAGGTGTTATCAGTCATTGTACAGGAGGAGGGGTGAGCTGTGATATCACCTATTGTGAATGTGGATCCTGTGTTATCTACTGTATATAGAGGTGTTATCAGTCATTGTACAGGAGGAGGAGGTGAGCTGTGATATCACCTATTGTGAATGAGTGGATCCTGTGTTATCTACTGTATATAGAGGTGTTATCAGTCATTGTACAGGAGGAGGAGGTGAGCTGTGATATCACCTATTGTGAATGTGGATCCTGTGTTATCTACTGTATATAGAGGTGTTATCAGTCATTGTACAGGAGGAGGAGGTGAGCTGTGATATCACTATTGTGAAGGGTGGATCCTGTGTTATCTACTGTATATAAGAGGTGTTATCAGTCATTGTACAGGAGGAGGAGGTGAGCTGTGATATCATCTATTGTGAATGGTGGATCCTGTGTTATCTACTGTATATAGAGGTGTTATCAGTCATTGTACAGGAGGAGAGGTGAGCTGTGATATCACCTATTGTGAATGGTGGATCCTGTGTTATCTACTGTATATAGAGGTGTTATCAGTCATTGTACAGGAGGAGGTGAGCTGTGATATCACCTATTGTGAATGGTGGATCCTGTGTTATCTACTGTATATAGAGGTGTTATCAGTCATTGTACAGGAGGAGGTGAGCTGTGATATCACTATTGTGAATGGTGGATCCTGTGTTATCTACTGTATATAGAGGTGTTATCAGTCATTGTACGAGGAGGAGGTGAGCTGTGATATCACCTATTGTGATGTGGATCCTGTGTTATCTACTGTATATAGAGGTGTTATCAGTCATTGTACAGGAGGAGGTGAGCTGTGATATCACCTATGTGAATGGTGGATCCTGTGTTATCTACTGTATATAGAGGTGTTATCAGTCATTGTACGAGGAGGGGTGAGCTGTGATATCACCTATTGTGAATGGTGGATCCTGTGTTATACTGTATATAGAGGTGTTATCAGTCATTGTACAGGAGGAGGAGGTGAGCTGTGATATCACTATTGTGAATGGTGGATCCTGTGTTATCTACTGTATATAGAGGTGTTATCAGTCATTGTACAGGAGGAGGAGGTGAGCTGTGATATCACTATTGTGAATGTGGATCCTGTGTTATCTACTGTATATAGAGGTGTTATCAGTCATTGTACAGGAGGAGGTGAGCTGTGATATCACCTATTGTGAATGGTGGATCCTGTGTTATCTACTGTATATAGAGGTGTTATCAGTCATTGTACAGGAGGAGGAGGTGAGCTGTGATATCACTATTGTGAATGGTGGATCCTGTGTTATCTACTGTATATAGAGGTGTTATCAGTCATTGTACAGGAGGAGGTGAGCTGTGATATCACCTATTGTGAATGGTGGATCCTGTGTTATCTACTGTATATAGAGGTGTTATCAGTCATTGTACAGGAGGGGTGAGCTGTGATATCACCTATTGTGAATGGTGGATCCTTGTGTTATTACTGTATATAGAGGTGTATCAGTCATTGTACAGGAGGAGAGGTGAGCTGTGATATCATCTATTGTGAATGTGGATCCTGTGTTATCTACTGTATATAGAGGTGTTATCAGTCATTGTACAGGAGGAGGTGAGCTGTGATATCACCTATTGTGAATGGTGGATCCTGTGTATCTACTGTATATAGAGGTGTTATCAGTCATTGTACAGGAAGAGGTGAGCTGTGATATCACCTATTGTGAATGGTGGATCCTGTGTTATCTACTGTATAAGAGGTGTTATCAGTCATTGTACAGGAGGAGGTGAGCTGTGATATCACTATTGTGAATGGTGATCCTGTGTTATCTACTGTATATAGAGGTGTTATCAGTCATTGTACAGGAGAGGAGGTGAGCTGTGATATCACCTATTGTGAATGGTGGATCCTGTGTTATCTACTGTATATAGAGGTGTTATCAGTCATTGTACAGGAGGAGGTGAGCTGTGATATCACCTATTGTGAATGGTGGATCCTGTGTTATCTACTGTATATAGAGGTGTTATCAGTCATTGTACAGGAGGAGGTGAGCTGTGAATCACCTATTGTGAATGTGATCCTGTGTTATCTACTGTATATAGAGGTGTTATCAGTCATTGTACAGAGGAGGGGGAGCTGTGATATCACCTATTGTGAATGTGGATCCTGTGTTATCTACTGTATATAGAGGTGTTATCATCATTGTACAGGAGGAGGTGAGCTGTGATATCACTATGTGAATGGTGATCCTGTGTTATCTACTGTATATAGAGGTGTTATCAGTCATGTACAGGAGGAGGGTGAGCTGTGATATCACTATTGTGAATGGTGGATCCTGTGTATCTACTGTATATAGAGGTGTTATCAGTCATTGTACAGGAGGAGGTGAGCTGTGATATCACCTATTGTGAATGGTGGATCCTGTGTTATTACTGTATATAGAGGTGTTATCAGTCATTGTACAGGAGGAGGTGAGCTGTGATATCACCTATTGTGAATGTGGATCCTGTGTTATCTACTGTATATAGAGGTGTTATCAGTCATTGTACAGGAGGAGAGGTGAGCTGTGATATCACTATGTGAATGGTGGATCCTGTGTTATCTACTGTATATAGAGGTGTTATCAGTCATTGTACAGGAGGAGGAGGTGAGCTGTGATATCACTATTGTGAATGGTGGATCCTGTGTTATCTACTGTATATAGAGGTGTTATCAGTCATTGTACAGGAGGAGGGGTGAGCTGTGATATCACCTATTGTGAATGGTGGATCCTGTGTTATCTACTGTATATAGAGGTGTTATCAGTCATTGTACAGGAGGAGGAGGTGAGCTGTGATATCACCTATTGTGAATGGTGGATCCTGTGTTATCTACTGTATATAGAGGTGTTATCAGTCATTGTACAGGAGGAGGAGGTGAGCTGTGATATCACTATTGTGAATGTGGATCCTGTGTTATCTACTGTATATAGAGGTGTTATCAGTCATTGTACAGGAGAGGAGGTGAGCTGTGATATCACTATTGTGAATGTGGATCCTGTGTTATCTACTGTATATAGAGGTGTTATCAGTCATTGTACAGGAGGAGGGTGAGCTGTGATATCACCTATTGTGAATGTGGATCCTGTGTTATCTACTGTATATAGAGGTGTTATCAGTCATTGTACAGGAGGAGAGGTGAGCTGTGATATCACCTATTGTGAATGGTGGATCCTGTGTTATCTACTGTATATAGAGGTGTTATCAGTCATTGTACAGGAGGAGGAGTGAGCTGTGATATCACTATTGTGAATGGTGGATCCTGTGTATCTACTGTATATAGAGGTGTTATCAGTCATTGTACAGGAGGAGGTGAGCTGTGATATCACTATTGTGAATGGTGGATCCTGTGTTATCTACTGTATATAGAGGTGTTATCAGTCATTGTACAGGAGGAGGTGAGCTGTGATATCACCTATTGTGAATGGTGGATCCTGTGTTATCTACTGTATATAGAGGTGTTATCAGTCATTGTACAGAGGAGGAGGTGAGCTGTGATATCACCTATTGTGAATGGTGGATCCTGTGTTATCTACTGTATATAGAGGTGTTATCAGTCATTGTACAGGAGAGGAGGTGAGCTGTGATATCACCTATTGTGAATGGTGGATCCTGTGTTATCTACTGTATATAGAGGTGTTATCAGTCATTGTACAGGAGAGGAGGTGAGCTGTGATATCATCCTATTGTGAATGATGGATCCTGTGTTATCTACTGTATATAGAGGTGTTATCAGTCATTGTACAGGAGGAGGAGGTGAGCTGTGATATCATCTATTGTGAATGGTGGATCCTGTGTTATCTACTGTATATAGAGGTGTTATCAGTCATTGTACAGGAGGAGGTGGTGAGCTGTGATATCACCTATTGTGAATGGTGGATCCTGTGTGATATACTGTATATAGAGGTGTTATCAGTCATTGTACAGGAGGAGGAGGTGAGCTGTGATATCATCTATTGTGAATGGTGGATCCTGTGTTATCTACTGTATATAGAGGTGTTATCAGTCATTGTACAGGGGGAGGTGAGCTGTGATATCACCTATTGTGAATGGTGGATCCTGTGTTATCTACTGTATATAGAGGTGTTATCAGTCATTGTACAGGGGGAGGTGAGCTGTGATATCACCTATTGTGAATGGTGAATCCTGTGTTATCTACTGTATATAGAGATGTTATCAGTCATTGTACAGGAGGAGGTGAGCTGTGATATCACCTATTGTGAATGGTGGATCCTGTGTTATCTACTGTATATAGAGGTGTTATCAGTCATTATACAGGAGGAGGAGGTGAGCTGTGATATCACCTATTGTGAATGGTGGATCCTGTGTTATCTACTGTATATAGAGGTGTTATCAGGCATTGTACAGGAGGAGGAGGTGAGCTGTGATATCACACAGGATATATCTACATATATGACACACATCAATTTTATTCACATCTTCTCCTATATGATCGCAGTTTCCTTCACTTGTCATTGTATAGCTTAGATTGTCTGCAATAAGTCTTGGATGTAGAGCCCTGCTGGGACCTTTTTTCCTCCGGACCTCTGTGTGTGATAACGAGTCTCCTTCCTCCTGTGTCTTGGTCTCCTGGGTCTCCCGGATCTCCTTGATCTCCTGGGTCTCTTTGGTCTACTGGGTCTCTTGGTCTCCTGGGTCTCTTTGGTCTCCTGGGTCTCTTTGGTCTACTGGGTCTCCTGGGTCTCTTTGGTCTACTGGGTCTCCTTGGTCTCCTGGGTCTCTTTGGTCTACTGTGTCTCTTTGGTCTACTGGGTCTCCTTGGTCTCCTGGGTCTCTTCGGTCTCCTGGGTCTCTTTGGTCTACTGTGTCTCTTTGGTCTACTGGGTCTCCTTGGTCTCCTGGGTCTCTTTGGTCTACTGGATCTCTTTGGTCTCCAGGGTCTCCTTGGTCTCCTGGGTCTCTTTGGTCTCCTGGGTCTCCTTGGTCTCCTGGGTCTCTTTGGTCTCCTGGGTCTCTTTGGTCTCCTGGGTCTCTTTGGTCTCCTGGGTCTCTTTGGTCTCCAGGGTCTCCTTGGTCTCCTGGGTCTCTTTGGTCTCCTGGGTCTCCTTGGTCTCCTGGGTCTCTTTGGTCTCCTGGGTCTCTTTGGTCTCCTGGGTCTCTTTGGTCTCCTGGGTCTCTTTGGTCTCCTGGGTCTCTTTGGTCTACTGGATCTCTTTGGTCTACTGGGTCTCCTTGGTCTCCTGGGTCTCTTGGTCTCATAGGTCTCTTTGGTCTCCTGGGTCTCCTGGATCTCCTAGTGGGTCCTCCCATTATTAGGGCCTTCTGTAGTTGTCTCTGTCCTGATTTTCTGCTCTCTTTCAGTCCCTCCGTCTATCAGCGTTCCCAGGGGCCAGCTGGTCATCACGGTGAAGGAGGGGTCCCCGGCGGAGCTGCAGTGCGAGGTGCGAGGAAAACCGCTGCCCCCCGTCCTGTGGACTCGAGTGGACAAGGAGACCTCGTTCCCGAATGGTGAAAGCATAATAGAAACTGTGGATGGAAAACTGCGTCTGGAGAACGTCACCCGCGAGATGAGCGGCACCTACAAGTGTCAGACTGCGCGATACAACGGCTTCAACATCCGCCCCCGCGAGGCGGCCGTGCAGCTGAATGTGCAGTGTGAGTACAGGGGCCGCACCCTGGGGATGTGGACGAGGGCCGCGCACTGGAGACGTGGACGAGGGCCGCGCACTGGGGACGTGGACGAGGGCCGCGTGTTGGGGACATGGAGGAGAGCCGCGCACTGGGGACGTGGACGAGGGCCGTGCGCTGGGGACGTGGACGAGGGCCGCACATTGGGGACATGGACAAGGGCCGTGCGCTGGGGACGTGGACGGGGGAACACACTGGGGACGTAGAAGGGGGCCGCACGTTGGGGCCGTAGAAGGGGTCCGCACGCTGGGGACGTGGACAAGGGCTACACACTGGGGACACGGACTGGGGCCACAGGCTGGGGAAGGGAAGACGCACGCTTGGGGCCATGGATGAGGGCCGCACACTGGGGACATGGACGAGGGCCACACATTGGGGACATGGATGAGGGCCGTGCGCTGGGGACGTGGACAGGGGCCGCACACTGGGGACGTGGACGGGGAAGCACACTGGGGACGTAGAAGGGGGCTGCACGCTGGGGAAGTGGATACGGGCTGCACGCTGGGGACACGGATGGAGACCGCATGCGGGTGAATGGGGGATATACGCTGGGGGCCATGGATGAGGGCCGCACACTGGGCACGTGGACGGGGGAGGATTTCTCAGCTTTTATTTCACTCCCGATCCTCCAAAATGTTCCGGCTTTTATATTGTAAATCTGCCATATGGCATCAGAGAATTGACTTAAACCCCCACAGTGCATTCTCTGTGTTATTCCACTGTCCTCGTCCCCCTGCAGTGCGGCTTCCATTTTATTCCACCGTCCTCTTCCTCCATGTTATTCCACCGTCCTCTTCCTCCGAGTTGTTCCACCGTCCTCTTCCTCTGAGTTATTCCACCGTCCTCTTCCTCCGTGTTATTCCACCGTCCTCTTCCTCTGTGTTATTCCACCGTCCTCTTCCTCCGTGTTATTCCACCGTCCTCTTCCTCTGAGTTATTCCACCGTCCTCTTCCTCCGTGTTATTCCACCGTCCTCTTCCTCCGTGTTATTCCACCGTCCTCTTCCTCCGTGTTATTCCACTGTCCTCTTCCTCTGTGTGATTCCACCGTCCTCTTCCTCTGTGTGATTCCACCGTCCTCTTCCTCTGTGTTATTCCACCGTCCTCTTCCTCTGAGTTATTCCACCGTCCTCTTCCTCTGTGTTATTCCACCTCCCTCTTCCTCCATGTTATTCCACCGTCCTCTTCCTCCGTGTTATTCCACCTTTCTCTTCCTCCAAGTTATTCCACCGTCCTCTTCCTCGGTGTTATTCCACAATCCTCTTCCTCCGTGTTATTCCACCGTCCTCTTCCTCCGTGTTATTCCACCGTCCTCTTCCTCCGTGTTCCACCGTCCTCTTCCTCCGAGTTATTCCACCGTCCTCTTCCTCTGAGTTATTCCACCGTCCTCTTCCTCCGTGTTATTCCACAATCCTCTTCCTCCATGTTATTCCACCGTCCTCTTCCTCTGTGTTATTCCACCTTCCTCTTCCTCCATGTTATTCCACCGTCCTCTTCCTCCGTGGTATACCACCGCCCTCTTCCTCCGAGTTATTCCACCGTCCTCTCCCTCGTGTTATTCCACCGTCCTCTTCCTCGGAGTTATTCCACTGTCATCTTCCTACGTGTGATTCCACCGTCCTCTTCCTCCGTGTTATTCCACCGTCCTCTTCCTCCGTGTTATTCCACAATCCTCTTCCTCCGTGTTATTCCACCGTCCTCTTCCTCCGTGTTATTCCACCTTTCTCTTCCTCCAAGTTATTCCACCGTCCTCTTCCTCGGTGTTATTCCACAATCCTCTTCCTCCGTGTTATTCCACCTTCCTCTTCCTCCATGTTATTCCACCGCCCTCTTCCTCTGTGTTATTCCACCGTCCTCTTCCTCCGTGTTATTCCACTGTCCTCTTCCTCTGTGTGATTCCATCGTCCTCTTCCTCTGTGTGATTCCACCTCCCTCTTCCTTTGAGTTATTCCACCGTCCTCTTCCTCTGTGTTATTCCACCGTCCTCTTCCTCCATGTTATTCCACTGTCCTCTTCCTCTGTGTGATTCCACCGTCCTCTTCCTCCGTGTTATTCCACCGTCCTCTTCCTTTGAGTTATTCCACCGTCCTCTTCCTCTGAGTTATTCCACCGTCCTCTTCCTCTGTGTGATTCCACCTCCCTCTTCCTCCATGTTATTCCACCGTCCTCTTCCTCCATGTTATTCCACCGTCCTCTTCCTCCATGTTATTCCACCGTCCTCTTCCTCCGTGTTATTCCACCTCCCTCTTTCTCCGTGTTATTCCACCGTCCTCTTCCTCCGTGTTATTCCACCGTCCTCTTCCTCCGTGTTATTCCACCGTCCTCTTCCTCCGTGTTATTCCACCGTCCTCTTCCTCCGTGTTCCACCATCCTCTTCCTCCGAGTTATTCCACCATTCTCTTCCTCTGAGTTATTCCACCGTCCTCTTCCTCTGTGTTATTCCACAATCCTCTTCCTCCATGTTATTCCACCGTCCTCTTCCTCCGTGTTATTCCTCCACCCTCTTCCTCCGTGGTGTTCCATCGTCCTCTTCCTACGTGTGATTTCATCGTCCTCTCCCTCCGTGTGATTTCACTGTCCTCTTCCTCCGTGTGATTTCACCATCCTCTTCCTCCGTGTTATTCCACCGTCCTCTTCCTCCGTGTTATTCCACCGTCCTCTTCCTCCGTGTTATTCCACCGTCCTCTTCCTCCATGTTATTCCACCTTCCTCTTCCTACGTGTTATTCCATTGTCCTCTTCCTCCATGTTATTCCTCCGTCCTCTTCCTCGTGTTATTCCACCATCCTCTTCCTTCGTGTTGCTCCACCATCCTCTTCCTCCATGTTATTTCATCGTCCTCTTCCTCGGTGTTATTCCACCGTCCTCTTCCTCCGTGTTATTCCATTGTCCTCTTCCTCCATGTTATTCCACCGTCCTCTTCCTCCGTGTTATTCCACCGTTCTCTTCCCCCGTGTTATTCCACTGTCCTCTTCCTCCGTGTTATTCCACCGTCCTCTTCCTCCGTGTTATTCCACCGTCCTCTTCCCCCGTGTTATTCCACCGTCCTCTTCCTCCGTGTTTTTCCACCGTCCTCTTCCTCTGTGTGATTCCACCGTCCTCTTCCTCCGTGTGATTCCACCGTCCTCGTCCCCCCCCAGTGTGGCCTCCTTCCTCATCCTCGGTGTGATTCCACCGTCCTCTTCCTCTGTGTTATTCCTCCGTCCTCATCCTCGGTGTGATTCCACCGTCCTCGTCCCCCCCAGTGTGGCCTCCTTCCTCATCCTCTGTGTGATTCCACCGTCCTCGTCCCCCCCCAGTGTGGCCTCCGTCCTCATCCTCGGTGTGATTCCACCGTCCTCGTCCCCCGCCCCCCCAGTGTGGCCTCCGTCCTCGTCCTCGGTGTGATTCAGCGGCCGCTCTCCACGACGTCTCGTTATCTCGCCGGGATCCTCCGTTCTGCTGTTGTAGATTTCTGATGAATACAGAGCACAATCTGTGCAGCGGAGCCATAAAAGCCAGAATTATGGAATATGTGCGACATATGGAGGTTAAAGAGGGTTAAAGTGATGCAGAGGCGAGCGGGGAATTGAGTTTTAGGGCAGCCGCAGAGGAGGACATCTGTTACCTCTTCTCCTCCAGTCATTTTATTATTCCGGGGTAATGATGTCACATTATAGAGGACCTCGGTCCTCGGCAGAGACACTGATGATAATCACCGGGGATATAACCCCGATCTGCCGATCCCCCTGATCAGTGCGGGGACTTTACCATCATTGTCCTGATTTAGGAATACAATGCGAGAAGTGCAGTGTGGACCGACACATTCACCAATGATAATGGAAGTGAATGCAAATTTGTCATTCTGCAGATGCTGGACCCCATATAATAAACACCATAAAGAAATCACCTACCTGAGTGCAGATATCTGTCCTATGTGTGTTCAACACTCGATTCTAATAAAGTTTTTAAGAGTTGGAAAAAATATTTTTTCAAAAGAAAAAACTAAAAACAGCACCACTCCTATATATAGGTTGCCTTTGGTATTGCAGCTTATCCCAATTCACTTCATTTGGTGCAATACCAGACACGGCCACAGACCGGAGGGGGCAGTTTCTGAAGGAAAGGAGCAGCAATATCTGACTAATCATTATAGTGTAGCCGAATGTAAAGGGATTGGTGTCGGAGGGAGCCCGGGTGTTCGGACCCCCAGCCTTCAGTAAAGCAAAGGCAGGAGCTCAGCATTGCTTTTCTCCAATACAAAGTCCATGAGGTTCTTCATATTACGAATCGATAGAGGGTCCGGTCCCCATCGATCAGAACTTCTGACCCGTCTGTGACAAGTTCTAACAGTTACAAAATTATAAACTGGATACAATAAAAACATTAAGCAAAAAATATAATTACTGAAATAGAAAAAGTAAGAAATCATAAAAGTTGTTAAAAATGTACAAAAAAAACCTCTGTGAAGTCAAGAGAAGAGAAGAACAGAGGAAGGAATGTGATAAAGTGTAATGTGGGGGGACAGGATCAGCCCCCGGGGGTCGGGACAAACTCTTTGTCCGGGTGAGGCACGATCGGTGATCACAGTGTAATTTGTGGGCACAGGATGGATAGTGGCGGGTAACACCCCTGTGTCCAGGTGAGGCACAATCCACCATGATGGTGTAATGTGTAGGGACCTGATTGGCCCCAGAGCACTGTTGCGGGTGACACCTCTGTTTTCAGGTGAAGTATGATCCACCATGACAGTGTAATGTTGGGGGACTGGATCGGCCCCCGGGTACTGTTGCGGGTGACACCTCTATGTTCTGGTGAGACACAATCCATTTATGATGGTGTAATGTGGCGGGACTGGATCAGCCCCTGGTGATGGTGACGGGTAACACCTGTGTTTGGGTGAGGCACAATCCATTCATGATAGTGTAATGTGCGGAGACTGGAGCAGCCCTTTTGGCTGTGGCTGTGGACACTGCACAGCTCTATAGTATAGGTATACTAATTGGTCTGTGTCCGGGTGAGGCAGGTAAGGTACGATCCGCATTGACATTGTAATGTGGGCAGACTTGTGCGGGCCCCGGGGTGAGGGGTTGTGGTTGGGAACACACATATAGGTATAGTAACTGTTGTGTGTCCGGGGGAGGCAGGTGAGGCACTATCTGTCATGAAGGTGTAATGTGGGGGGACTGGAGCGGCCCCGGGGTGAGGGGCTGTGACTCGGGAGACAGGTATAGTGATTGGTGTGTGTCCGGTGAGGCAGGTGAGGTACGATCCACCATGACGGTGTAATGTGGGGGGACTGGAGCGGCCCCGGGGTGAGAGGCTGTGACTGGGGAGACAGGTATAGTAATTGGTGTGTGTCCGGTGAGGCACTATCTGTCATGATGGTGTAATGTGGGGGGACTGGAGCGGCCCCGGGGTGAGGGGCTGTGACTGGGGAGACAGGTATAGTAATTGGTGTGTGTCCGGTGAGGCAGGTGAGGCACTATCTGTCATGATGGTGTAATGTGGGGGGACTGGAGCGGCCCCAGGTGGGGGGCTGTGACTCGGGAGACAGGTATAGTAATTGGTGTGTGTCCGGGTGAGGCAGGTAAGGTACGATCCGCATTGACATTGTAATGTGGGGGGACTGGAGCGGCCGCGGGAGGGGTTGTGGTTGGGTACACACATATAGGTATAGTAACTGGTGTGTGTCCAGGTGAGGCAGGTGAGGCACTATCTGTCATGACGGTGTAATGTGGGGGGACTAGAGCGGCCCCGGGATGAGAGGCTGTGACCCGGGAGACAGGTATAGTAATTGGTGTGTGTCCGGTGAGGCAGGTAAGGTACGATCCACCATGACGGTGTAATATGGAGGGACTGGAGCGGCCCCGGGGTGAGAGGCTGTGACTGGGGAGACAGGTATAGTAATTGGTGTGTGTCCGGTGAGGCAGGTGAGGTACGGTCCACCATGACGGTGTAATGTGGGAGGACTGGAGCGGCCCCGGGGTGAGAGGCTGTGACTGGGGAGACAGGTATAGTAATTGGTGTGTGTCCGGTGAGGCAGGTGAGGTACGATCCACCATGTCGGTGTAATATCTATCTCCTCCATCGCTCGCCTCTCATCACATCTTCCGCCGTTCGGCCCCGTGACCCCTGAACGCACTTTCCCAGATTGTTGGAGATAACGAGTCACCTGTCGCTCTTGTGCGCCGGCCGGCTCTGCTCTAATAGAAGCTCTTCTTGGCGGCTGAGACGCTTCATTAGTGCGGCTGTGGTGCCCGGGTCCTCGTCTCCGCTGATGCCGGAACGTGCGTTCTGACAACTTCTGATAATAACCGTTTTATCTCGGCTCCCTCTCAGCGCCGTTCTCTCATCGCCACGTCGGCCGCACCGCCTCCCTCATCAGCACAGAGCTCTGATAACGCCGCGGCTTCACTCGCATCTGAGCGTAACGAGATCAACACGAGGACGGGGGCTCGTTTACAGACATTGCAGCAGAATAGCAGGAATAATGCTGAGTGCATGGCGGGTCCTTGGGGGCTGTTCTGCTGCTTTTCACGGCTAGTATAAGGGATATAGCGTTATTATACATTTTTTCCTTTGGTGCTGAATCCTCACATTGTGCAATATAATCACTGTCAGGACTCAGCCCTATTTTTTTGTCAAAGCTCAAGATAATGCTCTTCACCGAGTGCACAAGAAATGCAGTAGGATTGTACTGTAGCCCACCCTGAAAGGAGAAGGACCCCCAATAAACCTTTCCTAATCAGATGCTTCTCTGCCACTTCTGTGGCGTTCAGCTAAGTCAGTCCTACTCCCAAAAGAAGAGTCGGAGGTTTGCAGGTGGGGGAGCGGATTCTGATGTATTGCTACCCCCACCCCCACGTACACACTAATAAGGAGGGAACCTGCAAGGAGGGCAAGCACATGTGAAAAGGTGACAGAGAAAGTAGAAGAAATAGTGAAGGTTCCCATCATAACCAAATGGATTGGAATAAGGGGGATTAAAATATTTGGGGTCCTACAAAGGTAACACAGAATTGCGGGGCTAAACTGGACAACAGAACTAACAAAGGAGATTAGGGGTAACTCAGTACAGCAGAGCTAAACAGGAGAACAGAACTACAAAGGAGAGCAGGGGTAACTCAGTACAGCAGAGTTAAACAGGAGAACAGAACTAACATAGGAGAGCAGGGGTAACTCAGTACAGCAGAGCTAAACAGGAGATCAGAACTACAAGGAGAGCGGTGTAACTCAGTACAGCGGCTAAACAGTGAGACAGAACTAACATAGGAGAGCAGGGGTAACTCAGTATAGCAGAGCTAAACAGAACAGAACTAACATAGGAGAGCAGGGGTAACTCAGTATAGCAGAGCTAAACAGGAGAACAGAACTAACATAGGAGAGCAGGGTAACCAGTACAGCAGAGCTAAACAGGAGAACTGAACTAACATAGGAGAGCAGGTGTAACTCAGTTAGCAGAGCTAAACAGGAGAACAGAACTAACATAGGAGAGCAGGGGTAACTCAGTACAGCAGAGCTAAACAGGAGAACAGAACTAATAAGGAGAGCAGGGGTAACTCAATACAGCAGAGCTAAACAGGAGAAACGAACTAACATAGGAGAGCAGGGGTAACTCAGTATAGCAGAGCTAAACAGAACAGAACTAACATAGGAGAGCAGGGTAACTCAGTATAGCAGAGCTAAACAGAACAGAACTAACAAGGAGAGCAGGGTAACTCAGTACAGCGGCTAAACAGAACAGAACTAACATAGGAGAGCAGGGGTAACTCAGAACAGCAGAGCTAAACAGGAGAACAGAACTAACATAGGAGAGCAGGGGTAACTCAGTACAGCAGAGCTAAACAGGAGAACAGAACTAACATAGGAGAGCAGGGGTAACTCAGTAAGCAGAGCTAAACAGGAGAACATGAACTAATAAAGGAGAGCAGGGGTAACTCAGTACAGCAGAGCTAAACAGAACAGAACTAACATAGGAGAGCAGGGGTAACTCAGTACAGCAGAGCTAAACAGGAGAACAGAACTAACATAGGAGAGCAGGGGTAACTCAGTACAGCAGAGCTAAACAGGAGAACAGAACTAACATAGGAGAGCAGGGTAACCAGTAACGGCGGGCTAAACAGGAGAACTGAACTAACATAGGAGAGCAGGGGTAACTCAGAAGGCAGGGCTAAACAGGAAACAGAACTAACATAGGAGAGCAGGGTAACTCAGTACAGCAGAGCTAAACAGGAGAACTGAACTACATAGGAGAGCAGGTGTAACTCAGTATAGCAGAGCTAAACAGAACGAACAACATAGAGAGCAGGGGTAACCAGTACAGCAGAGCTAAACAGGAGAACAGAACTAACATAGGAGAACAGGGATAACTCAGTGCAGCAGAGCTAAACAGGAGAACAAAACTAACATAGAGAGCAGGGTAACTCAGTACAGCGGCTAAACATGAGAACTGAACTAAAAAGGAAGCAGGGGTTACTCAGTGATAGCAGAGCTAAACAGTGAGAACAGAACCAACATTATGAGACGCAGGTGTAACTCAGTACAGCAGAGCTAACAGGAGAACTGAACTAACATAGGACGAGCAAAGGGTAACTCAGTATAGCAGAGCTAAACAGAACAGAACTAATAGAGAGCAGGGGAAACTCAGTACAGCATAAGCTAAACTAGACAGAATTAACATGGGAGCAGGGATAACTCAGTACAGCAGTCTAACAGAGAACAGAACTAACAGGAAGCAGGGTAACTCAGTACAGCAGAGCTAAACAGGAGACAGAACTAACATAGGAGAGCAGCGTAACTCACAGTACACAGAGCTAACAACAGGCAGAGACTAACTAACAAGGAGTAGCACAGGGGTAACTCAGTCAGCAGAGCTAAACAGGAGAACAGAACTAACATAGGAGAGCAGGGGTAACTCAGTACAGCAGAGCTAAACAGGAGAACAGAACTAACATAGGAGAGCAGGGGTAATCAGTACAGCAGAGCTAAACAGGAGAACAGAACTAACATAGGAGAGCAGGGGTAACTCAGTACAGCAGAGCTAAACAGGAGAACTGAACTAACATAGGAGAGCAGGGGTAACTCAGTACAGCAGAGCTAAACAGGAGAACTGAACTAACATAGGAGAGCAGGTGTAACTCAGTACAGCAGAGCTAAACAGGAGAACAGAACTAACATAGGAGAGCAGGGGTAACTCAGTATAGCAGAGCTAAACAGGAGAACAGAACCAACATATGAGAGCAGGTGTAACTCAGTACAGCAGAGCTAAACAGGAGAACTGAACTAACATAGGAGAGCAGGGGTAACTCAGTATAGCAGAGCTAAACAGAACAGAACTAACATAGGAGAGCAGGGGTAACACAGAACAGCGGGGCTAAACAGGAGAACTGAACTAATATAGGAGAGCAGGGGTAACTCAGTACAGCAGAGCTAAACAGAACTGAACTAACATAGGAGAACAGGGATAACTCAGTGCAGCAGAGCTAAACAGGAGAACAGAACTAACAGTAGCACCGAGCTAACACAGCACAGCGGGGGTAACTCACACATAAAAACTAACATAGTACAGCAATGGTAGCACAGAACAGGAGAGATAACCTGTACAGCCGTGCTAACCCAGCACAACATTACTAACACAGTACAGCATGCGTAACTCAGTTCAGCAGAGCTAACCAGGAGAACAGAACTAATAGTACAGCAAAGCTACCACATCACAATAGAACTAACACAGCAGAATTAATACAGTACAACACATACAACATCAAAGCTAACTTAGTACAATTTAACTGTGGGGCAGCAGACCTGACACAGTACAGCAGATCTAACATACTACAGTAGATCTACCCAGTATAGCAGAGCTATCACAGTACAGCAGAGCTAACACAGTACAGCAGAGCTGACACAGTACAGCAGAGCTATCACAGTACATCAGAGCTAACAGTACAGCAGAGTTATCACAGTACAGCAGAGATAGCACAGCAGAGATAACACAGTACAGCAGAGCTATGACAGTACAGCAGAGCTATCACAGTACAGCAGAGCTATGACAGTACAGCAGAGCTATCACAGTACAGCAGAGCTAACACAGTACAGCAGAGCTGACACAGTACAGCAGAGCTATCACAGTACATCAGAGCTAACAGTACAGCAGCGTTATCACAGTACAGCAGAGATAACACAGCACAGCAGAGATAACACAGTACAGCAGAGCTATGACAGTACAGCAGAGCTATCACAGTACAGCAGAGCTGACACAGTACAGAAGAGCTATCACAGTACATCAGAGCTAAACAGTACAGCATAGCTATCACAGTACAGTAGAATAACACAGTACAGCAGAGCTAACACAGTACAGCAGCACTGAGACAGAGCAGAGCTATCAGTACAGCAGAGATAACACAGCACAGCAGAGATAACACAGTACAGCAGAGCTATCACAGTACAGCAGAGCTGACACAGTACAGCAGAGCTATCACAGTACATCAGAGCTAACAGTACAGCAGAGTTATCACAGTACAGCAGAGATAACACAGCACAGCAGAGATAACACAGTACAGCAGAGCTATCACTGTACAGCAGAGCTATCACAGTACAGCAGAGATAACACAGCACAGCAGAGATAACACAGTACAGCAGAGCTAACACAGTACAGCAGAGCTATCACAGTACAGCAGAGATAACACAGCACAGCAGAGATAACACAGTACAGCAGAGCTGACACAGTACAGAAGAGCTATCACAGTACAGCAGAGCTATCACAGTACAGCATAGCTATCACAGTACAGCAGAGATAACACAGTACAGCAGAGATAACACAGCACAGCAGAGATACACAGTACAGCAGAGATAACACAGTACAGCAGAGCTAACACAGTACAGCAGAGCTGACACAGTACAGCAGAGCTATCACAGTACATCAGAGCTAACAGTACAGCAGAGTTATCACAGTACAGCAGAGATACACAGCACAGCAGAGATAACACAGTACAGCAGAGCTATCACAGTACAGCAGAGCTGACATAGTACAGAAGAGCTATCACAGTACAGCAGAGCTATCACAGTACAGCATAGCTATCACAGTACAGCAGAGCCATCACAGTACAGCAGAGCTAACACAGTACAGCAGCACTGAGAGAGAGCAGAGCTATCACAGTACCCGCTCATTCCACCGCTTTTCAGTTACAACGTGTCTTACAACGTAAGATAGCAGGCATATAACTTCAAGTCAGCTCCAGTTCTACAACACATTTAGACAGTAATAGTTCCGGCTGGGTTTTTCCCAATCTTTCTGGTCCTGTGAGTCCTAGTACAGTCCATGAGTCACTTTCCTGATTCTGCAGCTCCTTGTCTCTTCTCCTCTTAGAGGAGGGTGAGTATGAGGGATCTTACCACTAAGGAGAGAATAGAGCCTCATACTTCCAGACACTTTCAGGTGAAAGAGTCTTGCATTTGCAGCCACTTGAGGGGAATCCGCTCAAGAAAGCCGACTTAAATCAAGAACCAGTCCATCCTGACCCGTTACCTCTAAAGCTTAGGGCCTTGTCTCCTCTGTCCCATACTCTGGACCCTCTCTGGCTCTGGGGCCACTTAGCTGGATGATCGGTCTCTCAATCCTTGTCTTGGTCAACACCCAAGTATCGCACATATTGCTCCATTTGCCATGAGTCACCCACTACATGAGGCTGTGATGACTCCTCAGACTGTATGTCTGTACTATTTACTAGCGGGGCCCTATCTGAAGTCAGAAACTGTCTCTTACCCTAGGGACTATTCCCTCCCATTGTAGGATAGTCCCAACACAAAACTGTCTCTGATCCTGCAGTCTGGCAATTACATAACAGTTCTATATATCTTAGCTATACACTGCTATAACCCTGTACCTGCATTACACACTATACATGGGAACATTACCAGAAACACATCACAATATATCACATTATCATCACATTATACAATATGTACAAAGACGCATGACACAATTCACATGAGAATACAACAGTGTTATTGGTGTCTTCATGGAGGATCATGACTACGAGTCCAGCTCCTTACAGTCCTCCCCTCTTTAACTATGGTCGTCCTCTGACTAAGAAGACACCAATGCAATAAAACATAAATGACAACAGTCTTTCCCGGAGGTCAGGTGGTCTTCTCCTCCTGGGTGGCCAGTCCTCCTACGTTAGGACCTCGGAACCATAGAGTCCAAGTTCATATAAACAAGGGCCCTCAGGCCAACACAACAGTAGTCCTTTCAGTTCAAGGGCACAGTTTAATGTTCCTGACCCACGTGGATCATTGGGTTGTCCATCCCTCTCCCCACAATGACAGTCCTTAGGTCTAGCACATGGTCTTTCAATGGATACAGTCCTTCACATGACAATACAACAGTCCGATCGGTGTCTTCAGTGAAGAATTCAACTGCAAATCCACTTCCTTACGTTCCTCATCATTTTAACAATTGTCGACCTCGACTATTCAAC
Source organism: Allobates femoralis (assembly GCA_033576535.1). Classification (NCBI taxonomy): domain Eukaryota; kingdom Metazoa; phylum Chordata; class Amphibia; order Anura; family Aromobatidae; genus Allobates; species Allobates femoralis. The sequence continues at coordinate 624,717,320 of JARQOC010000001.1, read as the reverse complement.
AACCTAGAAGACACCAATGCAAAACCACATAAAACAAATGACCACTCTCTCCCAGAGGCTGGGTGATGTCTCCTCCCGGTGTGGCCAGTCCTACTAAGTTAGGACCCTGGACCCATAAAGTCCATGTTCATATAAACAGGGGTCCGCAGGCCTACACAGTAGTAGGCCGTTCAGTTCAAGGGCTTCTAACAAGACAACAGTCTCTCCCGGTGATGTCTTCTCTTCCCGAATGGCCGGTCCTGCTAGGTTAGGACCCCAGTCTAAACAGTCTCTCCCGGTGTGGTTTTCTCTTCCCGAATGGCCGATCTTACTAGGTTAGGACCCCAGTCTAAACAGTCTCTCCCGGTGAGGTTTTCTCTTCCCGAATGGCTAGTCCTACTAGGTTAGGACACCAGTCTAAACAGTCTCTACTGTAGATGTCTTCTCTTCCCAGATGGCCGGTCCTACTAGGTTAGGACCCCAGTCTAAACAGTCTCTCCCGGTGATGTCTTCTCTTCCTGGATGGCCGATCCTACTACGTTAGGACCCCAGTCTAAACAGTCTCTCCCGGTGAGGTTTTCTCTTCCCGAATGGCCGATTTTACTAGGTTAGGACACCAGTCTAAACAGTCTCTACTGTAGATGTCTTCTCTTCCCAGATGGCCGGTCCTACTAGGTTAGGTCCCCAGTCTAAACAGTCTCTCCGGTGAGGTCTTCTCTTCCCAGATGGCCGGTCCTACTAGGTTAAGACCCTAGTCTAAACAGTCTCTCCCGGTGATGTCTTCTCTTCCTGGATGGCCGATCCTACTACGTTAGGACCCCAGTCTAAACAGTCTCTCCCGGTGAGGTTTTCTCTTCCCGAATGGCCGATTTTACTAGGTTAGGACACCAGTCTAAACAGTCTCTACTGTAGATGTCTTCTCTTCCCAGATGGCCGGTCCTACTAGGTTAGGTCCCCAGTCTAAACAGTCTCTCCCGGTGAGGTCTTCTCTTCCCAGATGGCCGGTCCTACTAGGTTAAGACCCTAGTCTAAACAGTCTCTCCCGGTGATGTCTTCTCTTCCTGGATGGCCGATCCTACTACGTTAGGACCCCAGTCTAAACAGTCTCTCCCGGTGAGGTTTTCTCTTCCCGAATGGCCGATTTTACTAGGTTAGGACTCCAGTCTAAACAGTCTCTCCCGTTGAGGTCTTCTCTTCCTAGATGGCCGGTCCTACTAGGTTAGGACCCCAGTCTAAACAGTCTCTACCGTTGAGGTCTTCTCTTCCCGGATGGCCAGTCCTACTAGGTTAGGACCCCAGTCTAAACAGTCTCTCCCGGTGATGTCTTCTCTTCCCGGATGGCCGGTCCTGCTAGGTTAGGACCCCAGTCTAAACAGTCTCTCCCGGTGAGGTTTTCTCTTCCCGAATGGCCGGTCCTACTAGGTTAGGACCCCAGTCTAAACAGTCTCTCCCGGTGATGTCTTCTCTTCCTGGATGGCCGATCCTACTACGTTAGGACCCCAGTCTAAACAGTCTCTCCCGGTGAGGTTTTCTCTTCCCGAATGGCCGATTTTACTAGGTTAGGACTCCAGTCTAAACAGTCTCTCCCGTTGAGGTCTTCTCTTCCTAGATGGCCGGTCCTACTAGGTTAGGACCCCAGTCTAAACAGTCTCTACCGTTGAGGTCTTCTCTTCCCGGATGGCCAGTCCTACTAGGTTAGGACCCCAGTCTAAACAGTCTCTACCGGTGAGGTCTTCTCCTCCCAGATGGCTGGTCCTACTAGGTTAGGTCCCCAGTCTAAACAGTCTCTCCTGGTGAGGTCTTCTCCTCCCAGATGGCTGGTCCTACTAGGTTAGGACCCCAGTCTAAACAGTCTCTACCGGTGAGGTCTTCTCCTCCCAGATGGCTGGTCCTACTAGGTTAAGTCCCCAGTCTAAACAGTCTCTCCCGTTGAGGTCTTCTCTTCCCAGATGGCTGGTCCTACTAGGTTAGGACCCTAGTCTAAACAGTCTCTACCGGTGAGGTCTTCTCCTCCCAGATGGCCGGTCCTGCTAGGTTAAGACCTCGGACCATGTAGTTCAAGAGACAGAGTCCTTTACAATACAATGCAACAACGCAATTGACATCTTCAGGGAGAATCGCGATTACCAATCAACCTCCCTACAGGAGCATGCTGGGAGTTGTAGTTTGCCGCAGGTTGGCGTCCACTGCTGTATAGAGATGGATTTGTCCCTGTCCCCCACTTTTGTTGTATAATCCATTGTCCGCCATGATTTTCCTGATTCTTCGTCTTCTTGTCGACCTGAATTTCGTGGTCAGAATAAAATCCTTAGAGAAGCCGAAATGAAAATTGTCTTGTTCTTGTTTTTAGCAGCACAGGCATTTGGTATGCCCCCGTGACCGCGCGGCCGGACCCGGTAAATATCAAGTGTCAGGACTGCTGATATTGGCATTTCTCCTCCCGCCGTCATAATAACACATTTTATTGGTCTAATAACAACTGGTGAAGGCGAGCGAGCGGCCGGCCCGTGTCACATAATGGATGCCGGTAATAGCGCGGCCTCCGGCGGGGGGCTTATATCAGAGTTCAGCGGACGCCGCGGACGTGAGTTATGGAGACCCCGGCGCTCCAGCAATACTAATACATAGACTGCGGGGAGTCATCGGGGGGCGAGATGAAGGCGTTCAGGACGGAGGGAGGACGGGAGCCGCCGCAGGTCTGACCGGAGTCATATCACCTCCGAGACCACCGCTATTAACACCGTATATCATGGCCGGACGGCTGTAATCACTGCAGCTCTAATCAGTCACCAGCAGGTACACGACATAGGGGAGAGCGCTGCAATACCTGACGCTGCCTGCGGGCAGGAGGGGCGCTGTCAAAGCAGCCATGATTGTGTGATCATATAAAAACTCTTATATATTACAGTCACTGTGTGCAGTCCCCTCCTGTGCAGAGCTGGTGCTGTAGTATAAGGGGTGTGGCCTCGTGTGTGATGTCATTATATCAGTGATGTCATCACCGGGGGGCGGGGCTGACACCTCATACATGTATACAGGCTGGATGGACT